>BMAU01020961.1:600000-1085393 GCA_019973935.1 Trichonephila clavipes
TATTGAAAAACCGGAGAGGAGGAGGATGTTGTTTAAGCACCGAAGAGACAGACCAGAAATTAATGTGGTTAAATATCCTGCCTTACAAAATTCATTCTCGAATTCCTAACGTCCAATTTTTCTGGTGATAAATTAAGCGATATTAAAAAAAACAACTAATCTTCTCTTTTCCAAACGTAAAAACTTGCATGGCCAATTAACGCCAGAGATTCCGCAAAGTCATGGAAGCATTCAACTTGCAGAAACTCCCAAGTTATCATAAGTACTCTCTCGCTTTATGATATCATTTTTTTTCAGTAACTCCGTTGATAACGGGTAACTTTTTTTTAATCACGCGCTTGACTTTTACTGTTTACTTTTCAATGAAGGGTCGAGTGGAAGGAAAGACTGCAGCTTTGCGCATGCTCGTGAGTTCCAACGAAAGTTTGAAATGAAACGACGGGTTATTTATTTCTTTATTTTGCTAAGATAATAGCTTTAAAAAAGAGTACTTACCTCCAAACTTTTTTTTTCTTTTAATATTTAGAAAGGCTTAACCTTCTAGAGGGCGAGATTTAATTTTTTACACGAATATTCTTTTGACGAAATAAAAGTTTCGGTTTTCAATTATGTAATTAAAAAATTTGTCATAGATAAATTATATATATCTGAATTAAAATTCAATTATTGTTCCGGCAAAACAAACAGATCCCATATATATATATATATATATTGATTTATGAGTGATTTATGTGTTAGTTAGTCTATTGCAACATTTTACAACACTAATTTTTTAAAGTTGTTCAGTTTGATATATATTTACGAGGTCTGACCTAAATAAACAATCAGTCGGGTGCTACTTGACCTTCGTGATCATGGTACCTTAGTGGTCAAGGAAACAGACTCATGGTTGAAGTGTCATGATTTTCAATCTTGTACCGTGCATGACCTGCCGTATGTGTTGGGGGGCGATACACTTTAAATCTGTCGAAGCTCAAATGTCCTCCAGTTGGTGTGGTGTGGTAGTTAGGAGAGCGGGGTCCCAGCTTAGGTGTCGTCCTCGTCACTTGGCCATGGTTCAAAACTAAAAGCCAAAGCCCTCGAGTAGCTGAATAGTGCAACGTTGAAATTCACTCGCTCAATCACTACCTGACTTTTCCCCAGACACATACGCAATTTCATCCTAGTTCGGAGCTTCCTGGTAGCCGCGGTAGCGTAACAGTTATGGTCATGAACTCGTTGCCCACGTGTCGTGGATTCGAATCCTGGTGCCACTGAAGACTCGCCGCATAGAGAGACCGATGTACGTTAAATCTGTCGTGGCTACAACCGTTGGTGTGGTGTGTTAGTTAGGAGAGAGTGTTCCAAGATGAGGTGTCATCCTCACCACTTGACCCAGGTTCAAAATTACGAGGTCCGTCGCCAATATGGGAAGCTTGTAATAATTCTGGAAAACCCTCTATTGCAGTGCTTCTCAAACTATCGATATTTGCAACTCAATTTTCAGTCATAATTTTCATTGCTCCTCCTCCCCCTCATATAACAACTATGCATCGAATGTAATAATAATGTACTACAACGCTAAAGTTACAATTCAACTTTAATTATAAATGGCACAAATTATCAAGATAGGTAGTATTTTATTTTGTATATATTTTTCGGGGACCCAAGAACGTATTTTAGCCAATTTATAAAATATTTAAAGCAAAACCTGACTTTGCAGGAATTCCTGATATTTTCCGTTATAATAGTTCCGTCGCCACATTTAACTGGCCATATATTTAATAAAAAAAACATCTATTAATTTGTTATCTTAGAATTTAAATAAGTAAAATTATATTAAAAATGCTAAAAAAAAATAACCAATAACTTCCAATGTGCAATTAATTTCTGAAATATATACTTGTGGTTATTTAACATGTACATTATTAAAAATCTTAAGATTCATATAAAACAGTCAGAGTTTAATGATAAGTTGATGGATTAAAGGAGAACCTGCTTCCCGCAGGGAAGCTCAATCTCCAATCATGATGAATGAATGAGTTGCATGCCCTTTGCTGCTTAATTAAAAAATATTGTGTTGATAGAGAGTTTAATGAGTCACTTGCAGCAAACTCTTACAAATGGTTTTATTTGAGACCTGAAGATGTAAATCCACCCGCCACTATCAACCCATGCGCAATAAACCAGCTTTTACTGCTAACTTTTTTTTCTCACTTCTGTCTGAAGTTCACAACATTTTTTCCTCTTGTGAATGTTTTCATTCTTTTTTCAGCACTTCTCGTTCAAGAGGCAGAAAGGTCAAAAAGTCAAATAGGTTTCCTCAAAATGAGATCTTCCGTTTACTTGTCTGTCAAAAGGGAATCGTCACTTAAAACGTCTTTTTTCCCTCACCCCCCACCCTCTGCAGATTAGTTTATTTTTCTTTCCGCAAGCTCAGGATTTTTCAACAACCGCCCTGTTTTCTCCACTTACCGTTAAGAAAACACGGTGTCGTGTTGAACAATAATTCGAGTGCCTTGTCGTGTAAGGGAAAAACACGGAGGTAAGTATGATTGACATTTTTTCCAACACGAAATACGAGATTTTTGACAGGTGTACGAGTTTTATTTTTTAAAGGGGAACGCCCGAGATTTTGAATTCGTTTTCTTCCGATTGCTGGGTGACCTTAAGGGTGTTGACGAAGATTAGGATCCAAACATGAAATATATGTAGCCTTAAAATATATGCAATAATGCCATAACTAGTGGCTTTGCCTAGCGAGGAGTAGGATGTTTTATTTTATTATTCTTTTTGTTTAGTAAAATTTCATATATTTTATGGTTAAAATATTAATTTCAAATCTTAACATTTTTATGAAATATACATGCATTCTTCCTTGCTGTAATTTAAAGATGCGACCCTAAATTGTGATGTTCAGAAACTCTGAAGTGCAGTTGTCATAAGTTCGAGCCGTAATACCACCGCAGACCCGTAATGAACACCCACCATGTAGAGAATATCTACCCTAAATCTGTCGAGACTCGAATGTACTCACGTTAGGAGAGGGAGGAACAGCACAGGGGTATCGTCCTCGTCGCTTGACCTTGGTTCAAATTGACAAGGAAGGGCTGCGGTAACCCAGTGGTCAAGGTATCGATTCGTGGCAGGCATGGCATGAGTTCGAGCCCAGTACCACTAAAAACCCGCCGTGTAGGAGAGTGATGTACGTTAAATCCATCGAGAGCTCAAATGTACTCCCGTGGTGTGGTGGTGTGGTAGTTAGGAGAGGGGGTGCCAGCTCAGGTGTCATCCTCGTCAATTGACCATATCCGTCATCAATAGCTCTCATGTTGCTTTACTGTGTAGCAGTGAGGTACACATTAATTTTTCAAGTAGAGGAGGGAGGTGTCCAGGGTCGAAAGTCCACCATTCTCGTATCATGCTCTAGTACGCCGCTCAACATATTCTTTTAGTTTTGTCGATTTTAGGGAACAAAAAGACAGTAAAAAATTAATTTTTGAATAAATAATTAGCATTAATTAGTAAAATTAATTCTTAACAAATAAATTAAATTGTACGTACTATATACATGGATTATAAGCAATCGGGGTAAAAATAAAGGTGGGAGAGTCCGGACACGGGACCACCCTCCCTTGTGTACACCCCTGTTGTGCAGCGTTAATTATCACTTAATAACTTTCATACAGTTGGAATCAAAACTGCAATCATAGCAATGGATTTATAGCGATTTTTACTCATGTTAAATAAAATATCAAAAATAATAATACGCACTAATTTGTTTTTCTAGCCCTAATGGAAGCCTCTAAAGAATATAATACTACTGCATAGATTGCGATCTGTAAATGAAATCTTCTCCCAGCTAGAATGTACTTTACTGATATCTCCCGATAAGCCTCTTGTGGCCGCGGTAGCCGAGTGGTATAGGTATCGGACCGTGGCTTGCCTTGTCACGAGTTCGAGCCCAGTACCACTAAAGACCCGCCGTGTAGGGCAGCGATGCACGTTAAATCTGTCGAGTGCTGAAACGTCCTCCCGTTGGTTTGGTGTGGTAGTTAGGAGAGGGGGTGCCAGCTCAGGTGTCGTCCACGTCACTTGACCATGGTTCAAAATTACGTGGTCCGTCGCCAAAAGCCCTCGTGTAGCTGAACAGTGCGACGTTAATATTTAATCAATCAATCAACCCGATAAGCCTCTTACTGAACCGTTTTCAGCTAAACCATGCTTTTAAGGTATCAGGCTATGTTCGGAACCGTGATTCTGCAAAAGCGTATAAATGGATAATATTTATATTTTGTGTCACTTAGATTATAAAATGTATACAAAATTATTTTAAGAATAGTCTTACTATAAAAAAAATTATTTAAGTACAATATTTTGACAAAAAATGAACATAGAATGACCCATTTTCAAAATATTCTCCTTTTGTGAAAAATGCTTCTATTATAATATTTTGCCTGTATATAGCTTAGACCTCTGTACAGAGGCTCAGCTAGAATTTTTTAAATATATAACTTAGAAATGGATTTATCCAAGTCTTACGACAAAAGAGGGGAGAAATTTTAAGAAACAAATGCCGATAATTATTTCAATGGGTTGTAACTCTGAAAACAATGTGAATTTTTCAAAAATCATAGTTGAGCCTCTGTACAGAGGTCTGAGCTATATACAGGCAAAATATTATTATAATAGAAGCATTTTTCACAGAAGGAGAGCATTTTGAAAAAAGCTATTCTAAGTTAATTTTTTGCCGAAATATTGTATTTAAATAATTTTTTTTTGTCAAAATGTCCTTAAAACAATTTTATACATGTATTCTAACCTAAGTGACTCTAAATATCATGAAAACTATTCATTTATGCGCTTTTTTTTAAATCACGGTTCCGAACATAGTCGGATACCTTAAACGTCAATGGTAAGTTAACAAATTTTTGACTTCCCGTCAAAATTGCCTTTTCACTCACTATCAGCAACTCTAACTTATTACCTCAATTCTCTTGGTGTAATCAGTTGCACCAATACAAGGGCATAGCCAAAAAATATTTCATTTAGAGCAGAGGTTTCCAAACTCTTTTGTATATATATCCCTTGTCCTGTTTTTCGTTTTGGTGTAGACCCCTGTTAATATACAATTTTTTGCAAATTTATCAACTTAAATGTCTTTTTGACAGCTGGTACTTCTGCTACTTTAAAAAAATTAAATTTTTAACTACAATGTAGTATAGTGTTTAAAATTTAAAAGAAAAATTTAAAAGCAAAAATAAACAAGCAACAAATTATTTTAATGAGAGGGATGGATCCAGCGCTACAAAAACAAATTTTCAACATTTGGTATCAATCTTGTAAAACTAACCTTAAACCTCTTCTGTTAGTAGTTTTTAGTTTTTTCTTTCTTTGTTATGGTACTACCATTGTCAAAGCTTTCCCAAAACTGGTTTCAAAATCTGAATCATTTAAATATTGAACGTAGGTTAAAACATCCTTACAGATTGTGTGTGAGAAATAGAGAAAATTCGGGACCTCCAGTATTATACTTCTTTAGCTTAACTCTGGAAAAGAACGCTGAAATGGTTCTTGTTTTAATAAAATGTATGCTCTCATCTTGTAAGTGCAAATTAACCTAATGAAATTTAGCAAATAAATCTGTTAAATATGTAAAATTTCGTTTCCACTTGATTAATTTTTTTAAAATTAAAATCACAATCCAGTTTAATGAGAGCCACTATCACATAGACCCCCACTTTCACCTCATGGACCCGAAAGTTATTTTTTTGCTAACGTTAACCCCTTGTAGGTCGTCATAGTTCTTTGGGATGATAACTTTGGGAATCACTGGTTTTGAAATACAGTCTCGCTTCAACTCGTATATAAAAACTAATTTCAAAATCCATTGTTTATTTTTATGGTAAAAAGATAGGGTTTGAGTGGAAAACAAGATAATGATTATTATTTTCTCCCAAAAGAAATAAAATAAGCATTTAATTTTTTTAAAAGTGATTTCCTTGAAATTTCTTGCCTACATCAATCCTTATGGAGAGGATTACTATCCTTATATCCCTCAGTATTACGCCACTGCATTAATTGTAACAATCCTTCTATAAGAAAGTAGCAGTAATATTTGATTGGGGAAAAAGAAATCCATTAATTTTCATGAAATTCAAAACTTTATTTAACATGTTTCGGATTGTCCTATCTGGATCAAATATGTACCGTTTTGTTGTATCAGTTGCCATTTAAAGGTAGCTTCATAGAAGTCTTGGCTTTTATTGGCAAAAAACTCTATTAATCGATTTTCACAATCTTCTCTTGATCCCAATTTCTTATCACTCAGGAAGTTTTTCAATGCTAGAAAAAGGGGTAATCGATTGGTGCTAGGTCCGGACTATATGGTGGATGCATTAAAAACTTCCAATCAAGCTCCCAGAGTTTCTGGCGAGTCACTACAGACGTGTGTGGCCTGGCGTTGTCCTGATGGAACACAACACCTCTTTTGTTGGCCAATTCTGGTCGTTTCTAAAGGATCACTAGCTTCAAACAGTCCAGTTGTTGACATTAGATTTCTGAATTTAGTACTTGGTCCTACGGAAGCAACTCATAATAAATGATTCCTTTCCAGTCCCTCCAAATACATAGTAGAACCTTCCTGAATGTTAGTCCGGGTATGGCCACCGTTGGAGCTGCTTCACCGTGCTTTGGCCATGATCATTTTCGCACAATATTGTCGTATGTGACCCATTTCTCATCCCCAGTCACCATTCGCTTAAGAAATGGGTTGATTTCATTCCGCTTAGCCAAGGCTAGCGGAGATGGAAATTCGATCCATCATGTTTTTTTTGTGTGTGTGTTAATTGATGTTGCACCCAAACATTGAGCTTTTTTTACAGTATCGGCACCATAAACACCATTCACAATTTCAGCCACCTGGCTTGCATTTTCACCTTTATCAAAGAAAAACTGTAAAATGTACCGAATTTTCTTTGTTGACTTCAATTTTTAACACCCTGTAACTCACAACTGAATGGACGAATAAAAAAACATCAAAATAATTTTTTGGAGTGAAATGTCTCCTTGACAACGAGCATAAATTTGAAATAGTTTGATCGATACTTCACGGGATATCGACTTTACAGCCATCTACCGAAAAAATAATGGATTTCTTTTTCCCCAACCTAATACTTTGTCAAAAAAAACCTAAAGTTAGTTTCAAGAGGGCAACTCTCAAGATAGCAAGTTATGAAATTTTCGTTAATATCGGATTCACCCTCGTAGATGCCAGTTTTTTTCAGCTGTGATGAGTGGAATTTAAAAAAGTATTCTTTTGCCTGTGTTGTAAGCACAAAGCCAAGGACTTAATCACTTCCATACTGATATGTTATTGATGTGATTATGTTAAGAGAGAGAGATCTTACGCAGTAGGTTCTTGTCGGCTGACCACAACTTTTAAAGCGAGAAGTATAATACCTCATTTGGGTGTGAACAAAATGTCAGCTCTCTTCTTTTTTTTAAATATATATAAAGATTTCTTAAATCAGAAAGGTTTGCCACATCAGCATAAATCAAAAATAGTTTCAGAAGGATTGGTTCGCATGAGAAAAAGAAATGTTGTTTTCACATTTATCTTCTCATACAAATTTTTTTTCGTATAAAAAGTTGAAAATTTTCTTTCTTTGGGTAGGAATTAACGATTGGGGGGAGGAATTAACGAGGGGGAGGAATTAACGATTGAATTTCGTGAATAAGTTTTCTTTCACATATTTTTCTCTCAGTGGGCATGAAAACTGCATGTTGTCTTGTCGGATTTAGCACGGGTCTTAGAATTACCCCAGACTCACGAAATCGTTAATTATGGGAAATTTGTTTATATGTTATCAATTACCTCTCTTGTCAGCATCCTTCTATATGACAGTTTTCATGGGAACTAAAACGTATTTGTCACATATATCCAGGGGCGTAGCTACCGCCGTATCAATGATACGGGGCCCCCAAGCTACAGGGGCCCCAACAAGTGAAATTACAGTAGCACTAACAGGGCTACTATATCTAAAAAAGTGCACCGAAGGAATTTTTCATACAGATCCCCGTGAGAGCTTGCTACGCCAGGGCATATATCCCTCATTTTTTTTGGGGGGAGTGGCAAACGTTTTTTTTTTTTTTTTTTTTTTACAATCTTAAGGTACTTGTTTTGACTGAATTCCCCGCGCTACCTCTTTAGTTCCGAAATATTTTCTATGAACTTGCTAAATTTTTTCTCTGTGAACAACTTAGTGGATTTGATTGCTGTATTGTACGACTTATTATGGTTTGTAAATGAGCAGAATATAAAAAAAGAAATGGGCATCTGTGAACTCTATTGAAGGAAATTGAAACTGATGAAGCAAGAGAAGAACCTGCTGAAATAATGCATATTAATCATGATAGCGAAAGTAAATTTGAGAAAAGCGATGAACACATGAAACTCCACCAAGAAAATTATGAAGCCATAAATGTACCACACACTTCGCCTTGTTAAAAAGACACGAACAAGAAAAGGCTCAGCGTGCTATTGGTCGATCATCAAAGGGCAGTAAAACTACAAGAAATTGAACAAAGTATGAAAGGTTTGCCTTTAAATAACATTCCTGTAATGTTAGTAAAAAGTGTCTGTGATATGTGTCTATTAAAGTTGCGCCCATTTGAAACTTCTTGGTTCAGTTCAATTGATATTTTTTCTCAGATTATCAAAGAAAAATTTAAAAGTCCTTATAAGTAAGGAAGTATACTTTCTCTTAAACTGTTCACTAGAATTACGATTTTTATCGTGTGCAATAAAAATACAGTCGAATCTCTATATAACGAACCTCTATATTGCGAATTTTTCTATATAGCGAAGTTTTTCCTGGAACCTTGAACATTTCACGATTTTCTTCGTAAAATAGCCTCTTTATAACGAAGTGGTTTTTCTATGTGAAGAACTTTTTCTTTTGTGATTAATTTTTTCCCCCATTTTTAAAGTGTTTCTCTATATTCAAGTTATTCTCGCTTTTAACACATTTAATGTTGGTCATAAATCTTGAACTCTGGTTTTATTAGGTCCTGGCTCACCGACAGTAATAGAGCTCTGACGTTTCATCCAAGAAGTGCAACATTTAACTCCTACTATCCAGTTCACTAGAAACATGTTCAATATCCTCTTTAACACTCAGTGGAGTTGTCCCGCGCCCCCGAGTTCCAGTTATCAAATAATGTATGTTTACTATTACTTGTGTGCTTTAAATTAGAAAATGTCCTTAAAATTCCTTAATTTTAATATAAAATTAGTATTTTAATATTAAAAATATAGTGTATTCTTCGAAATTCTTTCTTCTTGCAATCCTTGCAGTTCTTTTTTTTTATGGGTAAGATATATAAAATAAACATATATTAATTTTAAAAAAGGTGTGAATAGCTACTTTTTTAATAAGCAGCGTTTATGAATTTAAAATTTGTTTTATGTGGTTTATAAAGTACATTAAAAGCTGAACCTCTATGTAACGAGTTTTCCATATAACGATTTTTTTCCCGGATTTAGTGACTTCGTTATATAGAAGTCCGACTATATTTATTAAAAAAAATGATTGGGGTGACCCTGTCACCCTGCGCGACTATCGAGTGCGCGCCTGCTCCCGGGTTAAGGGGGAAAAAATGGATTGCATTACTGAGAATTTTACTAAAACTAGGTAGTTAGTTAATTTTAATGAAAGCTTTTTTTTTTTCATTTAGAGACAGAGAATTTAAACTGACATATTTTGGAAAGATATTTGCTTCGGATTTTTCAACAAAAGAATTGTAATGCTTTACTTAACTGCAACATTAACAAAATATTAAGGAAGGTACACCATTTACAGTCCCCGCATACACTTTTGTTTCCCATTTTATTAAAAACAGGAATATTCATAATTCCCTGGAAAGTTTCGTAGCCCTGTAGTAAAAAAACTAAGACGAATACAGCCAAGAAAGAACATTTTCTGTATTTCTTTCTTGGCTGTGATCTCTATGTGATAATCGAGTTCCTGTCCCACTCTATTGAACACGATTATATCAATATTGACAGCTCGTTTTATCCTTTCATGCAGTTTTGCTATATCCCGTGGCAAATGGAGTACGAAAAATTGAGCCTTATGTAAAATAACACGAGTTAATAAAATAAAACAAAAAAAAATAATATATATATATATATATATATATATATATATATATATATATATATATATATATATATATATATATATATATATTTTATAAACAAGGATATAGGATAACACGTGCTCTTAATAATGTTCATAGCAACATGTTGAGAAGAGTGGTACATGAACTAGACTATTGCATTCATGTAAACCGTGTGACCAGTGGAGCACACAAGGGGGTTCCTGGGTGTCCAACCCCCCAAAGCCCTTGATTTTTTTCCGATTGATTATAATTCTAAGTATATAGTACGTAAAATTTAATTAAGTATTTTATCAATGATTAATTTTATTAATTAATGCTAATTATTTATTCAATAATTAGTCCTTTACTGTGTTTTGTTCCCGAAAATCGACAAAATCAAAAGGAGCATGACACAAGAATGGTGAACTTCCGACCCCGGAACACCCCCTTGAAAAATTCCTATGTGTGCTACTGCGGGTGACCAGTGGCGTAACGTACACCCCTGCATTGTGAGGGGGCAGGGACTTTGAAGGGCCCAAAGCTTGACTGAGGCCAAGTTCGTGTTTGGACTTGCGGCCCAAAATCTGAGTTTGCAGTGGGGCCCTAATAGACTCCTCTACGCATTGCGTATGATCCAGAGTTTCTGTATGTAACTTCTGTAAAGTATGTAAATAAAACTTGAAATTTTTCTATATTTCATGGGTTTTTTTTGGCAGCATTCGTCTTAGCTTTTTTTTTTTTTTTTTACTACAACGCTCGGAAGCTTTGGAGGGTAAATAGATATAAATGTATTAATGCTAAATGTAATGTAATGTAAAGATATGAATGCAATAAATTTGCACTAAAACGTAATGTAAATATAGTAATACAATGATTTTAAGACTTCGTGTGATGTAAAACCATTAATACAATCTAATGGAGCAGTATTGGGGGCAAGAATGTTACTTTTCATCCGACCATTTTGCGCAGTTATAAATCAAAGGATTTCTACTATACGATACATTTACACAAACTTATGAAAGCGCCAGATTAAATTAAACCCTAAACGACTCAAATCAGATCGCATTGGCTTTATTTATTACATTTGTGCTGAGAATTCAAGACGCAAACTATCAACCAAGCAAAAAGGAAAGAAAAAAAAAAACTCACACACAAACCAGGAAACTCAATCTCTTCCTTCAACCGTAAACTACATCTCTAAAAACGCCAGAAGAAGGGTGTCCCCCCTCTTCTTTTTTCACCAACAACAAATCCGATTTGCATAAGTCAGGGGAAGGAAGAGAGAGCACAAATTGAAAACCTCCATTTTTTATATCCAATAAAAATTCCGGACATATCCTTGCCGGATATGCGGAAACTCGAGACAATCCAAAAGGAGGGGGGAGCTATTTTATTTTTTTTTCATCCGGGACTTTAATTCTATTTCGTCTGGCTCATCCTCCACCCCTCTACAGAAGCGCAAATATGAGAAGAGGAGAGGGAGGGGTCGGTGATATATCTGACAATGGAGGGACGTGTCTGGAAGGGGGGAACAGGAAAAAGGTGGGGTTTTGGACCCACCCTTTTTTGGTGAAGAAAGGGGCATTATATATCACCCCCTGCTTTGGTTTGTGTTTCTGGCTAGATTTTCTCCAAATTTAGCTGGTGAAAAATGTACTGGAGAGGAAAAAAAAGACCATGACTTCTTTTATACTTAAATCAAATACACCACTAGCTATTTCTTTGATAAATACTTATTAATAAAAAAAATAGCACATCTTACGAATAGGGGTGACTCTTTTTAGAGTGGTAATTAAAAGTTTATAATGTTCTGTTTGTGTTTTAATGTATATAAGAAGTGTACAGATTGTATCAAAAAGGTTTTGCCCTAATTATAAATAGTTATGGTGTTCAAACTATTAAACTGTGTTTCTCTCTCTTTTTTTTTATTTCCTTTTTTAAAAAAATCTTATTAACGTATAACACTAAAAATTAATCATAATAAACACTAAAATTAACTCTAATAAAAGTACACAGACACACAAAAAAAGACTTCAATATTAAAAATAATAATAATAAATACACTGTATATTTCTCAATCCAGTAAAATTCTGTCTTTTAGGTTTCTCAAAAAAAGTATTTTTCGAAATATTTTAACAATGTTTACATATTAATACATGCAATCTATTTCTAAAATATATTGATAACAAAATAATATTACTTAATTTATCTATCTGTAGATTAAAAAAGAAAACATTGAAGTAACTCATCTATAATTGGGTTAATTCACAAACTTAAAATATTCAGAAAGAATTTTGTCGAAATGCCTTTTCGATGCTTCTAACAGCATAAACAGCTTATGAGACTATACTTTTAATAATAAAGTAATATTACTAAAGTTATCTCTTGATGTATAAGAAAAGAGAGTTGAAAATCTAAGAAACACATCTTTTATATTGACTTAACATGATAATTCAGAAATATGATTCATGATTGATGATTCAGTAAAGGAAAATCAAATATGATTCATGATTGATGATTCAGTAAAGGAAAATCAAATATGATTCATGATTGATGATTCAGTAAAGGAAAATCAAATGATTCACGATTGATGATTCAGTAAAGGAAAATCAAATATGATTCATGATTGATGATTCAGTAAAGGAAAATCAATGTTTATTATAAACATCAGACAAATGGGAGTCACAATTTTTTTTATAACTGAGGAACAGCAATGAATGTTGCTCAATGTCTCGTTTCTAAAGTAGATCTCTATATGAATTATGTGAGAATTAAATTTTTCGAAAATTTTGATGAGAAAAATTTTCAAAGCAGAATTTAGGCAAAAATTAAATCCCGGATTTAGTTATTTTAAACCTGGGATTTGAAGAAACACCGCTATCCCTAATTTTAAATGCATTTTTTTAGCTTAAATTAACCTGTGATCTTGAAAATTTAATCAATTTAAACATGTTAATTTAGACAATGCATTTTTCTAATTTCATTACTTTGCAATAATTTTTTCTTGGTGTTGGAATTTTTTTTTCGTCAATGTATATTTGGCTTGATGTATTTTGCACTGGTGACACTTAATAAAGACCCACCGACCTTGCTGGATTGTAAAAGCTTTAATATTGCCATTCAAAAAGCGAGTGAGGAATATTGAGTTGGTGAGATCAGTGTGTAACCTAGATGTATAAATGGAACTATCTATAACGTAATTGATTCAATTTTTTTTATAAGACTATGGAAAGTATTTGTTTAGTCAGGCTTGCCTTGAGATCCTAATTCGAGCTTCAGCCCGAGAACACGTTTTAAACCTTTCACGGGCCATTTATTTCTCTTTTGAATTTCTCGCAGTTTTTCTTGATTTGAGGAAATATATTTCATTTCGCCGAATTTTATGATTACATTTAAATTTTCCGGGAGGGAAGAATACTTCTCAAAGAACCACTCACAGTTATAAAGAAAATTAAATTTAATGGTGATTATTTGCCATGAAAAAATTAAAAAAGCATGTTGCAATGCACAATGGGACATCACATTCTTCACACATGTAGCGGGTCCTCTATCTTGTCCTTTTTCTGCTACATTTCCTACATAGTCTATAGTTGGAAACCTTCTTCAGTAAGTGATTGGGCTAAACGCACATTATTCGGAACTACACACTTCTTTGCTTAAAAGCTAGCAGGACGTTCTTTCCCTTTTTTGAGGAATACCCGTCGTTTGTCTATTAGCTGACGAGCTAATGCTATACGCGGAATGTTAACTGGTCTAAACTTCTGCATCTTTTGTTCTTGCCACTGTATGAAACTATTTATGATGGCTATGTCAATAAGAAAAAATAAGATACGATGCCACCATTTTAAAGATCTTCTTATTGGGTATCTTTCTTTTCTTTGATCGAAGCGATCAACCCCTCCCATGACATCGTTATATACAGCAAATGCTTTTGGACAAGGTACTTCTCATCTTTTTTTTTGTCTGGTTTACAGATGTCATAAACACTGAATTATGTGCAGTAACACAAAACTCAAGCGGGACTTAGTCTACTCATCGTTATAATAGCAAGGCCAATATATTATAATGGGTTTAGCTCTTCCCACAGGTGCGTTTTGTAAGATCATGTAGATGGGAAGTAATCTTCCCAAGACCCACAAAAGGGTTAACCTCTCAAATGTTTACCTTTTTACAATCAAGTAAGAAATTAATGATTAAATGTTAATTTTCCAGTTTTTTTCCCCCTACATGAAGTTCTGTCTTTGGTAAGCATGGGTGATGAGCTCTGGGGAAGCCCTGATGATTGTTCACTACTTTCGAACTTTCTCTGCATCATTTACCTCTCCTTTCTTTTCCTTTATTTTGTATCACAGATACGTTTCTTTTTTTTATTAATGAATGTTTGGCAATAATATGGTTAAATAGGATTCTTTAGGTTTCATTTATTTTGCTCTAATTTCGAGAAATCATCTAATTTATTATCTTAATTTTTTTTCACGTAAAAGTACATTTTCCTGAAGAAAAATAGAAAGAGTAGAGGTCTCTTAACTGTATATTGTTTATTATTATTATTATTATTATTATTATTACAGTTACAAAATTCCTTTTCGTACTTTGGTGCTGCATTACTTTTAGCTAAATAAAGGAGAAAAAATAAATACAGTTATTCAAAAAATTGCATCGAAACATTTAAAAGTACAAATTATTTGTAATTATGTGCTATTAATGGTATTTATAAATAAACATATGCATTTGTTCCTCAAACAAAAAAAATAATTTGACAAAGAAAAAACATGAGAGTAATGGATTAAATTTTGAATGAGACAAAAGGTGTTTTAATTCGGAAAGAATACTTAGAATAATGTAAATAATAATATATAAATAATAATATAAAATGTAATGGAAATAATTTATTAAACAACGCAGAGAAATTCCTTATTCATGTAAAATAAAACTTAATATAATGCAGTTCATTTAACGATAAAATGTTACCCGGATTTTAAAAATATATACACTGATGCTCAAAATTAAGAAAATGCTCAGATTTTTTCGATTATCTCTAAAATTACTGGACAGACCTTAATGAAATTTGATATGTATATAAGGCTGATATAAGCAAAAAATAATAATCATTCAACAGTTAAAATACACATAAATAATCGAGCAAGCATCACGTTGGATGGCCGCACACACCTCCATGTCATTAAAAAGTCACTGACTGTTATGAGATATAGGGATGAGACCTTGAAGCCCTATGTTCGCCATTTTACGAGTGCAGTTGGCCTTAATTTTTTTTAATAGATGGCAACGAGAGGCAAATATACTTCATCTGGTCAATGAATTTCTGGAAAGTGAGGATATTCCCCGATCTCAAGATCTCATCCCTGTAGAGAAGGGGTAGGCAGACGTTTCCGGACTACTCTTAATTTTTTCAAGGTGTTGCATTCCACCTAGAAGCGCAAAGAATATTAGGGAAGTCAGGTTTTGGACCCCCTAGAATACTGGGCTCCCGCAAGATGGAGGTTGGGGGAGGGGGCTGCGGTTGCCCAGTAGTCAAGGTATCGCATCATAGCAGGCATGTCATGAGATCGTGCCCAGTACCTCTAAAGACCCGCCTTGAAGGGGAGCGATGTACGTTAAATCTGTCGAGAGCTAAAACGTCCCCCCGTTGGTGTGGTAGTTACGAGAGGGGGGATGCCAGCTCAGGTGTCGTCCTCATCACTTGACCGTGGTTCAAAATGACGGTTCGTCGCCAAAAGCAAGCATGTAACTGAACAGTGCGACGTACATTGGGCAGTTTTCCCAATCTGGCACACGGAAATTATTTTATGGCTTTAAAGTCTTCATAATTATATCTAATGATCAAAAATCAAAGTAATTAATTTAAATTGGGTATTCTTTTCTGTTTTTTACTAACAAAAAAGGTTAATGGGGTCTTAACTAATTTATATCCAGTTTGTGTGTGAATTTGATCAAGAATAAATAATTGCTAAGTGGAACTAGTTTTTAAGCAAGGATCTAAGGTTATTAACATAAGCAGTAACTTACACGTGGAAGAACATATACAAGAATTAGTGTGGCAAGTTAAACAAATTAAATTTAATAATTTTTAAAGATTAAACAAATACAATCAAATATAACATTGTACATATACAATAGAGGATAATAGGTAATATTTAAAAGGACCCGGCAACCTTTGAGCATGTTTTTATTTATGCATTTAAAAATTACATTTTAGCATTTCATATAATATTTATTTATTTAAGAAAATGATACGATATTGCATATATTATTCACAGAATTTTACGAATTTAATTCCTTTTAAAGAATTTGGAAACTTTTAAAATTCTATTCTTTTTATATTTATTTTTTGTAATATTTCTGAGGATTCTATAAACACCTTTAGGGATCGATTTTACAATAACTTAATTAGTTTTGGAGAGGAAAAAAATAATAAAATTGTGATACATATATATATGCTAAATTTCAACCAAAAAAAGCCTAATATTTCTCACATTTCAGGTTTTTTTAAAAAAAAGTATTCAGTTTACAGCAAAATGGATCCTTAATTTTGTTGCATGCATTTTATATAAGATACAGGGAAAAAATGGAATTAATTTGTAAATAATTGTGGAAAAAGTAGTATTTTGAATGCGAAAAAACACAAACTGAGAAAAACCATTTTAAAGTTTATAATTCTGTACAAATAATTAATATAAGCTTAAATAAGTATAAATTACCACACTAAAATATTAGCTATATATTTCCCTTCAAAATAATAAAATATAATAAAATCTTGCTCTCCTGACAACCACGCATCATTCGACTTGGAGAAGAACTTTTAATTCCTATGGCACCTCTTCCATTTCCCCCTACAAACGAGCAGAAATTTTTAACAATTTTTCTCAATTTTAATTGCTTCAGGTCCTCATACTTATCAAAGTTCATTGTAGTCCTAACTAAACTCAAAACAACATTAGTTTTGCGCTAGTATCTTGCTCTTCCTTCCGCACTTTGAATAAGGCACGCCGAGTAATAACATCGGCCAACGCTGAAAAAAAATCACAACTTTGGAAGTATATCAGGAACTAGCAGCTAAACTTGGTATTAAATTATAATTCTATATCTTTACTCTGTGACCTAAGTGTTGCTGTGATCAATCCGTGTCAATCCCAAAAGTTCTAGTCCATTAAACACAAAAAACTGACGTATGTTAGTAGGAGTTATATGCTGTGATAAATTATATGTTTTTACACTTTTTAATCGAACTTGAACCTAATTTGAAAGTTAAATCAAGAAATTACTTACTCAGGGTATATATTTTAAAAGAAAACAAGATAAAATCTGCAAAATCCTTTTCAGACGAAACGATAGAACTTGCGATTGAAAAGGAGGCTCTCGCAAGTGTATCTTCTAACAAGAACAAACCCGATTTAAACCGATAACTGTTGACGATTTCCATTCACGTAATGGCAAAAACTGTTCACCACATATCTAGGGAACTCAAGAGGATCCTAAATTGAGGGTTGTTGTTTTATTTCGCGCTATTACATTTTTGGGGTTTCCGTGCGCCAGATTGGGAAAACTGCCCACTGGGCGACGTTAATATTCAAAGTAAGTAATATTCACTCCCGCTACGCGGGGGTGTCCGTTACGCCACTGGGTGGACCCAGTGGCGTAGCTGTAGTGAGCTAACAGAAAGTCTAAAAACATTCGAACTTCCATTTTATGAACCTCTATTGCGTTTTTCTCTATTTAGCGAACTTTTTCCTTGAGCTAAGAAAATTTTACGATTTTCTTCGTAAAATAACTTCCAAATATCGAAGTAAATTTTCCATTTGACGAACTTCTCTTGTGATTCGATTTTTTTCTCCGTATTTTTAAAATATTTCTAGACCTTCGTATGATGAAATGATTATTAGGTCTTAAGAGAAAAGGCGGTCGCCCCAAAATGCCTTGGTGGTCCCCTGGGCGTTCGCGATCGACTTAATGCTTACCCCGCCTTTAGAGTGGCTGGGACGCTTTGGGGTGGACAATTGCAACTCGCAAACATCTCAGAGAACGATTCCAGGTCTTAAAGCAGAGTTGAGGAACGCAAATGGAATTAATTGCCACAGGAACTCAGAGTCTCTTCTTTGCAGAATAAAACCACGGAGCGAGACTTATCTGAAAAAGGGGACCCTACCTCTTATTAAACTTTTTTATGTTCTGATACTGCTGTTTCATTACTTCCTACTTTGATGAATGTTACACTCGATCATTTGTGTGTATTTTAAGGTATTCGACTACGTTCGGAACCGAGATTTAGCAAAAGCGTATAAATGGATAATTATGATATTTAGTGTCACTTGGATTAGAAAATGTATATAAAATGCTTTTAAGAATATCATTACAATAAAAAATTATTTAAATACAATGATTTGACAAAAAATGAACATAGAATGACCCATTTTCAAACTAGTCTCCTTTTGTGAAAAATGCTTCTAGTATAATAATATTTTGTCTGCCTATAGCTCAGACCTCTGTACAGAGGCTAAACTAGAATTTTTGAAATCTATAACTTAGAAGTGGGTTTATCCATATATTTTACGGTAACAGAGGGGAGAAATTTTGAAGAAAAACGTCGATAATAATTTTAATAGGTGGTAAGTCTGAAAATGTGAATTTTTCAAAAATCCTAGTTCAGACTCTCTAGAGAAGTCTTTATATATAAGCAAAATATTATTACCATAGAAGAATTTTTTATAAAGGGAGAACATTTTGAAAAAGGTTATTCTAAGTTAATTTTTTGCCGAAATATTGTATTTAAATATTTTTTTTGTCAAAATGTCCTTAAAACAATTTTATACATGTATTCTCTAACCTAAGTGACACTAAATATCATGAAAAGGATCCATTTACGCGCTTTTTTAAAATCACGGTTCCGAACATAGTCGGATACCTTAACTGTTGAATTGTTTATTTTAATATATCAGCCCTACACATACATACCAAATTTTATTATAATCTGTCCTGTAGTTCTAGAGTTTTGACCGATAGACTCTAAAAATTTTCTTAATTTTGTACCTTACTGCATATAAATAATTACTTAGTTTGAAAAAATAATGCATTCTGAAATTATATTCAACACTTTCTGTAAAGAAATATATTTTAAGAAAACATATTAATTCATTCTCCTATACACAAAGCATAAAAATTACTTAAATATTTTCATGCATGACATTTTTAAAATATACGAATAAGAAGACCATTAATATTAGATCTTGTAACATTTTCCAACAATTTGTAAAAAAAATCCTTTTGAAAGAAATTAATCATTTAAACAATTACTTTTGAAAAATAAAGGTGTTTCTCCACTTTTATAAACCTTTTTGACACCGTTCAATTATACTTCTGATATTTATCTTGTTGAATAAATTTTTAAGAGATATAAGTAAGGAGAAGAATTTTAAGAAGAGGTAAACATTTCTTCTAAATATAAATACGTAGATAATTAAATTATCTTTATCCATATTTTGTTCAATTTCCTCCTTTCTAAAGAAACTCCGAACAAATAAGTTGTCAAGAAATTGGTGTTTCATTTCCAATAAAAAAGCGGCTCAAGAATTACGTATTTAAGTTCTTCCAAAGCAAAGCTAGAGAGAGAAAAATAAAAACTGTTTTATAATTCGTTTTTATTCATCTGAAATTTTTGAATTCACCCGCCTGTTCGCTACGAGCTTAAACGAATCGAAAGATAAATAAACAGTTTCCAATTGGAGCAGAAGTCGAATTCCTCAACTCTCCTCGAATGTGTCTTTGCAGTTTGTGTGTATCGCTCTCTGTGCCAGTTTAATTCAAAAAGTTTATTTATTTATTATTTTTTATATTTAGTTTTTGGAATGAAAATTTTTAGATAGAATTTTTTTTCTCCCACTTTTCAGTTAAGTTGAGCATATATTATTTTTTTAAAAGAGATAAATATATTTGGAAGCATTTATTCGAATAAACAAATGCAAAAGTCTTTTTTCTTTCTTTCTAAAAAGAACAAAAAAAAATGCTTGACTAAATAAATAGAAAAAGTAAAGTTCATAAATGTGAAAACGAATTTAAACGTTCAATGTTTGTTCTACTTATATTGAATAAATAATAAAAGTGACATATTTTTTGAAATACTACTTGTTTCTCTAGCAAATACATTTGTGTGACATTGTTACAGTATTCAAATTTAGGAAATGCTTTTCGTACGCGTTTGAAAGAAAGAATGAATCTGATTCTAAATCTTAATAAAAGAGTTTATTAAAATAAAGTTGTTGTTATCACACTGATGTCACCTGATCGGCAAAGGCCAGGTCGAGGCCCACGAAATTCCTCATGGCAAAGGGCTAAGTGACGCCTGTCGTTAGCCGTAGCTTTGAGCACCATACAGGTGACAGTACGATTTTGGCTCTTTTCTACCCCAATTTTGAGGGAGGATACCTAGGGTTGGTCAGGGGTCTCCCACCTCTCTACCCCTTCCACCAACCCCACGAGAGGTCTTCTGGCTCGAAGGCTATTTAAAGTACCCCATGCCACAAAGGCACTAAAAATTTACATTCATGTCTTCTCCGAGATTCGAACATAGTCCCAACGGCACAGCAGTCAGCGTCTTTAACCACTGTACCGGATGGGCGACACGGTCATGGTTATTTTACTCAATGTGATTGTTTTCGGGAAAGAAATGGTCAAATACAAAAAGAAATTATTCTATATAATTTGGTCACCACGGTAGCCTGGTGGTCATAGTCATGGGTTCAAACCGTAGTGACACTGAAGTCCCGCCGTAGGGATGTCCATCAAATCTATCGTGGATTAAAGTCCCATTGGCGTGGTAGATTGGAGAGGCGCTCCCAGAGGGGTTCCCTGCTCAGATGTCGTCCTCGTCAATTGAACGTGGTTCAATATTACCTGTGTAACTTTAACAAACACTCACTGACTGATATACACTCGTTGCTATAAAAATTTGCTCGCCGAAAAAGAGTGGTCAGGGGCTTCCCACCTCTCTACCCCTTCCACCAACCACATGAAAAGACTTACGACTCGACGGCTATTTAGAGTACCCACATGTCGAAAAGGCACTATACATTTACAAACATCAATGTCTTCTCCGGGATTCGAACCCAGTCCCTACAGCACCGCAATCAGCGTCGCTAATCGCTATACCGGTTGGGCGACTAATATAAAGTTGCTGTACTCATTTAAAAAGTTGGATGTTTACCAAAAACAGTGATTATTTTTATAATTTGCGTTGGAGATTTATATTGTGTATTGAAATCTGCTGAAATTCCAGAAATTGTGTGCATTCATTAAGACGTGTCAAATCACTCATTACTTATTTTGTAAAAAAAATTAAATATATTATTTAAATATTCATTAAAGATAAATAGTAAATTTATGACCGGTTATCTCGCAAAGTTGACATTTTCATTGCCTTGGCTTTTCTTTGATATCATGCAGTACACACCGAAGTGTGATGCGTAAATGAGGTTGACTATAGATAGAGAATTGAAGAAGAAAACGATTAAGTAATAACGAATACGGAGAAGGTTATGACAGCTAGCGAACAGTTCGGAAATCATTTCAGCCACGTTTCAGTATTCCTTTCAAATTTTAGCGATTTATTATGTTAAACAAATAGAGAATTTTTTCCTGTATTACAGGATTACCCACAATCCTGTTAGTCAGCCTTCCTTTTAGTTTCTGACTGATAAATACTTTTCGATTATTATAATTGAATCACGTGTGAAAGTTTTTCCTCCGTAAATTAAGTTATTGTATTAATTAGTGAGACACTAATTTTATACTCTTGTGGTCTTCGTTCCTACTGTGAACTCCAGAACTAAACTGTTTGACAATTGCTAAGGAACAAGTGATTTGTTCAAAATTGAGCCTTAGACAGCTGAGCAATAAAAGTAAATTCAAGTTTAGAAGACGTGGTAGACCAGGACTCGTTATTTGTGTAAAAGACAGCGCACACAAACGTAAGATTCACACAAAAATTCAGGCTGTTTTATGCTTGACGAAAATAGTATTGGATGTTTTATAGAAGTTCTTTTTTTTTCTCTGAAATTCTGTTCGGTTTTTGCAATAATTAAGAGCAAAATGTCTGCAAAGTGACTACCATCATGGACAAGTAGTTGGATGACTGGAAGCAGGTCTAAGTACAACTACTGAAGCTGCTGCACAATGAGTGCATCACAGAGTGTCGTCACGCGATTAACCCCTTCAGGACCATAATCACATATGTGACCACGCGTTTCTCCCTATAAGGTAAACGGTATCACATGTGATTGCGCTTTCCCTACTCTGAGACCCATGATCACACCGGTGTGATCAGAGTTACGAACGAATTTATTTTGTTTCTTACAAAGTACTAGTTGGCGGTTAAAGCCCGTTTTTTCGTTTTTTTAATAGTGTTTAACAAAACAAAGAATTTCAATGAGTGCTTTCGGCTCAGAGTTATTTTTAATTACATCTAATATATTCATGAATGTAAACAACTGCACATGCTTAGACTTTTCGAGAGAATCAGGCATTTAAGAGTTTGTGATTTATTGCGCTTCGGATTTCTGTTTATATTTTGACTAAGTTGGGAAAAGAAGGAAAGTTTATTGGGCATAAGACATTCATATAATAATAGTTTCATTATTTATTTGTGGTTTATATTTACATCGATAATTTTAATACTCAAAAGACATTTAAAAAGCTTATCTTCATAGAACAAACGCAATGACTTATTTTTAATTCAGTAAAAACAAACCATTCTTTTCGTTGCTATCGCATTTAAAGTTGCCACAACCGTAAGAACAGAAAAAAACTAAAGTGATACCAAGAAAGCAAAAAGCATTATAATAATTAATCAAAAATGTAAAAAAACGATACATTTTGGCTTTTATTTAAAAGATTTGTGTCCGTTAGAACAGCATCAAGTTTATGTGAAAGTGAATTTATCGTTTGATACATGCCAGATAGTATTTTGTAAGTTTTGCGTTTATTTTATTCAATTCCTACTATTAACTCCCACTCTCTATTTATTTATTTGTTTGTTTATTTATTTTGGTGGAATTTTCAATCGTAAATAAAATACATTTTAAAGCGCTCCATTAAGCTGAAATTTAATATTCATGACTATTTTGGACGAAAATATAATAACTTAATTATAATTAATAAAAAATAATTGATTAAAACTAATTATTTCAAGAATTACAAATATAGCCACGTTGGCGACTTAGCGACCTTTTTCGTGATTTGTGTCAAAACTTGAAAAGGTTTTTTCTCACGTTTTAAAGGATTCAGTTGAACTGAAAATTTTTCTTCACGATTGTTTTGGATGACAATACGATATTATAATGATAAAATTAATAAAAAATACCTACCATTTAATGTTCTGATTCTGCCATGTGTATAAACATATTTATATTAATTGGAACTATTTAATAAAAAGTAGCTAAAATTAAAAAAAGTTTTTGGTGATCTAAGTAGGAATTGACTTAAATACTTTTTAAATTACTTGTGTGTATTAATTATCATGGCGAAAAGAATGAAGATAGTCCTTTTTTTAAAAAAAAAAATAAAAACACATTTTCTTTAAAATTTGCATTTTTTAAAAAAAAATATAGCGAAAATATTTATACTATATATTCAGATATTATCAAATATAGTAAAATATAAATTTTAGCGTATTTGATTGTATTTAAGTTTTTACATGAATTTTTTAAATGAAATTAGGCTTAGCAGGGAAATTAGCCCGGTCCCGTGTTTGATTATACTCTCAGAATACATGGGCTTGGGAAAACGCTTCTTTCTCCTTTCGCCGGTCCTGAAGAATGACACTGAAGGTAGAAACACTTTGCGAAGCATGCCGGGGGTTGTGGTAGAAACACCACACATTTAGAGGAATGCTATGTAGCCTGCATGGCAAAAAAGAATAGAAATTTTACTCCTGGCTGGATAGCTGCAAACCTTACAGCCGCTACCGGTACGCATGTTTCAGCAAGAACTATCTCACGGCGATTAAATCAAGTTGGTTTGTTTGCACGGGAGCCACTTCGTTGCATCCCACTTCAACCACGCCATCGTCGAGAGAGATTACGTTTGGTGTGAGGAACATAATGATTGGGAACACCAAAATTGTTTTAAAGTGATGCTCTCCGATGAATCTGGATTCAGTGAGACAAGTGATTCTGACCACCAATTACTATGCAGGGACTTAGAACACGTTATGCGCAACATTTAGTTTGTGAACGTAAATGGTACGGCCTAGGCGTGATGGTGTGCACAGGCATCATGCACAATACCAGAACACCACTTTACATCTTTGAGCTAGGAAGAATTACATCGGAACGGTATTGCAGAGAGTATTATTCTGGATCATGTTCGTATTTTTAAGGGTGTTGTAGGTTCAGACTTTCTGTTTTGGACGATAACGTGTGGCTACACAGAAGCGTTGAAGTATCGGACACACAGCAAAGTGAAAATATTCTCCGTATACAAATGGCCTGCTTACTCTCCCGACCTAAATCCTACTGAACATGCCTGGGATACTTTTGGCAAACGTGTTGCACAAAGAACCATCCCTCCTGGACAGCTCAATGACTCAAAACCACCTTGAGAGACGAGTGGGACAATATCACAAAAGGACTCCACAATAGTTTAGTGATTAGCATGGAGGACAGATGGAAAATGTGCATTAGTCTCCGTGGTCATCTTACTAAGGTGCTCATGTCTGCATCATTCTGACCTGAAAATCATTTTTTTTGTGGTGGTTTGGAACACCCTGTACCATTTTGCACTATAATAAATGCACATAGTCCCTACAATGTATGTACTTATTTTCATTTCTCCAAACATTGTCTATTCTTAATTATTCCAAAAAATATAACTGTTTGATAGCAATTGTCAAGCAGTGTATTTAACTTAGTTGAAAATAAAATCTCTTTGTGAAAGAGAAGAACGCCTTTATTAATAGATCTGAAATACTTTTTCGTAGTATAATTTCTTCGGATCATTTTTGTCAACTTCAATCTATTTTTTTAAAAAAAATAATTACGACAACCAGGGAGTAAATAGTATTATGGAAATTTCGGATTTCGTCTGTGCTGGAAAAATATTATAGCTGGATAGATTATTTGTAAGACAAGAGAGAATTAACTTTTAATAATAAATTAATAGGTGTAACTTTTGAGGCAAATTTTTTCACCAAATATCGAAACGTAACCAGATTGTTCCAAAAAATTAAATGTATTTGGGAAAAGCTAAAAGGGTGTCAAATCATTCTTTATTGAGAACTTTAGCAGGTTGGGGATTTCTTCCCAGCTTATATCCGGACAGTAGCGCTCACATAAATTTTTCAAGGGGGTGGGGGGTACGGGGTCGAAAGTTCACCATTCTTGTATCATGCTCCTTTTGATTTTGTCGATTTTCGGGAACAAAACACAGTGGAAACTAATTATTGAATAAATAATTAGCATTAATTAATAAAATTAATCATTACTAACAAATACTTAATCAAATTTTACTTACTATATGCTTAGAATTATAGTCAATCGGTAAAAAAATCAAGGATATTTTTGGGGAGGGAGGGGGTTCTGGATCCCTTCCTTGTGTGCACCACTGTATCCGTACATTGCAGAAAACCAACATCGGAGTTCAACATTTGACAGCGACCATGTATTTCATTTGCTATACACGAAAGTTTAAACAAAGTTGTTCAAATCCATAGTCAATTCTTTAATCTGTGCTATTGTTGATTTATAGGTGTATGTTATCTGTTTCCTATTAAAAGGAAATCAATTTTAATTTTACTAGAAAAGTCAAAAAAAAATTACACTCACTATGTAATAAGGCTCACGCAAGTTTAATCTGTCGTGCCTCCAAATTTTCATATTAGCTCAAAATTTTTCGATAGTGGGTTGCCGATTGGTGCCGTCCAATGCTCAAAATTACGAAGTCATGGAACTTAAAACGACAGTATTAACAAACAAACTTGTGACGCTTATAATAATTCAATCAATCTGGAATAAATTACGGCTTACTCCAAACTAATTTGCATTTTTATTTGGTTGAATCATTTCTATATTTGAAAGATGATAAATCACTTAACGTTATTTTTTATTTGTACAAAAAAAGATGAAAAGGAAAAAAAATGCGCGGGAAAATGTTTTTTTGTTTCTTACTGATTTTATAAAAAAGATGTCATTAAAAACCTAGAAAAATATTTTAAGTTCAAAGTCCATCATAAGATTAAAAACAAACATATGTTGCGACATTTATAGCTCAGTAGGTGGCGTATTTACAGTGCAATACCAAGAACAGCTGAGATTTGTGCTATGAACACAAAAGGCATCACTATGGCAACCTTAACAGTTTCAACGAGGCGCGTAACTGGATAAATATTTGCCTCACATCTCAGTACGGAAAGATTTAATATACATCCAATATATATAGTGTTTATTTCCAGCTATAAAAATTTAAGACTGTGGATTATAAATTTCAGTTTTTATTATAACTAACTTCAAAAGCTTGTTGATTTATTCTATCTTTATGTGGTAACATTTGTATATTGCTTTAAAATAAAAGAAGAATGTCCCGATGTAACAAGATATGCATTAGCGATTTACAAGCTTTTTTTTTTTTACTTGATATAGCTCTTGGCTTACCTTATTTGATTATTTGTTTTTATTTTGCTTATTCAAACTTATGCTTAAGTTTTGAGCTTGGAAATTAAATGATTTTTTAGGTTTCAAGTGCATTGCAAGGCAGTACTTCTCAAACTTTCAATATTTGTGACCCAATATTCAGTAATAATTTTCATCTCGTCCCCTTATACTACTATAACTATCTATTGAATGCAATAATGTGTTGTTGTTGCACGCCCCCATTGGTCAGCAGTGCTAGACCAGGTTCATGACATCGTACACTTTCAGAAAGTCCAACACCGGCAAGGGAACGTCTGTTAAGTCCTGCTTGGTGAGCCCTAGACACTCGAGGATGGGAGCAGGCGTGGCCGGCTCAGAAGAACAGTTCGTGCACATTTCAAAGCTCTTGCGTCCTTCAGAAAATTTCATTGATTTGATATGGCCACTTCGAAAGCGGGCCAGAAGAGTTTGATCCTGCCTTGTAAAACCGTGAGCCAGAGAGCCTCCAGGACGAGAACACTGATACCAATGGTGCTCTGGGGGTAATCCAAGAGGTCTTATTCTGGTGTTTAGTTCTAGAGAAAATCTCCAAAAAGGTGAGGGGTGCTGACGGCTCTGGTGCCTTGTAAGCGCTGGCCTTAGCCAAAGTGTCCGCAATCTCATATCCCTCTAGATCTATGTGAGAGGGAATCCACTGCAGATGAATTTGATGCGATGTGGAAAGTCGTTTTAACTTGGTGAGTATTGACACTCCAACATTATCTCTCACACTTTGCCAATTGGACAAGTGCTGTATTGCATTTCTACTATCAGACAGTATCCAAATCTTTTTTCCATTTGGAAGAGATGCCAGCGAACCATGGACCTCAAATAATAATGTACTTCGGCACAAAAATTGCAATGCGACTTTAATACTATAAACTACACAAATTATCAAGATAAGTATTATATTTTGTGCATGACAATCTCATGGAAGTCACTAGTAATTACTAAAGTTGTTTTTAATTTAGCAATGATAAATTAACTATCAAATACTTTTTGCCTTACTGATACATTTATAAGTACCTTTTATCAGTGTAAATATGTAATTTATTTTTGATTGTGTCAGGATGTGATTTTTGTTTTGCTTTCTTTCTGTAAGAAAATTCATAATTATATAAAATATTTTATTTTCGACTTCTCGATTTGATCACGCCCCCCCACTTAGGTTTATCATGTCCTCTAAACTATGCACCCCACATCTGAAAAACACTGTTGTATGATTTTCAGTTAAAAATATGCTAGAGATTTAAAGGATATTTGAAAGGGTAATCACTTTGTAACATAAAAAAAAAGTAAATCAAGTTTCCTTAAATAAAAAAACATCAAAATTATAAGTTTTAATACGTTAATTTAAATTTAAAACAACAAGTTTAAACGTAAATGTTACAAGTTTTTTTTTATTTTTGGGAATGTTTCAAGACCTACCCTTTTTGATAATTCTATTTTACAAGTTTGTAAGTTATCGATTTAAATTTCTCCATCGGATTAAAAAATATTCAGAATTACACCCGTTAAAATTAGAATTTATATGAAAATCATGACGTATTTTCATTTTGTATAGTAGGAATATATTATTTATCTTCGAATTTTTTTAAAAAATATATAAAACGGGACATTTTTGTTTGTCTTAAGGCTCTTAAATAATGCATATGAAGCTACGCGTCAAAATTGAGAAATTTTTCAAATATAAACTCATAAACGTGTTCAATTTACTCGTATTCTTCTTCGAGATCTACTGAAGCTAATTACCCAAAACAGACACACGAGAAAACAACACTAATTCTTCAAAACGGCATTCTGTTCTCCCTTTACGTAAATATTGTTGATGACGCTGCCTGCGTCCATGATGAGCATCTGTGCTGAAATTCTTTGTGAGTCCTACAAGATGAAATGTTCATACAGTTTGCATTTGTTGGCATCAGTGTATAGAGCACATATTCACTAGCAACAATTAGAACGTATGTTCAGGAAGATATGTTGAGAAAATCTTCGAGACAAGGATTTATATTACTGTGTAGGTGAAATTCGAAAAAAAAGTATTACCTTAAATAATTTTTTTTACATTACCTTTATTGTTTATTCCGTCAGACTGAGCATCTGACTGGAACATTTGCTTATACACCTTAGTGATCAACTTCACGGAAACTGAGATGGGCACAGTAGGGCTTTTACTTGAGCTGTTGCGCCCCTGAGTTTAGTAATTTTTTTTATAGTTTATTGTTAATTTTATTTTTGCTTCAAGAGGCGAATCTTTAGCTATAGCCATTCTGCTTATAAAAGGAAAAAAAATTCTAAAATTAGGATTCTGGAAACGTAAGATTGTTGAATTCAGAAATTACTTTCTTTTCGGTATTTCAAAGGGTCTTGTAATGCCATTTAAGTTATAACAAAAACAATATTTTAAAAAGTTGCAAAAACAAATCTAAGAGGAACCATGAATAAAATATTGGAATCTAAAATTCAGAATGTTTTTCATCGCAAACTTATATTTTCTAAAATTTTCTCCAATATTTAAGCTATTTAAATTCATCCATCTAATTATTATTTTTTACATAACTAGAGCAAAATATTGGCTACTATTCTTCTCTCTCTCTCTCTCTCTCTCGTTAAGTTATATTAAACTCTAAATCCATAATTATTTTTATTCTAAATCGAAAAAAAAAAAAAGAAAAATGTTGGAACTAAAAAAAATATATATATGACCCGAAAAACGGAAAAGATAAAAAAATAAATATAAAGAATTGTTCTAAAAATAATCGAACAAAAGAACAAAAAATCACCACGTCGACGTGAGAGCACCAACGAAAGAAAGAAAAATTCGAAAAATATCGTTTTCTGATGCTGAAAGAAAATAGAATTACCTTCCAAATGCAAAAATATAGTGCTACCTGCCAAGCCACCGGCCATCCGTGAAAGAAGGGAGCATGTGTTAAGAACCAAGTGAAGTGAAATGCGATGGCGAACGCGATCTTCGTGAATGAAGAAGCAATTATCATGTCTGAGCGGAATTAAATAAATTGATAAGAGACGTCTGATTTTTCGAATTCTCTCATCTGGGTTATTTCAACGAATAAATTTTTGCTGATGGGAAAAAATAAAAATAGTTCTAGTCTTGTGTGCTGACGAATTGCAAATTGTTCAGTTTTGACGCTCTTAATTTAAGTACGTTAAAAAATGCGTAGAATGAAGGGTTTATGTATTTATGTGTTTTGATGAAAATGGAAATAGAACGGGGTAATAATATATTTAATATCGTCACATTTATTTGCGATGATTTTGTTATATTTCTAAAAGGAACTGGAAACATTTTTGAAATCGGCAATTAAAACTTATAAAAATTTGTGTTGAAGACTTATTTTTCAATATTTTTATACGAATGTTGTGTAATTAATTTTTAAAACAATATAAATAATTTATATCTGGATGTTTAATACATAAACATTATTTTCTATTGTATTTATTTTATGACAAACATTTAATATTTGCAAGTAACGCTGCCTGATTCATTATAATGACGTGTCAATTGAAACTTGGCGAAATATTGGCGATACAACTAAGATGGCATTAATTTTGGCGACTTGGCTATCATATGGATGCTTCTGGAATTTACTGGACGCATCTATTAACATCACGATCTTTGAAGGAAGTGAATCTTTTGGAAGAAATGTAGCAGCAGCCGTGCAGACTATTAATTGGAGTCGCTCGCTGAAACTGAATCAGTATTACTTTGACTGTTGAAGACTTCACAAGCGATTAGTTGCTTGCAAATACAGTTTATGTATTTGTACTTTTAGGTAGTGATAGTTGTGTTTTAGTGCTGTAGAAGGTGCGAAGTTCTTCTGGGGTTTATTTTGCGTATTTCATTGCTATATCCTGTACTTTGCAGATTGTTTATCTGCAATAAGTTTCATGGCTCTAAAGAAACTGTTTTTCTCTTCGAGACTGATAGCATAAAATCCCCGAGCCCTGATCTATAACAATATGAATTAAGACACAAAATGCATTGAATTGTTTAAAAATTAAAATAACATTTGAAAATAGGAATTCTCAAAAATGTTTATAAAAACCTAGATCTTTTCTGTATTTAAAATGTGATATTGTAAATACAGTAGAGCGTCATTTATCCGAACGTTTATTATCCGGAGTGTCAAATATCCGGACCACTTTTTTTGTCAACTACATGCACTGTATATGAATACGTTTTCGAACAGTGCAATGCTCAACAGTTGTTTCTCGTGAGGCCCAAAGTGACGGAAAAACCCAAGTCATGGATATTTGGATAATTTCATTTGTGTGATTTGGTAAACATCTGCGTGGAATATTAGATCAGTTTGTTTCCAAACTTGGCACAGAAGATGGCTGGATGATAAGGAAAAGCATGAGGGAAGCAAACGTGATCATGTACTCTACTTGAGGTTTTCACACAGAAGGAGCAAAAGGGTCTCTGTTATATGAATGATTCGGATAAACGACGTTACTACAGTATACATAAAGAACTAACCATTATCCGCCCACTTCACTGGGTATTTTATGATGTTTTTATAAGTTATTGATACCTATAAGTCCTAACATTAAACGTTTGATTGTATTGAAAAATATTCTTACGGTCAGACACTCTTGAAATTCTAAATCAGAAGTATGATTATCTTTTATGCTCCCTTAATTCTTCCTCTCCCATGTTGTTTTTCGTAAGACACCATACCTTAGCGGATCTCTACTCAAATAAACATGCTTGCCAGATTTCAAGACGGTAAATCTAATAGTTCAAAAATGGGATATTGTTTTATTTTTTTGCCTCGGAACCCCCTTTGGGAGTCGATTTTAGTAAGACCTTCCCTTAGTTGATTTTAACTCAATAAAAGAAACATACATGCCAAATTTCATTACTGTAGATCTAATAGTTTTAAAAAATGGAATTTTTATGTTTAACACCTCTTAACCCCCTTCCCCTTTGGAGGCGATTTTCACAAAATTGTTTCTTAGTGGATCAATATTAAAGAAATAAACACGTTTACCAACTTTCAAGTTTGTAGATTTTAATAATTCAGAAACGGAATTTTTAATACGCCCCCTTAACCCTCCCCCACACACTTGAGAATCAGTTTCCTAAAAACCTTTCTTAGCAAATACCTACTCAACAATAAGAGCTTACTTACAAAATTTCATGCCTGTAAGTCTAATACAGTCGAACCTCCATATAAAGAACCTCTGTATTGCGGATTTTTCTATATAGCGAACTTTTTCCTGGAGTTAAGAGCATTTCGCGATTTTCTGCGTAAAATAACCTCTCATTAGCGAAGTGTATTTTCTATATAACGGACTTTTTTCTCTTGTGATTCCAATTTTTTTCCTTGTTGAAGTATTTCCGGACATTTCGAGTTTTTCTCTTTTAGCACATTTTATGGTAATCATAAATCTTCAACTGGTTTCATTAGGTGCCTAATTTGCCAAGAGCAACAGAATTCTGTGCGTTCCATCCAAGAAGTGCAACCTTTAACCCTCATTTTCCAGTTCACTAGAAACATCTTCGATGTCCCATTTCACCCTCAGTAGAGTCTCTTATCTTTGAACTGGTCTTCGTTCATTTGTAGTATTGATCAGCCTTCCTGGTAACTTGGTTTCTGGTAACTCAAAAATGTCAAAGCGTAAGTGTTTGAGTACCAAAGCAAAAAGTTTAATTTTTCAGGAGGTGAATAAAGGTGTCAAAAAACTTTTCTTTCTTTCCTTTTATGGAAAAGATATATAAAATAAATAGATATATTAATTTACAAAAAGAGGTGAATAATTATTTTTTAAAATATAGTGCTGATGAATTTAAAAATTGTTTTATGTGGTTTATAAAGAAAATTGAACGATGAACCTCAATAAAACGAATTTTCCATGTAACGAACTTTTTTTCGGGGTTTAGCGACTTCGTAATATAGAGGACCAACTGTAGTTTAGAAATATTTAACTACTACGACTCTTAACCTCTCCCAAACACCCCCTTGGGAGTGGTTGAACACAAAACTGGTTTTTAGCAAGTTTCTATTATGCAAAAGAAAGGTGCTTACGAAATTCGAAGTATGTAGATCTAATAGTTGGAATGAGTGAGTAAATAAGTGAAGGTGTCGCTTTTCTGCTTCATATATAAAGATTTCTGATTAGTTTCCTGCTTTCGTAATAAAACCACTAAAATGGATGTAACGGAAATTGAAGATTTTTGTTACATATGCCATGTAATTTATTGTTTATGTTTTATGTAACATGATACGACTGTAAACCAGAAAATTCGATTTCTTGTATCAATAAATCTTTTTAAGAAATTCATTTGAGTCGGATTCTAAAAGCTTTTAAGTTTTCCGATATGAGCAGAAAGAAGCATGAATCCCCATTCAAAACCGTAGATAATTGAACTAAGTTTGCATTTGATTTTGATATACAAATATGTATTTGCATCATTTTACATGGATAAAAGAGATTTCTTAGAATATACAGATATATAAAAAAAAAGACAAAAGACTAACAAAAACCTCTCGAGTAACTAATGAAAAAAACTCGTTGTCATGGTGACTCATAGTGGGTAAATTCGAATAATAGATTGTGGCCGCGGTAGCCGAGTGGTATAGGTATCGGACTGTGGCTTGCTTTGTCACAGGTTCGAGCCCAGTACCACTAAAGACCCGCCGTGTAGGGCAGCGATGCACGTTAAATCTGTCGAGAGCTGAAACGTCCTCCCGTTGGTGTGGTGTGGTAGTTAGGAGAGGGGGGTGCCAGCTCAGGTGTCGTCCACGTCACTTGACCATGGTTCAAAATTACGTGGTCCGTCGCCAAAAGCCCTCGTGTAGCTGAACAGTGCGACGTTAATATTCAATCAATCAATCGAATAATAGATTCTACATAGCTGCGTCGGAAGTTACTTTTGACTCGACCTTATAGAATTCAAAATAGTGAGATCTATCTTGTGTGCATTTACATCACTTAACAGTGATACACAATTATTAGAATGCATCAGCATATAGTGCGAAGTTAATTTAAAATCAAAAAAAGATTATTGTATAAAATAAGATATAGGGTGCGCGTGCGTGCCAAATTTAGGCGATAAATAGGTGTAACAGCTATTTTATTGTGCCTAAAATTTTTTGTTGACACTTAACCTTAAAGATACTTCGTCGACCTATTTTAAAAGTCATCAAAATCGCCAACCTGCATTCCATACTTTATTTGATCAAATTATTAAAGTGAAATTGAGAAGAAGAAAAAAATTCAAAATTAAGTAATCTATAAGTATTAAGAAAAATATATGAAACTACTTTTTTTTCCCAGTATACTTATTTATTCTCTTTTCAAAAGTCTTGTTGTTTATTAGAATATATCCTTTGTTCTAATTTCTTCTTACTTAGTTTTACATTTTTTTTAAATTTAAAGTATTCGAACACTTTCCTTTTTTTTTCACGCTGTGATGTAAGCTAATTTAATCTCATGCGCTTAAGTTTAATTTAAGTTGAAGTAAACTTTTAATACACAGATTGATTGATTGATTGAATATTAACGTCGCACTGTTCAGCTACACGAGGGCTTTTGGCGACGAACCACGTAATTTTGAACCATGGTCAAGTGACGTGGACGACACCTGAGCTGGCACCCCCCTCTCCTAACTACCACACCACACCAACGGGAGGACGTTTCATTTAATACACAGAACCTTATATAATGATACATTACTTAATTTTTAAAAAATTCATTTTGAAAGTATTTTTTACGTTTTTTTAAACGTAAAATACGCTATTTGATTAAAAACCCAATAAATTTTCAAGAAAATTTCTCTGATAAATTTATCTACACTTTAATGTGTAATGTTTCTAAGGAAAATAAATAAATATTTGCAAAGATATAAAGATTTTACCGGAGTAGAAAGCTAATTATATTTATTTTTATACATTAGCATTTGAAATTACGAAATGTACAAAAAGTTATCCTAATTTAAACAAACTTGTCGGATTTGCATATAACTATTTAAATTACTAAATGTCAAGTTGTAATTTCTTTCACGCAATTGTTTTTTTTTTAGGAAAAGAATATCTTTTTACTTAGGTAGTTATTTTTTGTATTTAAATAAGTATTAGATAATTGAAGAAAATAAAATTGTGTGTGACTTTTGAAAAATATATATAATAATTAAGTAAAGTGTTGGATGCTCAAGATTAAGCCAAATATGGGAAATTCGAGATTGGGTTCAATAAAATGTATCTTTTGTGTACAAGTACTTATTAATTTAGGTTAGGTTACAGAAAGAAAATAGGCGGTTTTTACTAGTAATGACATTCATTTCTCTCTTAGCCTGTATTTAACTTGAGTGGTCGCTAGAGGGCTCTTCTTCTGCTTGGGACCATCAGATACACTTATGACAAGAGTGGTTATAAATGTTTTTGAAAAAATAATATAAATGTTGTGAGCTGTGCTTAACAGGAATATAATTTTAGTTTAAAAACACGTCTGATAGCTCGTGACGCTTAAATTCTTACTATCGGCTGCTCTTTTTTAATGATTTATATTTTTACTACTAATTCTCTCAGAAAGAAGATGATGAGTTTTTTAAGAAGCTACAATTATGTGTGCTAAAATATCTTCGTTTATGGTAGATACTTAATGTCTTGAAAGGTTTTTTCTACACATATTTTTAATTCAAGTAACAGCTTCCAAAAAATATTTTTTTAATTATTTTTTACCGTGCACTGTATAATTATTACGATATAATTTTATTTCTTGAAAAAATTTTGCATTTTATTTTTAGGTTAACCTTATGCTCCTTCGTAAGCTGCATTAGCCATTACCTTAAATAAATAGCGGTAATTTTTTTGCAAGCAAATATTTTAAGACAGAATTATTTTTTATCTGAGAAAAATTCTTTTTTTTTGGGGGAGTGTACCTAAAACATTCAATAATCGTTCTACTTTACATAATATCTGTGAATAAAAAGTTATTTTTACCGAAAAAATAACGATAAATTTTTCAAAGTTTAAAAAATCAATACAATTTAATACTAAAAAAGTAGATTATATCGGATTTTCTTCATCAATATAGTTTGTTCCATCTCTTTTGTGACCCCGAAAAAGCAAATAAGTAAGAAAAAAAATGGCGTTTATTTTTCAAAATAAAGAATTGATTTCAAGAATTACAAATATTCTGAAGGTGAAACCCGAAAAAGAAAAAAAAAAGTACCATGTACCATGATTTTTCTTATTCACCTAAAATCTTCAAATTCATTCAGCCGTTCATTGCAATTTAAACGAATCGAAAAATAAATAAGTTTTCAATGGCAGCAGAAAGCAAGTTCCTCAACTCTGCTTGGTGTGTCTTAGCAGCTGTTTGTATCGTTCTTTCTCTGAAATGGTTTATTCAAGAAATTTATTTGATTTTTGTCGACTTTTTCCATTTGATTTTAAAAATATTCTCAGGATTAATTCTTTATTTTTTTCCTCTTACTTTTCCTTAAAAATATATTTAAAAAAAATTCTTTCAGAATCTAATTAAAGATACATAATATATCCAAATATAAATAAAAAAGATGCAAATTCAGATAGTTTCAAAAAAGATAAAGCTTTTAAGTCGAATTTCATTTAGTTTTTCGACGTTTGCGTTGCTAAAATTCGGCAAAGGCAAGATACATCTATTTATTCCTATATTTCTACAAAAATATTTATTTAAATATACTTAAATATTTAAAAAAAATTATTATATATATATATATATATATATATATATATATATATATATATATTATTTGTGTCTTTCATTAAAGAATAAAATTTAATTTTATATTTAATTTACAGTTATGTTTTACTTAAGACATAATTGCTTAGAAATATATTTTTATTAGAAATATATTGCTTTTTTGAAATATATTGACCCTTTTAAGGCAGGAAATTCGGAATTCAATATTCCTCAGTTAAAATAACTTTTTTAAATGTAAATTTGAATTTGTAAATGAAATGATGAAATTATAAAGAATCTCATAAATCATATTCGAAACCGGTAAAATTATAATTTAGTTCACATTTTTGTGATGAGGGGGAAAAAGTGCAAAATTGTATTAGACTTTTGAATAGAAACATCCTTTACCATCACACACGTTCTTTTTAACATTTAAAAATTAAAAATGTAACAAAAAACATTTATATATAAAAAAAGCGCTACATACAAAAAATACATTACAAAACTTTTTTACAAGCTGAATACAATATTCTGATTTTCATTCAAGAATTACAAAACTAAAACAAAGTATTTATTAGATATTTTTTGTACATAAAAATCTTAATAATTTTATGCATAAGTTTTTCTTTTGTGTGTGTGTTTATTATGCGTACAGTTAAAATTATCTGACAAATTATACAAGCATTTTGTGCACATCTTTTAAACTTAGATCAATGTATTGAAATACATATGTTTACGAAAATGTGAATTTATTTCTTAAACGGGTACAATTGGTAGGAAAAAGGATGAAAATTAATGTTTTCTCTGCTTTGAAAAATAAATTTTCAATTATGTTTCTTCTTATAAGGGAATTCATGTAGAGATTTAGTTTTTATCACAAAACTTCCCAAGCTATTCTTCAACTTAGAGTAAACAAAATAAATGTTTCACTTTATCTATGTAATTTTCAAAATGACGCTTGTAATATTTTTAAAAAAGAATTGGTAAGCAAATATTTTCTTTTATTCTTAAATTGTACAGTGGTGACAAAATGTCTTGAGCGCATTCATTTGTTTTCTTAATTTCTTTTTTTGACTTTATTTTTTGTAGTGAAATTATCGTATTTTCCTCAGTGATTGATTCTAATGGGTTTTTTTTTCAGATCTGCTGCTAACATTTTGTAGCTAAGTGGCTTGAACACAAGAATGTGTAGTATGCACAGGGTAACACAACATTATAACAATTTATAAATACAGTACTTTCAATATGTATTTTAAAAATTACATGGTTCTTACATAGTTGAACATCAATATTTGATATGCCAGCCATTTGCCTTAACCCTTTATCTACCGCATTATAATTTCCTGCAGTTTTTTTCATGCAACATTTCATTTTTTTTAATCACTACATTGAAAATTATGGATATACATAAACCAAATGCTGAACTTTGGGAAATTTAATATGTCAGAGCTAATTAATTAATTACAATCAACTGTAAAATTAATTATATACACTGTTAACTTAAAAAAATAGTCAAATCATTTTCTAAAGTCTTCATTAACATAAAAAAATAAGACTTACCTTTTGACATTAACTATTTTTTCGAAACAGAAATAACAATCTTCGCAATCCACTGAAAACGCCATCCGCAATTTCTGCTGTAAAACTATTCGCCTTCCTCGCTAAAATATCATCAAAGAACCCGTGCAGCCATATATATTTAAAAGAATATTCCTGCTAAGTATTGTCAGAGTATTCGTAAAAGTAGTTATTCTATGTAATTTTAAAGTGAGTGGTACTTATAAGTACCTTCGGCAGATTAAATGGGTAATTACGACTCTTAATCATTTTGGCATAGAATGCATTAGTTTCACAAGTTCTTTCGTGATAGCATGGTTGAAAGAAAACAATTAACCTACTGTTTGAAGGTGTTTTCAGGCAAAAAGGTTTAAATTTGACTGCTTGAAGTCTCCACGTTGGCGTGGTGTGTACATTCTCAAAATGCGTTGACAGCTCAGAGTTTGCCCCTGACCCTGAATTATGAGTTCTCTAATTATGAGTTCAGTCACCAATAATTGTGCCGTTTTCTGCAAAGTACGATGTTAGTAAACAACAGCGATGGTTGAAACAGCGAACGTATTCATTTGTAATTAATTATACTTAAGTCAATTTGAACTTTGAAATATGAAAAAGGATTAAGGCAATTGAAAATCAAGAGGAAAAATTTGTGAATTACTTAAAAAGGTAATATTTATATCTAAAAAGTTCAAATTGACCAAGGCAATTGTTAGTTTTTTTTTTTTTTTTTAAGAAAATTCAATTTGAAAAATAAGCTCCATGACTGGGAAATTAACTGCCTTAAACACACAAATGATGGGCTGATTGTGTGGAGGATTATTTTAAAGTTTTAAGAGGGAGTGATTGGAAAACTGTTGCTAAGCGAGATCGGAATGTAAGAGGGTTCTTAAAAAGGCCAGGGCTCACCCAAGGTCGCTGTGTCAATAAAAGAAGTAACACAAATTTGTTTTTACATTGCACAGAATAATAAGACAATTTTTATTGTACGAATTTTGAATCTTTAAAACTAGTTGGTTTATAAACATGTTAAGTAACATGATGACGTAACGATTTCTTTTATAAATGATGAACAATCAATTTTTAAAAGTTCAAATTTTAATGACTATAATTTTCCTCTTATTTTTAAATTCACAGTTGCTGTTCACTGGTGACTTTACATTTGTAACTGCAACATTTAAATTTGACGAGTTACCACGGGTGCTATTATTTGTATTTATTTGCAAATAATTAAAAATTATGCGTTCATTTTATGAATAATAGCATTAAATCAGATGTGAATATAATATTTATTTCTACGCAAAGTATAAAGGGAAAAAAAGCTAGTAAAATTTCGACGTATTCTAATATTGATGGAGAAAAAGTGTAACGAAACCAGGAAGAAACATTCGATAGAAAACTTCATCACTATTACGAAGCAATATATAGTAGGGTTTGGCATTTATTACGCAATAAGTGGTTGGGTTGTGAGCTATAAAAAGCAGCATGTGTTAAGCCAAGAATGAAGCTAGAAGCATAAACGGAGTTCACATCGTTGCTATAGTAACTGTAACAGTTCATCTAAGCTAAATAAATGTATGGATAAACAGTTGCTTAAAAAAAATTCAATTTGTGTTTTATTTTTAGCTGCAGATCTTGATGGTGTTGGATTAGATTTTGACTTTTACGATGCATATCTTTTTTTCATATTTTTTCTGTGCGTGTGTATGTGACTGAACTTCTCCTAAAGGGCTGTACCGATTTTGATGACATTTTTTGTGGGGATTCAAGTGGATTCGAGAAAGGTTTAGATTCACAATACGGTCCGATATAGCAATTAGTTAAAAAAATATTAATTAAAAACCTTCTATTTCTTTGATTTTGCAAAAGCTAATAATTGGATAATATTTGTGATATTTAGGGACTCTTAGATTAGAAAAAATATATAAAATTGTTTTAAAAATATTTTTACAATAAAAAATTATTTAAGTACAATATTTGGACAAAAATTAACATAGAATGACCCATTTTCAAAATATTCTCCTTTTGTGAAAAATGCTTCTAGTATAATAATATTTTGTCTGTCTATAGCTCAGACCTCTGTACAGAGGCTCAACTAGAATTTTTGAAATAAATAACTTAGAAATGGGTTTATATCCAAGTCTTACGACAAAAGAGGGGAGAAATTTTAGGAAAAAAATGCCGATAATTATTTCAATAGGTTGTAACTCTGAAAACAATGTGAATTTTTCAAAAATCATAGTTGAGAATCTGAACAGAGGTCTGAGCTATAGGCAAAGTATTATTATAATGGAATCATTTTTCACAAAAGGAGAGCATTTTGAAAAAATGCTATTCTAAGTTAATTTTTTGCCGAAATATTGAATTTAAATAATTTTTTTGTCAAAATGTCCTTAAAACAATTTTATACATGTATTCTAATCTAAGTGATGCTAAATATCATGAAAATTATCCATTTTTGCGCTTTTTTAAAATCACGGTTCCGAACGTAGTCGGATACCTTTAAACGCATAATTGTTTTACCCCTGTGTATTGTTTATTCTGCTAATGTGCGGCAAGAGAGCAAAAAATAAATAAGAGGAGCAATTATTGTTTTTCGCACGGCCAATTATATGTTCCGTATTCGAGGATTGGCAAACCATCACATTTGTTTATTTATACCTCTCAAGGATAGAAGAAATATTTGTGAAATCATCCCCTACGAACATCTACATGCTTATTTTGTATCTCCATTAAACTATAAGCTACTAATTAATTAATTTTATTCCAAAACAAAATAATGAAAATATTTTTTTTTAAAAAGCTATAAAAAAATTCTCATGTTACTATTTTTTGTTAAAATAAGAAGTGAAAGTTTCATTGTCTCTACAATTCTAAAGAAAATTTTAAACATGCTAAATAAATTTTTGTTTGTATGAAGCTACTTGTTGATTCTTTATTTCAACGTTACTTCATTCGTTATTCTCATTTCATTTATATAACATTATTATTTTTGCAGGAATTTAAAACGAAACAGGACTTTCTCTTCCTGAAAATATTATCTTCGTAAAGGTAAGTGGTTCACAGCAATTATTACTTTGTATATTTTCGGGCTTTCTTTTTTATATATTCAAAAGGATAAGGAAAAAATGCCAAAAACGCATAATTGTTGTTGAAACTTGATGAAATTTAGTATATGTGATTTTTTTCTGTGAGTTAAAATAATATTCAAAGCAGTTTACAAAAATATATGTAATATATATTTAAATCTTTTAACCATTATAGGTATGTTTCAGAAACATTACAACTGTCCATTGCTATTTAAACATTAAAACATTGTCATAAAATGAATTGGATTTACACATGGGGTTTATTTGAATTATAATTGGAAAGACAAAAAGAAATTGAACTTTGCATTTTTTTTGAAGCAATTCTACATGTATTTTTTTCCTTCTTGTTGTAAAATTTTTTGAATAAATTATTATGATAGTAATTAAGCATTTATACATTTTTTTAAAAACGCTGTAAGGATGTAATTTTTTAAGGATTAATTTTTTACTCAAGAGTAACGTTGAAATCCTCTAGAGTATTTTGAATTTACCCTAGTCATTTTGAAAAAAAATATATCATTAAAAACTAAAAGAAAATCTACTGTTGTGGAAATACTGAGGAAAATACAGATACAGAAAAGTCATTAAATGGCTAAAAAAATAATTAGCTTGGTTTGTTTTAATGTTAAATAATTGCTTATTTTATTTTCTGTCATTTTTTTCCTTAAAAATGACTATTTAGAACCTTATGTCTTCTTAAATTTCACTTATGTGGGTTTTTTTTACACTGATATGTTCCCCTAACTTTGAATAAAATTGTTATAGGCACTATCACATGAAAGTGACCACAAGTTACAATATTTCCTAGTTATAGATTAAAATTGATACATATTCTTTTTCTTTATGCCCGAAATAAAAACACTGTAAATTTGACTGTCACAAAAACAGTTCATATTCTTACCACATAAAATATAATTGCACTTTATTTTTATTATTTCGAGGTGTTGTACTGGATAATAACGTTTATTAAATGTAGAGTTACTAGATAAAATTCAGTTTCTTGTAACAATATGTTGAAATCATCATTACCATTAATTACTTTAATTATCAATCATTATTACCATTAATTACTTTAATTATCAATCATTATTACCATTAATTACTTTAATTATCAATCATTAATAATACTAAATTATTATATCATTCTCATTATCAATCATTATCAACATCGGTTATCATTATCCATAATTATTAATATTGAATTATTATATCATTAATGGTCATCATTATTAAATCATTTTCATATTATTGGTTATCATTATCATATTATCAATCATTATCATTATCGTATTATTATCAATCATTATCATTAAATCATTATCATTATCGTATTATTATCAATCATTATCATTAAATCATTATCATTAAATCATCATTGAATCATTATCATTGAATCATTATCATTGAATCATTATCATTGAATCATTATCATTGAATCATTATCATTGAATCATTATCATTGAATCATTATCATTGAATTATTATCATTATCATTAAATCATTATCAATCATTATCATTAAATCATTATCATTAAAACATTACCATAATCCTTAAAAACCAAATCATTATAAGTAAATTAAGCGAAAAAATTTATTTGAGCCTTATTTCAAAAAGTTTCTCAGTTTTCTAATGATAAAAAGTTGCTTACTTATACTTATATGTTCGAGATATACCTACAGTGTTTGACATTAATCTTATGTTGAAAAAAAGTACAAATATTCTTAAAGTGATCAGTTGGAAAGAAAACTGTTCCAATCTGAAGAAAGTCAGAAAATGTTTAAATTTAATAAAAGTATATTTCGTCTTATTTTTGTACCAAATTTACTATAATGTATCAAAAGCAAAATTAAAAAAAAAGATGTTAAGTTGTAAACTAGTGTCACGTGACTTTTATTGAATTTTATCAAATTTTTGAATGTGTCATTTATTATATTTATTTCTTTATTTTGTATAAAATCGCTTGGCAACCACATTATATTTTGTGATCTTAAAAACATTTAAAGGGATTGCGATTTTAAAAAAGAACTTTTTTGTGAGATGTTGTGACAAAATTATTATTCTAGCATCTAAGAGATGCTTATTTTATTGATTTATTCTTAGAAAAATTGTAAGTGGAATCAAATGGCATGATGTTTTTAAGTAAACAAATAGTAAAAAGTTGAAAGTTGATTGAATAATTTCAGAAACATTACTGTTGTGACTCGAGTAACCATTCTTTTTTTATTTCAATATCTTTTATTCTTATATAAGCGGGATAAAATGAGGATATTTATAATTATGACTTAATGAAGGTATATACATGAAAGAACGAATAATTTGAGCACACGTTTCGTAAACATAAAGTATTATACAGTTATTTTCTAAGCGTAAAACGTAACCTACTTAGAATATTCCATGTGAACTTACTTAACTAAAATTCTGTTGCCAGATTCAAAGTGAATATTAAATAGAAGCCAAATATTAAATATTATCAAACAGGAAATGTCGAACTTATTAGGAGAGGCAACAATTGTTTTTTTTAAACTTAAAATGATTTAAGATAAAATGAAGATCAAATTTGATATTAATAAATCAAAATAATTTATCGTCAGGCTTTTCATTAAAATGAATACCTATATAAATTTCGTTTTACTTTTGAATGATTTTGTTACTCTTGATTTTTTTTCCTCATTTTCTACTCTTCATTATTTTACCTAGATGTGACAAAGCTGTGACTGTTTAAAGCCTATTAATTTAATTAATTTATAAACGCCAATTGAGTATTGCACCAGTTTCTCAGTTGCAATAAATGCTTAGAAAATTACTAAGGTTTTTCTCTACATAATTTTGGAACTTACTAAAAAGAAAAATCCACGATCGAAAGACAAGATCGTCAACCATGCTAGCAACTCAACTATTTTGAAGTACTTATTTTAATTACTGCTTATATTTACTTGTTTAGTAGCGTAAAACTTTCCAAAAAACTGTTTATCACAAAGGTACTATGATACTTTCTTTGAAAAAAAATATTTCAATCGAATAGAACATTAAAAAGAAGTTTTCCAAAGGTGTAGATTTTAAAATTGTTCCGTATTGAAGAAAGCAGAAGAGAGTGAATCACAACAATTAATTGAAAAATGAGTAATTGAGTAAGAGCTTAAATAATGACTTTTTTAGAGGTTAAAAAAATAGTTTTTCAAACATGAGAAATAAAATTGTTAATTATAAAATTATTTCACTTTCAAAATCAATAATATTTTTACAATAAATGCAAAGTGTTTTTGGAAATACAAGGGAAAAAAAGTCTTATAAGTATTTGATTTAAGTATTCATCTCGAATTAAGTATGATATTTTAAAGTTAAATAAATATTATTTTTAATACAATCTTAAGGGGTTTAAAAATATTAAATTTTAAATAGTACGTCTTTACTGTGTATCTCCCTTAAAAGTTATTCTTTTTTTTATTTAATCTCGCGAAGAGAAAGGGAAAAAAAGATTGAAGTTTTTTAATTCAATTCTGATAAGAGCTCTCATTTAACGGGTTTCCTTCTTCACTGAAATACAAATTCCACTTAAGGTTTTTTTTCCTCTCTCTCTCTAAATTCTAACGAAAAAAAGGGTTTTTTTTCTGGTGAAATTATTTTTGAGGCTTCTTACGTACACAAATTGTAACAATTACTACACAGCTTTTAAGGTAATTATGAGAGGGTGAAAAAGCTTATTCGGAGTCTCTTTTGTACATATTAATAAATTTAAACCACTCCAGTAACCATTCCTTATATATAATCATGCGTTGTATAACAAGATATTCTAATTCAGAATTTTGTGTTCGCTTCTCGTAATATCTAAACTGAAAAAGTAATCAATTTTAAGTACGCTTACAAAAATGTAAATTACTTTCTTCAATAACAATAGACCAGAGAAAATGAACAGGAAAAAAAACTTTTGTTGAAAAATTCAATTTCCAGTTGCCTGTATTGGAATTAAAAAGTAACACTTTTTTTACAAGATATTAAATTATTTTCAGTGTTGATTTTTTAAAATGCTTACAATATTTTAATAAATTTCTACTGAATCTGCTTTTTATAAAAGAAATAGTGACCTGTTTTATCTCTTTCTAATAATTTATACAGCTTTCGGTTAGATCAGATATTAAAATATCACGCAGAAATTCGCAATAGTACTTAACGAAAAAAATGGACAATAGAGTAAGAAATAAGTTGAATGATGTATTATAAACAACAATATAAATATAAGGGTTGCCCAAAGAAAAGTGAACACATGCGATTGCGTTCAGAATGAGTGCAGCTATAGCACAGCAGCCAAACAGGGATACGAAGGACAACAGGAAGGGTGCCCCGCATACAGTGTATGGCGGTGTGATATCGATATAAACCAGTAATAGCTATCACGTGAAGACGATCGTTTTGGTGAGATCGCTAACGTCTAGCTGGGATATTTTACTAGAGCACTTAGCCCTTTTGGGGCTTTGATCTCTTGTCTGGTGAAAAATATTTGTGACTTGATACTTTGAAACATTGCCCTTTTTATTTTAGAGATTTAAATAATTATTTAAGAGTATGATAAAAAAGAAGTTAAAAAATTTAAAATTAAAGACTATATATAAAATCAAGAAAATTTAATTTTAAGAATCTCAATAAAAGTTAAGAAGTTACATTTGCTGAATTTTGAAAGATACATTAAAGTTAAATTCCTTTGGCCAATGGGGGCCTCAGGATGGCTGATTGCCTGTCCAATGGGGAGGCAGCTTTTCGTGTTTGTGTTGGGTGTGAGACTTGAGTATGATTACTCTCTCCCGCGTTGCGAGAGGGAGCTTTCTTATTGGTCGTTGTGTTAATGTAATGACTTCGGTCCCGTGCGGGTGCCGTCGTACGGGACCGAAGTCATTGCATTAACACAACGACCAATATACACGCTTACGGAACAGAAGGTGCTCCGATTGAATCTTCCTTCTTCATTGGTGACCCTGGCCGTCCAAAGAGAGCCGCACACTTCTGCGCCGCAGTAGTGGTGCCATCTATCCACCGCAAAAGCAACCAATCCGTCAGATACATGACGCAATTAAACTGCCACACATGACGCAACCCACAAAATGACGCAACTGATCAAACACTCGCCACGAATATGGTATCCTTCTTTCGCCTATTCGCCAAAATCCCTCACATGGAGGTAGTGTGGCAATATGATATCAATATAAACCAGTAATAGCCATCACGTGATGACGTGATAACTAGAGTACTCGCTTCAAGAACAGAATGTGCTCAGATCGAATATTCCTTAATTGAAGTTTTTAACTGTGAAACATGTTAGTGCTAGAAAAATGAATCGAAAGTAAAGTCGTGCCGTATGAGGATTCGTACAGATCGGAACAACGTGTGGTAGTACGGTTCCTGCTTGCAAGAGGTGAGTTAATGCGGACGTATATCGACTAATAGTGACAGTCTATGGTGAGCACTTTTTAGGTCGAACGTCTTGGAACAATTGGTGTAAAAGTTTTCTAGAAGGGCAGCATACGATATCGAATCTCCATGACAACAACCACTTTATGTCTCTCGTGAAACCAAGGCAACATTAAGAAAAATCCCTTGGGAAATATTGGAACACCCACTGTACGGTATGGATTTGTCACCTTGTGACTTCTAGGCCTTTAGGACACTTAAGACAGCATTATGTTTCTGTTTGGACGAAAAAGAAAAGGAAGCTGAGCAGAGCTTCTTCAAGAATCAACCAGATTTTTTCTAGAGTGAAGATGCAGACCTGCGGCTGAAACGATGGAATCTCTTACCAACCCCAGAGCGATTTCTTTTGATTTTCAATAAAGTCATAATTTTTATTGAAGTTCTCCACTTTTCCCTTGACCAGCCCTTACATATAACGTTTCGATTAGAAAGTATCCCTGTTAACAGCTGTTTTAGCATCAAATGAAAATTACGTTTGATAATGATACTCAATGCTTGTTTTCAAAAAAGCATTTATATTTCCATTTGTAGATTTATTCGATGATCTGATATATCGTGGTAACTCTTTCTTGAGTTGGTTGAGGGGAAGATAGTGCTGATCGTTGAGGTTCCTGAGGTGGGGGGGGATCCGAAAGCAGCAGGCATCGAGAAGCCATTAAACTGGACAGTAAATTATTACAAACAGGTATTCTCAATAATTTACTTTCATTAATATAAATGTTAGTACTGAGTACACCACACGGTTATGAGGAAAAGACAAGCTAAATGGTAAGAAATAATGGGTACTTATCTTAATAGAGATGCAACCTCTGAAACTTGCCAAATAAAAATCCTCCTATAGCTTTGAATAAATAAGCGGCTAAAATTTCGGATGATAATGTAGGAATTTATTAGTGTGGCTATATTCTCTTCAAACAACTCCTATTCTCTAACTCTCTGGCTATTCATTAGCTACTAAGCAACGACGTTAGCTTGCGGATTTGAGTTGTGATAGCTCAAAGTGCATATTGAACGAGGAAAAAACCGAGGATGAAAGAATAGATCTCGCAGTTAGCTATTGCTACAAATATTATTTTCAAAATATAGAGATTGATCACGTCAAAAAAAGGTCCCGACTCATTTTTATCGATCAATGAGTTCATTTCATCCTAGACAGGAATAAAAAAAACTAATTAAAGTAATGAACAATTATAAAGCTAATGTAAATAAATAAAATAATTCTTATTTATCTGATATACAAATGGGCTATTTATTTGTAATTTTAGAGTGCTTGGCTTTTCAGCGCAATGTTTGTAATTCACTGAACAAAAGTTTTATCCTATGCTTGCTGAAAAGTTGGATGTCGCGTGACAAAAACAAAACCGAAATTCTTTTCTTAGTGGTCGATCGATTTTGTTGCAAGTTTGTGGGTGGGAAAAAAGCATCTGATGATTCAGATTATTACAATAATAACAATTTATTAACAAAGACGAACAGATGACAACACGAATACCAATTGATGCATATACTCAAACACATATTATAACACACTATTTACGGTAGTTAAAAACGCACTCATTAATAAAGCGCTACAGAAACGTGTCTCGAGAAAAGTAGATACTCAAATACAAAGTACAACTCAAACAGATACAAAGTCTCTCTGTTTAATCTTATCGCAGACAACGCACAAGCAGATTTTGAACTCGACTGACTTCTGAAAACCACCTATCTTTATATACCCTCATGGAAATTTCCAGAATGATAGATTCAAGTGACTTCTTGAAAGTTCCTTCGCAATATAATTTTTCGCCAAGCATGAAAAAGTGTCCAATATTTGATCCTTCTCACATTTTCTAGTGTTATAATCTTATCAAATTAATGCTGGAAAAATTAATTTCTCTGTAACGCACTTTTCCCATAAGTAGTGTATCATTGCAGGAAAAACAACATACTTGGTGTGTTTCAATGTGTTTTATACCTCCTTTTCGCTCCTTCTCAAACTGTGAGGCTCCTTGGGAGCGTGATAACTTGTGAGGCTTCTTAGGGGGGTGATAACTCTATGTGGGGGGCACAAGCATATTGAAAAGTCGAAACCAAAAGATTATTTTAAAAAATTATTATTTTACTGAAAGTAACCAAAATAATAAATTCTGACATAATTAGAAATAAAATACACATATTTACACTTATAAATGAATCAGTAATGCACAATGTATTTTATGATTAATTTAACAATCCAAAGTTAAGAACACGCATCTAATGACCAGTGACCCCCGGCGTCATTCACAAATATAAATTATATACAAAAATGAACACTTAACAATTCAAATGGTTTATAATTAATTCCTTATTAAAAGTTACGCAATTCACTTTCTAATGTCATCATTTTCCGCGTAGGCGTGCTAATGTGACACATCGGGGGAGGGGGAGAGAAAAGGAATAAATAAGCAAATCCTCTGAAATAAGTACATCCTTCACAAAAAGTGTCAAGGCCATTTCATTGCATTTCACAGCCTTCGGAATAATTTTATGCGTAGAAGTGCACAGAAAATATCGTACTTCGCAAGTATATATGCGTATATATATACGTCCGGCGAAAATAAAGCTTTAGCTAAGCGATACGTTTATATACTCTGGGGGCACTTAACAGGTTTAAATCGAGGTTCTAGCCTCAGCATCAAAGTATAGCAGTGCTTCTCAAACTTTCAATACTGGCGCCCCCCTTTTCAGTCACAATCTTTATCGCGCCCCCCTTATACATTAATAATGTACTGAATGTAATAATAATGCACTTTGACGCTAAAGCTACTATACGCGATCTTAATTATAAACCATACAAATTAATAGCATAAGTATTACATTTTGTATACTACTTTTAAGCAAAATAAATAAATTAAGTAAGACAGTGCTTCTCAAACTTTCACTACTGGCGACCCAATTTTCAATCATAATTTTCATCGCCCCCCAATAATAATGTATTGAATGCGATAATAATGCACTTTGAGTATTAAATTTTGTATACGTTACTTTTAAATAATATATATTTTAAGCAAATTACTTTTAAGTAATAATTATAATTTTAAGTTATTTTTCCTTTCTCATTTTTTAAATTGGGACAGATTGCAAAATGACATTTAATTAAAGATTTATTTCGTCCATCATGCATTTCTAAAAGTACAAATATCATTAGAACGAGTATAATATAAAAAATAAATTTTAAGTAAATTCCCCTACTTATATATATATGTAGGCCGACAAAGAAAAACTTATTTTAGTTACTTTCTACTAAATAGTTACAATTAATACAAATATGTAATACATATGACAGAATCACAATGTTAAGCGACAAAAGAGAAAGCGATTTTCCTTGCAATTTTTCCTTTTCCTTTCTGTATATGGGGTATTGGGCTATTCTTTTTTCGTTACTATTTATTCATTAATTAAATTTAATTAGTGTAAGAAAATAGTGTGTGTGTGTAAAGTAAAGAAGAAATCACACACATTCTCAGAAATTACGCCATCTCGGATGGAATTCGAACTACCGTCCTTCAGATTAGAAGCCCAGCGCGCGATCCATTGCGTTACAGGGGACAGCACGAAAAGTTTTCCTTTCTATAAATGCTTTTGGACTATAATTTTTGTTTGTTACTATTTATTCATTTTTTAATTTAATTAATGAATTAAAATTTGAAAGAACTGTATTAACATGAACCACTACAAGTTTTAAAAAATGTATTTGAACTTGAATGAATGAATAGAAAGTATTTTATCAACGATTGAAAATTTGAACAAGATATATATGAGAGAGTGAACTTATAGTAGAAATTGAAAAATAGTCTACTTTATGTTGCGCTCTCTCATATCCATCACATCTGGCATTCTCGCGAGCGTCTGCGTGAGTTTTTGGCCAAACTATCGGACGTCTGCGCAAAACATGTAATAATGCTGTACCTCGTACAATTCCAATCAGTCTTGGTCGATTCGATGCTTCTATAGCTACCAAATCTATCTTGAATGTACATTTTATAATTTGCGCGTTAGTTGTAATTCACACAATTAAGTATTACTGCAGAAAATTGGAACAAAAAAAATCATGGATAAATTTTTAAGTCGTAAGCGAACATTCGACGATAATAAAGCATCAACAAGTGCACAAACGAGCATAGTTGCGAAAATTAAATCAAGGAAATATTCTCAAGAATACTTGAATTTTGGATTTACCATTACTAAAGTAAATGGAGAAGAAAAGCCCCTGTGTGTTATTTGCTCAAAAATATTGGCAGCAGACAGTATGAAACCTAATAAACATAAAAGACATTTCGAAACGCTTCATGGCGAGTACATTAACAAACCTCGAGAGTTCTTTGAATCAAAATTAAAATCATAAGAAAAACAAAAAACATTTTTAAAAAAAACATTGTCAATGAATGAAAAAGCTTTACTTACTTCTTACAAAGTATCATATAAAATAGCCAGATGTAAAAAGCCTCGCACTATTGCCGAAGAGCTTATTTTGCCTGCAGCAATTGAGATCGTAGAAACTATGCTTGGAGACAATTTTGCCAAAGAGTTGCAGTCCATACCCCTATCAATACTGTTTCCCGTCGAATTGATGATATCGCTGAAGATGTAGAGCAACAGCTTTTCGGTAAGTTGCGTGATAAATTGTTTTCAATTCAGCTTGACGAGGCAACAGATAGCAATAAAGATGCTCATTTGATTGCGTATGTTCGATTTTGGGATGGTATGTCAGCGGTAGAAGAACTACTTTTTTGCAAACCAATAAAACTTAAAGCAACAGCAATAGCATTATTTAATATTTTAAGGGGTCACAGGGGTGTTAAAAATGTTTCGAGAGCACAAAATACAAACAATTTTCTACCAGAAATAATTCTTTGAGATTAAAATGAAATAATTTGATTCTTTTACACATTTCTTATAAAGGAATAAAGTTTCAAGAAAGTATAAAATATCTAAAATATAATCATAATTTTAAAAATAATAAGCACATAAAAATAAGAAAATTTTTTGTAAGAAACAAATAGTAAGTTTTACGACGCGCATGATATTTTCTGCAATAATAATTCTAATTACTAGCAAAAAGTTGATTTATAAAGTCAAATATATCCTTATTACCTGCTGGCCTATCTTATATAAATAGAATAAAAAATAATATTTTTAAAAATAAAAAAGTACATTTTTTAAAAAAAATTTTTAAAAAATTCAATTTTTGTTGAAATATTTCAAAAAATTCAAAATTTATAATACTATAAATAGCTAGGATTTGAAGATTATGATAGAATTTATAATTCTGTAAAGTTGTATACATCAAAGTATGATAGTTTTTGAAACGTAATACGCGTAATTGAAAAAAACACGAACTGAGAAAAAAGGCTTTAAAGTTTTAAATTGAATTTGACAAAATAAATCTTAAAACTTACATACTAAAATGCTCCAAGATCATAAGATATACCTTCCTGTTCCTGAAACAGCTCAATTTCTTTACTCTTTTTAATTTTCTTGGCTCTGCAAGCTTCAAAAGATGATGCTAAGCGCCTCTGTCTTGACGTAAAGATTCGACGATTGTCACGTTCAGCCAGGGAAACACAAACATTTCTGTTAATTTTTAAGCCGAATTTCTCTAAAATAGTAATAAGTATTTGATTTCCATCATTAAAAACACTGGTTGCTAGATTTGCAGCAATCTCTGCAATCTGAAGACTAGAACCATTCGTCTTAGGACAAAACTTCCAAATTAATGAATTTAAACTTTCATTAGGATTCTGTGTCTTACCTCCTAAACATTTCTTCAGGAGTGCCGGATGAGATAAGTCTGCAAATACAGGCTTAATTACATCTCGAACAGCTTTAGCAACTGAGGGTTTGTGTTTATAATTTTGTAAATTATTATTAATTGCGGCATTATATACTTACACCATGTATTTGGATTTGTAGAACAAAACCAGTGCATCTGTTCATCATCAGTGCTGCAAGAATGACCCCAAACAGCCCAAATTGCTTTCCGCATTTCCTTTACACTAGTAGAATTGCATCGATTAGCATTACCATAGTAATGCGCAAATTTATCAATTAAACTATCAGTTAACCTACCTTTACCACCAATAGTTTTACCATCAGATAATTTCTTTTTACTATATACTAATTTAAGCTTCCTAAGTCTTGTACCCATTCTCTTTTGCACATGGCCTACACATTCTATTTTCTGAATAAAATGGTCATCGACGTATGGCTTGCTTTCAGAAAGGGCATTGAATGTTTTTGTGTCGCCATCTCCTATGTAGTTCGAATATTTCAGGTTGTGAAGCTTTTCTGATCGATTAAAAATCCTCAACATCCCGTCAACCTCCATCTTACCAGCAGAGCCAGAATAATTTTTTCTACATGAAATCTTATGCGCTCTTTGCCATTTATTGTACTTGATACCAAACTTTACCCCTTTATAACTGTCGCATCCTTTGCAAAATGAGGACAACACTTCCCTATCCAAAACCTTACCTGTTCCGGCCCCTATTACAGTACATACTCCAATCAACGATGAATGTCCTCTCGTCTTCCAGGTACCATCACCACTTACCGTTAAAAGGTTATCAGGTGACGAAGAATTTTCTTCGACAGCTGCCCTTTTCATGCTTTCTTCAGCGACTTCCTTCATAACACGTGAAAGTTTATTATTAATAACATCATATGATTTTTGTTCAACAGGATTAGGAAGACTCATGTAACGTCGCTTCTCCGAACATCAACATCGAGAGGGGTCGGCTTCTTTGTGGACCCGACACCCACACGTGCATCTTGCACCTGCAACGCAACCCCTTTTTGACCCCGAGGAATCTAGCCCCGTCGACTGGAAGATGAGAAGAGAGATGCTTTGAACTTGCACGAGAGCGGTGACCAACGAATCCTCCTCTCACAAAATAGTGGACTCTAACAATCTATAATTAACTTTAATAACTGTAATGTATCATTCTGTAAATAATATTCAATAGTTGTGACTTAAATAAATTCCATATTTAAATTAACCAAGAATACGCTACCGTTATTCTTTCAAACGTTACAGCTTAGAGTTTTGGTGGCAGCGCTTTGGGATAAAAAGTTAGCATTCAGGACCCGTGAGAGGAGGAAATTTCGGGTTTTTACGGACGGACCGCAACGCAGGGAGAAAAAGACATCTTCGGAAGCCGTGCTGCAATTGAATTCAGCTTAGGAGAAGGAGAGCGTCCTGCTCAAAGAAGATCAAACTGATCTATAGTGTTTACGGCCACAGTGTCCGAAGGAATAGCGATTTTCGGAAGCCGTGTTGCAATTCAATTCAGCTTCGGAGAAAAAGAGCGTCCTGCTCAAAGAAGATCAATAGTGTTTACGGCCACAGTGTCCAAAGGAATAGCGATTTTCGGAAGCCGTGCTGCGATTGAATTCAGCTTCGGAGAAAAAGAGCGTCCTGCTCAAAGAAGATCACACTGATCTATAGTGCTTACGGCCACAGTGTCCGAAGGAAAAGCGATTTTCGAAAGCAGTGCTGCGATTGAATTCATCTTTGAAGCAGTGCCATGCGTGAATTCAAGGCTGGTCAAACTGACCACACTTATTTTTAAGGGTGAAAGATTCAAGATTGGTCAAAAGGACCATTGTTCACACGGAAGAGTTCAAAACCACTAGTGCCATATTACTGCACATAATTTGCTTCTGACAGCAAGCTGAGTACTTCAAATGGGTGAGTACTGTTATATTTTTGAGTTGCAAACTGCATATTGTATTAGGAATTTTGTTTAAAGTGTTCTTTACAAATTTTGAAATACTTAGTGTTTTTTCTTGCATGGGAACAGTGTTATTTTGTTTCTAGAGAATTGTAATTGTATTTCAAGCATTGTGTGCAATTTTAGCTTAAGATTTATTGTGTTTTAAGTCTCTTGAATGATTTTGATTATTTTTAGTGTTAAGTTTTTCTTTGTGTATTTCTGTGTATGCATGGGACCAGTGTTATTGTATTAATAGAGAATAGTAACAATAGTGCAAAATTTAGCGTGACATTTATTTGATATTGTTTAAAAAATGGCTTTCCTTGGTAAAGGGAAAAAGCAAGACATGTTGCAACGTGCTGAGGAATTAGGAATAAATGCCACTTTAAATATGACTGTCCCTAGCATAAAAATTGCAATCACTAACAGTGAAGGTTATGAAGAGGAATTTGTTAAAAATCTGTATGAGACTATCATTGCAAACGGAAAAAGATTGGAGGAGTTAGAAAGGGCTGAGAAAAAAAGATTGGAGGAGTTAGAAAGGGCTGAAAAAATGAGATTGGAGGAGTTAGTAAAGGAGCAGGCATTAAATGAGAAAGAATTACAGCTGAAATTTGATTTAGAAAGGTTTAAAATAGAATCCGGATTTAGGGTAAACGATGAATCAAACGATTCTACAAATGCATGTTCTGTAACCTCTAATTTAAACTTTAAAAAAATTGATCCCAGATTTCGATCCTAAGCAGTCAGATATTAGTTTATATCTAGTGATCTTTGAACGCCAGGCTAAAAGGGCGTCGATAGAAAAGAAAGAGTGGGTGGGGCAATTATTGGGTTTGTTACCCCTAGAGATCGTGCAATTTATTGCTCGCGAACCGAAGGAACAAGCCGAAAATTACGATTATGTAAAGAAATTATTACTTAAAAGATTCAAGTTAAGTCCGGAGGTCTTTCGGCAAAAATTTGTCCAACACCAGAAAAAATCCGATAGCACCTGGAAGGATTTCACTTTTGAAATTACGAATTATCTAGATGAGTGGCTGATTGGCTTAGAAATAAATACCTTTCAAGATCTTAAAGATCTAATGGTGGTAGATCAATTAAAAAAACGCGCCAATGCTAGTATGAAAGATCATTTTTTAGATAATTGGGCAAACCTTAAATCAGCTACTCAAATAGCAGAACTCTTTGATAATTATGAGGACAAAAAGTAAATTCGACCGAAAGGTAAATTCAAAACCCATGGATAGGTGGGGCAGAAATGATAAAATTTTGACATACTCAGGGGTTAAGGAAAAAGAAAAAAGATTTGGGGAAACTTCCCCCAGATTAGGAGCTTCTGTTCCGGCGAGTACTAGAGAGAGAACTTTTGAAAAACGCGTGATACAAAGATGTTATCATTGCAATATGCCCGGACATATAAAAGCCGTTTGCCCTAAATTAATAAAAAACAAAACGACGGAAACTCTCAATAATATTGAAGGAAATGAAAACCCGAATTTTCTTAATTCATATACAACAAAGGTCTCTGTGAATGGTCATGAGATAGACATTCTTAGAGATACACGGGAACGACAATAGATTTAGTATGTGCAAAATACATAAATTCTTCTTCTTTCTCTGGTGAAAATGTGTGGGTAAAACAACCGTTAAGCCCAGAATTAGTTTGTTTACCTTTGGCGGTCATGGAAATTTCCGGAAATTTTGGAACGGTGCAAACTAAGGCAGCGGTTTGTGGAAATCACTTAAATCAACACGGTCGACATTTGCTTGGAAATAAAACGGCCGAGCTAATAAAAGGAAATTTAGGCTATAATTTCCTGCCAGTCGATATATTGAATGCTGTCCAAACAAGATCTCAAGTCAAAGCGGCTAGAGAAGAAAGGGGAATAGATAGTGGTGATGCTAAAAAAGGGGAAGATGAGGTTATAATTGTTTCTTCGGATGCAAAGGACGAAATTTTAATACCTGCACTCCAGGAATTTGTTCCGGAATTAGCGCTGCTAAGGGTTACGCGAGAAAATTTAATCAATGCTCAAAAAAACAGCGAGGAGATTAAATCCTTATACGAACAGGCAGCCAGTCAAGTGCAGGTTACCAATCAGGTTTATTCGCTAGAGAAGAAATTATTGGTCAAAAATCGCGAAGATAAGTTAGGTAACGTGGTGAATTTAATAAATAGATTAAAAAGATGCCAAGAAGTAGCTATAAATAAAATGGAGGAAATGCAAGTTAAGCGGAAAACTTGGTATGATAAAAACGCAGTAAAACGTGAATTTAAGGATGGGGATTTAGTCCTAGTGTTAGCTACATCCAGAGCAAATAAATTAGCAGTGCAGTGGATAGGTCCTGGGACAATTTTCAATAAAATTTCGGAAACGAACTATTTAGTCCAAATCCCCGGCAGACGCGAATCATCTCAAATCTATCATATAAATATGCTAAAACCATATTACAAAAGGCCAGAACACGTTAATGTAATTATTAATGATGAAACAAAAAACTCTCTCGCAGACCAGGAATTAGAAATACCATACTTAGAAAACAATTCTCTCGTTTATGATTTCGAGGACGTAATCCAGGCTAGCGAGTTGAACAAACACCTTCACGACAAACAAATGGATCGACTGTGCGCGAATTAATAAATAAATACTCTAAATGTTTTTTAAACAATCCCGGTTTAACTAATCTGGTTGAACACGAAATCCAGTTAGTTAGCGATCAACCAGTTAGGACGAAGCCCTATCGAATGTCGCACCGACAAAATGAAATCTTAAAAAACGAAATTAACCGAATGTTAAAATTAGGAATCATTGAGGTAGGAGAATCGGATTACATGTCCCGTATGATTTTAGTTGAGGTAGCTGGGAAAGAACCTCGTCCATGTATTGATTACAGGAAATTAAACGGGATCATTAGAACGGAATATTTTCCTCTTCCGAATATCGAAGAACGTGCAGAAAAAGTATCGGCGGCTAAATTTATTACCGTCTTAGACCTATCTAAGGGATATTGGCAAGTACCTTTGAGTAAAACTGCACACAGCGATGCGCAGCCTTCTGTACTAGCTTTGGTACATACAGACCCCTAAGGATGAGTTTCGGATTAAAGAATGCTCCATATTTCTTTAGTAAACTCATGGCTGAATTACTTAACGGACTAGAGGATTTCGTTGTCCCGTATCTAGACGATATCGCAATTTTCTCAGATACTTGGGAGTCGCACAATAAACATATGGAAACGATTCTGCAGAGAATAAAGAGAGCTAAGTTAACGATAAAACCTTCAAAGTGTAAGTTTGCGCAACAAAATGTCAAATTTTTGGTTCACATTGTTGGTCAGGGTTTTCGCACCCCTTCCGAGATCAAAGTTCAGGTTGTTCTAGAGTTCCCTACCCCTCACACGAAAACCCAAATACGTGCTTTCTTAGGTCTAGCGGGTTATTACCAAAAATATATAAATCTGTTCTCGGTAATCGCTGCTCCGTTGCCGGACGCGTTGAAGGGAAGAGCAAAGAAGGGAGAAATTACGTGGACGACCGAGTGTGAAAACGCATTTCGAGAACTAAAAGGGAAACTAATTGATAAGCCCGTCTTATACGCGCCAAATTTTGAACGAGAATTCATTGTTCAAACGGACGCTTCAAACGTAGGTATGGGAGCAGTTTTAACCCAATTAACTGAACAAGGTGAGGAGCATCCAATCCTTTACCTGAGTAAGAAATTTTCAGAGGTAGAGAAGCGTTATTGTACGACGGAGAAGGAATGTGCTAGTATTGTTTTCGCAATTAAAAGGTTACATTATTACTTAGATGGAAATTCATTTTTAGTTATGACCGATCACAACCCGTTGGTGTGGTTGAATAGAAATGTTAGTTCTAACCCTAGATTGATGCGATGGGCTTTGGCTTTGCAACCATATAATTTTAGAATTGTACATCAGTCGGGTAAAAGTCACAAAAACGCAGATAGTCTCAGCAGATCGGTGATAGATAATTAGGACTTGTTAACAATGTTATCTTGCTCATGAATAACAATTGTTGCTTATAATGTTTTTTTTAGTTAAAGATTAATAATTGTATTAATTTTATTTATTTACTAGTACTGTATAACATATCGAATGGAGATGCGTGTCAAAAGATAAAGCCATGAAAAGCAAATGTATTAATATGCATAATTTTGTGTATAGGGTTTTAAAATATATACATGAGTATTAGTTTACGCAAGAGGCATATTGTGAAAAATATTTTGTGTGTAAGGTTGTACACTTCGCATATCATATCAACATGTCGTTAGTATAATTTTTATTAAGTATTGTGGTGAAGAATATCTTATGTGTAAGGTCTTACACTAGCATTTGATGTAACATGTTGTTAATATAATTGATAATAGGCATTGTGATAGGAGTGTTTGTATTTTTATTTAATGTTATAGTATGTTTTCTTACATTGCTATTGTGATCATTTTCGTAATATGGATTTGTGTAAGTTCCCTAGCAAGAACACTCACTCACTAGAAATAAGTAATTCCAAATTTAGTTCAGCGTTTTCTTTAGTAGTTAAAATTGCAGCTCAGAAATATAGTGGTGCTTGATGAAGGGATGTATCGGTAATCTGTCGGTTGTCTCATCGTCATTCCATTAAACTTTTCTCAACGGAAAAGTTCTATAAGAGAGGGCGAGAGATGTAACGTCGCTTCTCCGAATATCAACATCGAGAGGGGTCGGCTTCTTTGTGGACCCGACACCCACATGTGCATCTTGCACCTGCAACCCAACCCCTTTTTGACCCCCGAGGAATCTAGCCCCGTCGACCCGAAGATGAGAAGAGAGATGCTTTGAACTTGCACGAGAGCGGTGACCAATGAATCCTTCTCTCACAAAATAGTGGACTATAACAATCTATAATTAATAGCTATAATGTATCATTCTGTAAATAATATTCAATAGTTGTGACGTAAATAAATTCCATATTTGAATTAACCAAGAATACGCTACCGTTATTCTTTCAAACGTTACACTCATTACAGCTCAAAAGATTTTTAATGACTCTAAACCTTGGCCTATGCATCTCATTGCTAAAATATATCTTCTGTTAATTTCTGGAGCATTATTTTTATTCCCAGTGTGTTTTCACAGCTTGAAAAAGTGGAAATACTCCCACAGTTTTTACAACGTATTTCAAAATTCGAACATAAACCACGAGTGGACTTTTCATTAATTGTTAATGGTTTATGACATTTTAAACAACATGATACTGATAAAATAGAGCTAAAGATTGAAATAAAATCAAAAATACGATATCCTTTGAAGTTTTCACTTACCTTAACAAGATTTGACTTTAATGAAGTCTGAATTCCTGACATTTTATTACTGGAAGCACACTTGTATCTCTCCCTTCTGCAACATATGTATGAGGACATACCTTCATGAATTGGTTCCCTCTAAATCTCTCTCTTCTTTTCTTAGGACGTTTACCTGAAGGTCTACGATGTGTATTTTCCATTTCAATCGAGAGAATTTTGTTTTCAATTTTGATAAACGGTTTTAAACAACGCTGTTTTGAATTTCGATAAGTTATTTCAAACAATGTGCTAGCATTACCAAAACAGATTGAAAAGCCATTAAAAAAAGAGTGTGTTGAGTTGCAAGCTTCTTTCTCATTTAACCAAGTCTTTAAAATATTTCATGAGGCTTTTTAAAAACAGAAAAATAAAACGTATGCGGAAATCAAGAATAAGTGGGTGTGGCATGTGGCCATTTAAACATTGTTATTACTAAATTGCTGTTTGGAATTTTTCGAATAATTTTCGAAGTTTTTGTAGTACTATTACGTGGTTGGTATCAAAATGTTCAAAAGAAAATGAGGAACAAATTTTTTTTTTCGAAAATTCGAAAAAATACAAGATTAACACCCCTGTGACCCCTTAAATAATTTTTAAAACGAGGCAAATATAGAGTGGTAAAATTGTGTCGGAATATGCACCGAGGGTGCTCGTACAATATCAGGAAGATTTAAAAGTATACAAGTACTTGTGAAACAAAAATCTCCACTGTGCATCTGGACATATTGTATGATCCACAGAGAAGCTCTGGCTTCCAAAGAAATTTGTCCTGGCCTGAATATTGTGCTAATGACAGTTGTGACTGTAGTAAATTACATAAAAATGAGGCCCCCCTAAAATCAAGAATCTTTTCTGGACTTTGCAAAGACATGGGCGCAGTCCATTCATCGTTGCTATTTTATTGCGAAGCAAGATGGTTATCACGCGGGAAATTTTTACAACGTGTTTATGAATTAAGAAATGAAATTACCATTTTTCTAGAAGAGAAAACCTACCGGAAGCTGAGAAATTTTGAGATGGTTTATTTCTGATGAAGTTGAGCTACTTAGTCGATATATTTGAGAAATTAAATATATTGAATCTTCAACTTCAAGGATCAAATGTACACATATGTTTGACACAAGTGATAAAATTAATGCTTTTTGTAGAAAATTAGAATTATGGAGCCGAAATTTAAAGCAAAAAAACTTAGAAATGTTTGAAAATGCGGATAAATGTGTAAAAACTTACAAAACTGAAGAACAACATGTGGAAGTTGTTTATAAAACTATTGAATATCATTTAGCTATGTTGGCAAAAAAATTTAAAAAATATTTTTTGCTGAGGACAACTTGATAGCAAGTTACGAATGGGTGAGAGATCCATTTCAAAATACCCCAGAAGGGCTCTTAGCTACCAAAGAAGAAATGTTCATAGATTTCACATTCAGTGGCGAAATTAAAAGACAATTTTGTAATAAAACTCTCTTTCAATTTTGGGCAGAAGTAGATGATGAATTTTCTGAACTGAAAACAAAAGCATTTCGTATACTTTCACCGTTTTCAACATCGTACCTTTGTGAAACCGGATATTCTGCGGTGGCTGCTTTGAAGACAAAATATAGATCTCAGCTAAATATAGAAAAAGAACTCAGAGTGTCAATTTCTAATATTAAGCCTTCATTTGAAAACCTTTGCTTGCAAGACAAGCCCATGGAAGTCACTAATAATAATTAAACTTGCTCTTAATTTAGTATTAATAAATTAGGTATAAAATACATTGTGCAGCACTGATACATTCATAAGTACACTGGCTGAAGTATTCGTTCTGCGATTATTTTTTTAAAAAATAATACATGCTTGATATAATAGCTTAAGGGGTGTTGGAAACTCTCTCTCTCTCTCTCTCTATACTGACAATGTTAAATTGGCTGTTTTCGATGTACCTTTTCTCAAAATCTGTTTTATGTACATGCTTGAAATTTTTCATACTATTAAAGTACATCTCTCTTATTATACTAAAATGAGCTTTTAGCTAATTTTGAATTTTTTAAGAAATTATGAAATATTTTATCAAACATTGCGAAATTTGACCCATTTTTTACTCAAAAAATTTGTAAAAATTAAATTTTTGAGTGTTTTAAAAAAAAGCTCATTTTAGTATATATTAGACACCATTATAAATAATTCATAAAAAATTTACATACCTGTGAACAGTAGTTTCTCAGAAAAGGTACTTCGCACATTAAAATTTACATTTTGAGATAAATTGATTTTAAAGTATACAGTGAGATTTCTAATCGGCTGGGAAATAAAATATAAAAGGCTCAATTTAAAATAAAAGATACATGTTTTGGTTCATATCAGTCGTTACACTATTAAGCAAAAACAAAGTAATTTGTTTACAATTTTCGCCATTAAAATGGGCGTGGCCCAAATTCAACGATTATTTAAAAATACGTTTTAAGGGCTTCTAAATACCCTAGAGGTTCAAGTAAGGTATTTTTAGAAAGGTTAAAATCTATACAATTTAAAAATGTAAAAATCTCAAATTGTCAAAAAAATAAGATTTGAGCTTTCCAACACCCCTTAATTGTAAGGAGAGTAAAACCAAGTGCACAACAATGCATACAAAAATATAAAATGATTTTTTAAATGAATGCTCCTATTATAAATAGTTTAGAACGAACTGTAATTTTAAGCCTCACAGAATTAGCTTTTAGAATTAATATTAAATAAGGAAAACGAATGAAAAATTCCAATGAAGAATAATTGTGTTATTTTTAATATTTAAAGCGAGAAACCTTCAAAATGTTTTAACCCGAAAGCAGGTGCCTACTCCACACTAACGTTAATGGTCGCGCGATCACTTCACCAAGTCACCCCAATCCTTTTATTTTATAATTATTTTTTCTGTGCTCGATAAAAATCACAATTGCAGTGATTGCAGTGATTATAACTAAGAGAAAATATACTTACCTACTTTAAAGGACTTTTTAATTTTTCTTTGATGATTTCAGAAAAAATCCAATAAAACTAAAGAAACCGTTCCAAAAAAAATGTGCGTGACCTTAATAAAGAACATAAATCACAGACACTTTTCACTAACAATACAAGAACATTATTTGCAATCAAAAATGTCATATTTTGCTCACGTTATTGTAATTTTGCTATTCTTTGATGATCTACAAATAGCATTTGTAACCTTTTCTTGCTTGTGTCTTTTTGACAAGGCGAAGTGTTACATTTATGGCTTCTTAGTTCTCTTGATAAGAGTTCTTTAGGCAGCATTTGAAAATTACAATTCAACTCAAACGTTTCATGTCTATCACTTTTGTCATATTTACTTTCGCTATCACGATTAATATGCATTATTGCATCAGGTTCTTTAATTGCCTGATCAGTTTCATCTTCCTTCAATAGAGAGATCACAGATGCCCATTTTTTTATATTCTGCTCATTTACATTTAGAAACCATAATAAGTTGTACAACACAGCAATTAAAACCACAAAGTTAATCGTAGGGGAAAGTATAGCATATTCATAGAAAATATTTCTGAACAAAAGTGGTCGTGAAGTGAACTCGATCAAAACAAGTACCTTGATTGTAAAAAACCGTTTGCCACTCTCAAAAAAGAGGCATAAATGTGACAAATTCATTTTAGTTTCCATTAAGACTGTCATATCGGAGGATACTGTCAAGAAACTGTTAACGAATAAACAGTTTTACCAAAATTTGGAGTGATTCAGTGCCTCATGCGACCGCTCCCATGAAAAAAATGTATTCGATTCAAAAACATCGATGTCAGTTCTAAAAAAATAATTGTGTAAAACGTTTTTTATAATGCATTATATATTTCAGATTACTCATAAAATACATCTTGGCCAATTAATCCTTCAAAGTGCTCAATATATATATATGCTTATCCATATATCATAAAACTCATTTACATGGGGGGAAAAGCAACAGAAAACAATTATTTACAACTTTCCTAAAAGAAAAGTAGACGGAGTTAAGCATACCAGTAAGTTTGAAGGTCAAAGAGATGATAATCAAAAGTACTATTTTAGGGGTTACAAGAAACGTAATAAAAAAAATATCTTTTTTATTTGGTTTTAGGATCAAAGATAGCTAATGAGCGTTTGCAGTGGAATCTTTTGAAATTGGAAATGCAGATGATATATATAATTTATATCAATGTAAATGTGTATTTTTTATTTTGTCAGAAAGCATTTTGTTTTACTTCATTGCAAAAAATAATTTTTTAAGCATTTTATATTTTCAATATGCTCGAGCCCCCTCGAAGGGTTATCGCGCCCCCAGGGGGGCGCGCCCCACAGTTTGAGAAACACTGAAGTATAGTATTATTGAATTCAATACATGGCTATTGTATAGAGGAGGGGGGCGATGTGAAAATTATGATTAAATATTGGGTCGCAAATATTGAAAGTGTGAGAAAAACACTACCTTAGATGTAATCAGTTCTTTATTTAAAAAAATTTTAGCAACAAAATGCACATACATAGATTAACTTGAGTATCAGATCATATTAAAATTTTCTAATTTTTGTAACCATTTCTCTACACGCATTGCAGTCTACATTTTAAAAAGAACTACAATGCTCTATCTATAATAACTTTTTTGTCTATACAAATGTTTAAAAGATGGAAAAAAAGGAAGATAAAAAGAGAGAGAAATTATTCCAATCGATACTAACACGGTTTTTAAAAATGTCGTCAAAAGAGGAGAAACATTTAGCAGTCAACGTTCGTTGGTTTTATGAATCCATATAACATGTTTTGGCATTTAATGGGCAAAAGAGGGTTATATATATATATGTGGTATAGCTCAATCAAAAGATAAAGTTAAAGCTTTGAATGATACTATACATATATAAATGACGTCTGCGGCGTTACTATAGTAACCTTAACACTGAATCAAAACAAGTAAAATGATAAAACAAACACTTGTTTTAGAAGAGGAAAATGGAAAAGTTCAATATACTTTATGCTTAACTTGCATTTATTTTTAGCTATAAATTTAAAGACGTTGGATTAGATTTTGATATTTACGATGAATGTCTATCGCAATACTATAGTTAATATTATTGTGCCTTATTTAAAAGTATTGTAATATTTCTATGAAAATATTGTTTATTTTTAATGGAAATATTGGACTTGAATATTTCATATAATTATTAATTTGCAGTATTCAAAGCGTAATTATATAGGAACTTAACTCTTTGACACTTAAGATTCTTCTGATCTTCTTCTCTCAGCACTTGAGAAGAAACTATAAGATATAAAGTGGCCGCAGTAGCCAAGTGGTCATGGTCGTGGACTCGTTGCCTGTGGGTCATGAGTTTGAGCTCTGCTGCCATTGAAGACTCGCCGTGTATAGGGGCTGATGCACGTTTACCAGCTAACTTCGATTGACGAGTATACTCGTCATGGAGAAGTTGCAAGATTTTGTAACCTGAAAGTATACTAGCCACGTGTAAGAAGTGACCATTGACTATTTAAATTGTAATTTTGGGGGAAATAAACAAAACATTCTTGAATTTCTTAACACTTTGTTTTCGACATTGTATCTCCCATTTAAAATATGACAGATTGCTATCTTTACTACAAAAGCACAAGTAATACAAAACTGTCAAGTTGAATGCTCGAACAACTATGACCGATTGCTAGAGAGCGGAGCTTGGACGTATTCAAAGCATGGAAGATGTGTGAACCGAGAAATCTGAATCGACGTTTGTTCTTAATTTGTTCGCTGCCGGGTACGTCTCTGTCATGGGCCATCAGACCAACACAAAAGCCCAAAACTATTGAAGCGCGGGATGTGAGATGATGTCTCAATAGCCAATCCCGTCGTGGGAAGGGCTGATCATCAACATTAATTCTACCCTTCAGCCAGCGTGTGGGGAAAAATTCATCAAAAGGATGGTATCGCAGTGATCGTTTTTCTCCCCTATGGCGGTGGCGAACGCATTAAACGTCATCGTGCACTTGCAAATAAAGGTAAATGTGTCATCTACACATTTTTTGCTTAAGTAAACCCAATTGCATAGATTGGGAAATCCAATTCTCCAGTCTAGCTGACTTCGGTGCTCCACATATGTTTCTTTTAGTATGTGCTTTTTAATCTTAGTAAAGGCGGTCTATCGTGATGTGCTTAATGCGCTTATATCTGGTTTAAAAAATGCTTAGTTATTTTATTTATACATTAGTAATTATACACCCACTTTGGAGGGTATTGTAACATTGTAAAATTATACATTATTTTTAAGTTGTTATATAAGTCCTAGCATTAAACTTTCAGTTGTAATTAAAAATATCCTGATATAGTTCTCACTTCTTTATTTAAAGAGAACTGGACTTGAATTTCTAACACAAGTATATTTTTAATTTACATTCCTTTAGCCAAGCTATTGGAGCCGATTACCTCGAATTCCATTTTTAGTGGATTTCTACTCAACAAAAGAAATATGTATATTGAACTCCCAGTCTGTATGACTTATTGTTAAAAAAGGGGAATTGTTTACCTATAACGCCCCCGAAACCCATCTGGGAATCAACTTTCCCAAGACCCGTTTTTAGTGGTTACAACTCAATAAAAGAAGCATTTTTGCTGGATTCGAATGTGGATGTACTAGTTCAAGAGCTGAAATTTTTGTCAATAACACTTCCTAAATTCCCTTTCTAGGAGTAGATTTCTACAAAACCTGTTCTTAGTGGATCTCTACACATCAAAGCAAATATGTTTGCAAAATTTCAAGTATGTCGGTCTTTCAGTTTCAGATAGTAAGTAGTAATAGTAATGAATGAGTGATTGGATAGGTAGATAGATATAGACAAAGATATAAATAGATATAGATAGATTCTTTTAAAAAATTTCAAAGTACTCTCCGTTTTTCTGAATGGTTTTCGATTGCTTTAGAAGCCGATGGCTGTAATAAGTATTAAGCTAACAAGAGGGTGTTCGCGCTCTGGTTCACTAAACATATTTTTTTACACTAAAATTTCTCAACACATTAATAAATGGCAGGAACTCTAAGAAAAAGAATTTGTATTCAAGCATTTTCTATGTACGCTCCTACTCTTTCGAAGTTTACTCATAAACTGAACTCAACACACGCTAGTGCCCTCTCGCGACAAATATTCACCTGTTGTTGCGGGCGTCACAAGAATTATTTGCTCAACACTGAACAGGGGGCTAATATTGTGGGTGGGGTAAGCAGCAATAAAACTAAAAAGCAAATTCAAATCTAATTTTTAAAAAAATGAATAATCAAAAACATTTTTTGGTAACAGCAATACTTTGTGAAACTAATTATTTCAAAGTATGCAGCTATACTGTGAAGTGTCCAAAGATCCAAAGTTTGTTTTGGTAGTTTTAATACTACCGAACGAGCAAAGCATCTATTATTAATCATTAAAATATGATAAAGGATAAAAGTATCACGTTTGGAATCAATTACGTATTTTGTTTAGAACTGAAAGTAAAAGGAGGATATGCAACAAAAGGAATAAAAAGAAGCTAAAAATAAAAATAACTTGAAATCGTTAGGAATTACTCCAGAATATCAAAGAAACGAACAAAAATGCGAAAGAATAGGCACATCAACAAAAAAAAATTGAAAATATCGTTTTTGATGGTAAAAGAAAATAGAATTATCTTCCTGGTGCAAAATATGACACACTATCTGCCAGGCCATCGGCCATCCGTAAAAGAAGAACGAATGATCTAGAAGCTAAGCGAAGTGAAATGCTATGATGAAAGATCTTCCTGAATGAAGAAACAATTTCCCTGTCTGAGCCGCATTAGGTAAATTGAAGATAAAAGACGTCTGATTTCTTTGATTCTTTCATTTGGGTTATTATAGCGAATAAATTTCTGTTGAAAGGTGGCATCGATTCTGGCTGACAAATCGAGCATTGTTCGGTTGTGGCACTTCGGAAAAATTCCATCATTAAAAAAGAATGATAAAATGCAGAATAAAAAAATAAGTTGTGCCTAAATACATGTGTGATAAAAAGTTTTTCAGCTTCAAGTAAGATGTAAATTTTCATATATGTATGTATATGTAAACTATTCACCATTTAAATTTTCTCAAAGTATTTTATTTAATTCACAATGGTCTGTATCCCTCCTTCGCATAATAATTAATTTTCAATTTACCTGCACAAAAACGGAAATACATTATTAACCAGATTTTTATCTCTTAAAAAACTGTCAATTTCGCGTTTTCTAAACAAGATTAACATTGTATCAGCCACGTATTCTGAGCTATCACGAAAGACCTTATCTGATATAATGAGTTTTTGAAGCTTCCGTTTGATGAAACTATAAAAGTTGAGATATCCGAAGCTAAACAAAGAACGCTCATGTTATACTGTCCTAAAACCGCCTTTATTTGTGTACATTTTGTGTCGCTTGTTCTTAATCAAGATATGGAGACTTTAAAACACTGAGAGAAGTTTAATCATTCCTTTAGCGACCGCAAACAAGCAAAATATCCCCCCAGTTAAATGTCTAAAATCAAATGAAATCCTTATATATAAAACAAAGCGTACTATAAGTTTAAAACTTTAAATGTTATATATTTTTCACTGCACCATAATTGAGAATACCCTACTTCGAAACGTCTCATTTGATATCACATTAAAAGGATTAAAATCTATATTGAAAGATTTTTATTCGCGGTTCCTATAAAAAAAATCTTAATATCTTTTGCGTTTTTAAGCGATTTAAACTTTTCTCTAATACCACTCTTATGTGATTTCTAAAAATTACTAATATTTCCCTTCACTTGAACACGTGATTGTATATTTCCCATTATACATTTTCCCGATCTGAATATGTAAAAATTATGATTCATGTCTTCTGTTGCCTGACTCATGAGAGAAGAGGACGCTCAATCAAATCTCTCTTCCGATGTTAAAAATTGCCCTAAATGCAACTATTTAATCCAGCGTTAGGTGGGTCCCCCTAGGGGAGGCGTGATCAATCTACGAGGGAGCGCTAAACATATTGAAAAGTCGAGAGAAAAAGATCGTTTATATATAAAAAAATTATTAATTTACTGAAAGTAAACAAACAATGCATTCTGACATAAAAAAAATATAAAACACACATTTGCAAGGATGTAATACACTTATGAATGAATCAGTACTGCACAATGTATTTGATAATTAATTTTTAATAATACTAAGTTGTTGTTTTTGTCGTGTTTATTATCCTGGGAGCATATGAAATACAAGAGAAGAACGGAAAACATGCAACACAAACAGAAGTATATACACATTTATTACAGATGATGATCCCAGCATATAACAAGAAGGGGTGTGCTGCTTTTCTTTCGAGACGGGAATCCATTTCAGGTGAAATATCAACTTCTTTCCCGAAGAAGATACAACCATTTCTTACTCGGGATTCGAACCCACTCGGTTACAAGACGAGGGACATAGCCACCATACTGGCTGGGCGACAATAATATTAAGTTAAGGAGAAGTTTGACAATTACTAGAGACCCCCCATGGGCTTCTCATTTATAAAATTTTGTACAAAAGTTAACACTCATCTTGATAGTTTGTGCAGTTTATAATTAATCCCTTAACTGCCGATTAATAGTTATGTGATTACCTTAAACCACCTTTTACCACTTAGGCGTGCGTGCGTGAAGTATTGGGGGCATGGAAAGGAATAAATAAGAGTAAAACACATTTTCTGAAAAAAGTTCCTCGTAAACACTGTCAAGGTTCTTTTATTGCATTCCAAAGCCTTCGGAATAATTTGATGGATAGCAGTGCACAGATAAGATCGTACTTCGGAAAGACGCATATATACATCCGGTACAATTAATGATTTCACTGAGAGACGTTTATATACGCCGATGGCACTTAATAGGTTAAAGTCGTGTTGTAGCTATAGCTTCCAAGTATAGTATTATTGAATTTTTAATTCATCGTTTCTGTATTTAGGGAGGCGCGATAAAAATTAGGATTGAATATTGGGTCGCAAATATATTGGAAGTTTGAGAAGCACTGAGATTTAATCCATATCTTGAATTTTAAGTTGCCATGACTACAGCATGTATTAACAAAACTGATGAGGCGCCGTTATTACTGATATTAAGGCAGCGCTAGAAGAACACGAGGCTCATTATTGAAAGCAACTAAACACATTGAGGATAACACGTGCATGGATGATTTTGTAATGGGGACATCCACAGATGCTGAAACTATTATTCTTTATCGAGAAATGCTGCAGCTTACATCGCATATCAGTCTACCATTAGCCAAATGGACGACAAATTCAAAAATTTATTTTACTAGATATATGGAAACAAGAAAACGTTTCATTTATAGATATTACGCAAGTCTTAGGTGTTAGGTGGTATACGGACAAAGCTGTTTTTCAAATGGATGTGCAAGTTAAGATTGTCGAAGCATCTAAAGAACCAGTAACAAAACTTTTACTACTGAAGCTGATGTCAAAGTTTAACAACCCTTTGGGCCTATTCGCTCCAGTTACTGTCATTGTGAAGATTTTATTCCAGGATATGTGGCTTAGTGGAATTAAATGGGATGAATTATTACCGCCAGTAGTAGTACAACAGTGGCACAAGTGGATAAATGAATTACAGTGTCTGAAGGATATACGCATCCCAAGATGGATTGGGTTTTCTGAAACTTCCTACGTCACCATCCATGTGTTTCGCGATGCATATGGGCTTGTTTGTACACGCTTCTCACGGTTAACATCTTTACTGAGGTCAATCTCATATGTAGTCGAAGTTAACTGGCCCCAGTGAAAAGGGTCACTCTTCCGCGACTTGAATTGTTGGCCACATTACTAGAAACTCGCCTACTTCAATACTTTTTCAGAGAAACGAACATGCACTCTTACACAGCCTTGCTATGGAGCGATTCAACTGTAGCTTTAAGTTCGATACAGGACGATCCCAACCGTTGGAAAATATTTGTTTGCAACAGAACAACAGAAATCCTTCAATACACTACTCCTTTACAATGACACACTGTGCAGGGACAGATAACCCTTCAGATCATCTTACTCGTGGTACCTTTCCATCTTAGCTACCATCTTGGGAATCGTGTTGGCATAGTCCAAAATGGTTACATCATGATTCAGAAGCTTGGCCCACCAGAAGATTGTCATTGCCATCACAGCCGTTAGTCGAATCCCGGAAAACTCAGTCTCGATACTCTTACGTTGCAATAACAAAACCCATCACAGCTATATCTTGTTACAGTTCTTACATAGAACTTCCTGGGTTTGGGCACCTGATATTCCAGTTTGAAAGCATTGCATTAGACTGAATTCTGAGAACTGATCCTTTTATCATCATCCTTTTACTGACAGAGGTTTTTTTTAAACTCCAGTTGCAAAAAGAGGGCAGTTAAATTTTACATTTAATCTCGTTCCCTGCAATAATGCTCATTATGCTGGAACCCTGAAAAGTCTGACAGTAGGCTTGAGATAGTCCAAGCTAATCTGGAAGCGAATATGATAGAGAGTCGGAGAGTGTGTTGGAGAGCGTGGATTTCCCCTTTTCGTATCTCTTTAAGGAAAGAATATGTCCAGACTTCAAAAGAGACAAGTGACGTAAAATCATTTCTGTTTGGACACACCCTTGATTTCTCTTTAGCCACTAGTCCTTGTCACCTCTCATGTGGTGGACTTTGAAGCCGAAGATTGGCGTAGGAACAGCGCCAGTCACTTCTCTGTTGGCAGGATAGAGTGAGGTCAAAGTTTAACTTGTCCTAGAAACTAAATGTCCTGTGTTGAGTGCTTTCCGGCCCTAAACTAAATGACCCCTTAGAACAGTGTTTCTCAAACTGTGGGACGCGCCTCCCTGGGGGGCGCGATAACCCTACGAGGGGGCCGCGAGCATATCGAAAATAAAAGATTTAAAAATAATTAATTTACTGGAATGAATTAAAACAAAATACTTTCAGACATAATAAAAAATGCACTTTTACTCTGATATAATTTATAGGCGCGCGTGATATTAAGTCAACAAAATTAAAAACTTCTTCAATACCTAATTATTTATCTTTGATCCTATGACCAAATAAAAAAACTTTTATTTGATTTGCTGTAATCCCAAGATGAGAGATTTTTTTACTACCCTTTCTGTTTAAATCTAACATACAACTCTTTCAGAGAAAAAACAGATCCCAGACGCAGAATCGAAACAATTTAGGAACATAAAAAATTCATCACTATCATTATTTTTGAAATACTGCACATTATAGCTGTAATCTGTTTAACCTTCTAAGTTATTGGTAAGTTAGTTATGACCCCTCTCTTATGTGTTTGTTTCTCATTTAGGGAAGTTGTAAGTAATGTATTTCTCTGTAATGTTTCTCTGTTCCATGCAAAAGAGTTTTATGATATTTGGAAAACCACGAAAAAGAGCACTTTGAAGAATTACTTCGCCAAGACTTATTTTTACGAGTATTCTATACATATAAAGTATAACGCGAAAAACATTTTACACAATTTCATATAATCATAATGAATACACTTTTTACCCGAAAGTGGTCGCGCGGGACGCACAGATTACGAAATCATTAATTCTGGCAAAACTGTTTAATTGTTACCAAAGAAAAATTGAAAAGTCCTTGAAAGTAGGTAAGTAAACTTTCTCTTAATTAAAATATTCACTGGAATCACAATTTGTATCGTGCACAATAAAATAATTATAAAAAAAAAAGATTAGGGTGACTCAATAACCCCGCTCGACCGTATCGAGTGCGCGCCTACTCCCGGATTAAAACATGTTGAAGTCTTTTCACTTTAAATATTAAAAATAATACAGTTATTCTTCATCGTAATTTTATATTATTGTTCAATATTTAACATCAAATATAAATGCTAATTCTGTGAGGCTTAAAATTACCATTCGCTTAAAACTAATTATAATTTGAGCAACCATTTATAAAAAATCATTTTACATTTTTGTAAACATTGTCGAGCATTTGGCTTTGCACTCCTTACAATTCAGCTATTATATCAATAATGTTTTATTTAGTTATAAATGAACTCGTGCAAAGAGCGGGCACTTCAGCCGGTATACTTTTAATGTATCAGTGCTGCACAGAGTATTTTATAACTAATTAATTAATACTAAATTAAGAACAAGTTTAATAAGTATTAACGACTTTCATGGGCTTGTCTTGCAAAGCAAAGTTTTTTTATAAGGGTGAGTGAGTGAGTGAGTGAGTGAGTAAGGTTTTATGGCGCAAGAGCCAATTTTGGCTAAGTTGCGCCAAACAACGTTTTAAATCTGTGGTCTACACGGGAAAAGAAGTAAAGATGAATTGGAATGACAAGAAAGAGGGTCGAAAATAGAGAAAGATCACTAGGGCACCCGGGTTCGTGAAGCCCGTGTTTACCAAAGATAGTAAACCCCTTGGGAAAATAGGAAAAGAATTGTGGCACCTCGGGGTTGTGACACCCGTACTCACCTAAAGAAGGTGAGAGCCCCCTGAGGTTTTTTTTTATAAGGAATGCTTATGATTAGATTCACACCTTCTGAGTTCTTTTTCTATATTTAGCAGATATCTATATTTTGTCTTCTAAGCAGCCACCGCATTTTGCAATATGTTCAATTTAAAAATTAGAGAAAGGAAAAATAAAATAATTATCCTATTATTTTATTTATTTATTTATTGCTTAAAAGTAGTATACCAAATTTTAATACTTATGTTACTAATTTGTATGGTTTATAATTAAGATCGCCTATTGTAGCTTTAGCGTCAAAGTGCATTATTATTGCATTCAATACATTATTAATGTATAAGGGGGGCGCGATAAAAATTGTGATCGAAAAGGGGGGCGCCAGTATTGAAAGTTTGAGAAGCGCTGCCTTAGAATGTAATTAGTTCTCTAACATAGGTGGAGACCACCTCAAAAATGCATTAAAATCTGATTTCATATTCCATTTTACATTGGGCCGCAGTAGTCGAGAGTTCATGGTCGAGAACTCACGGCTTGCATTATTTCTGTCGAGAGTCGAAGGGTTCGAGTCCTGTTGCAACTGGACATCTGCTGCGTTGAGGAGCTGATGCACGAGAAATCTATTGAGACTTAAAGTATGATGTAAAAGTTTAGAGAGTGAGTGGAATGCAAACTCAGGTGTGTTGGCCGACCCACCGTTTAAAGGGGGCCGATGCTCTTCAAATCTTTCGAGGCTCAATGTCCTCCCAATGGTGTGGTGTGATCATTAGGAAAGAGTTATGCCAGGTCAGGTATCATCCTCATCATTACGAGGTCCGTCTCCAATAACCTCATGCTGCTTTATAGAGCAATGCTAATATAACTCTCATTTAAAATTAATGCTTGAAATCGTCTACCAACTGTAATTATTGGGCTTCTTCAACCCATAAATTATGAAATAATAAGGTTTCGATAAGTTGTGTAATGGCCTTCCACCTGAGGAAGCCATCTTTTCATCTACTCGACCTAAATCTGTAGGCGGTAAAGATGGAGGACCTAAACTAGCCATGAGAGAAATCCAATTTATTATTACCAAATATAATAATCTAAGACAGGGGGGCAACTATAGAGAGAAAATCTAGAGTGATATAACGATAGCTCAAAACCCTATGTGAATAAGTGCCTGAAATCCTAATAGCTTAACTTTACTTAAAGTACTTGTGCTACTTGTTTCACTTGCTGTTCGATAACGAGCTTCTGGTTCATTATTTAAGCTAACTCGTTTATTCTCTGTTGTGCTTTTCTTTTCACTTTTTAAAGATCCTTTCACATGTGCCGGAAGCGCTTATTCACATAGGGTTTTGAGCTATCGTTATATCACTCTAGATTTTCCCTCTATAGTTGGCTTGTCTTAGATTATTATACTTGGTAGTAATAAAGTGGATTTCCAATGTCTAGTTTGGGTCATCAATCTTTACCCACTACAGATTTAGGTCGAGTAGATGAAAAGTTGGCTTCCCCGGGCGGGAGGTCAAAACAAAGTTTTAGTTTAAAAAGATACGAAATCAATCATTAAAAAATGAAAGAGAAAAAAACATTTTGACAATGTACGTGTTCGAAAAGTAACAACCAAATACAATACCTCAGAAGCGCTGAAATGGATATTTAAACAATTTAAAAATAAAATTTAGCTTTAAGAGAAATTTCGCAAGTAAAAAGGGAATTTGTTTTAAAAAAAACTTCATTATATATATATATATATAAACCAACACTACTAAAAACAATCGAAGACTGTAAAAACTATTTCTATCATAAAATGTAATGGTCATCGCTCTATAATTAAAAAAAAACCACTCTTCATTCAATTGTATCACTTCAATTCGTCGTCATCGTTTGGTCTGATGTAAGGGGAGGGTGACGGAAGCATGTCATTCCCGAGGAAGCACCCCTCTCTGTGTATTCTGTCCACCCCTAGTAATCCCCTTCTCTGCCTCGTATAAAGTCCACCTGATTCTTGCTCTAGCGCGGCAATTACGCAAGTAATAGAAGTAGCTGTTACAAAACGGGAGGGGGGCAGAGGGGAGAAGGGAATCGTTTGGAGAAGGGGAGGTCAGGGAATGTGAGATGTTCGGTGCCCCCCTTGGGTAAAGGGAGATGCGCCTGGCTTAATTAGGTCAGAATGTAAAGCCTAAGAGGGGGACATAGAAGGGGGGTAATTAATACAAGTCAATTCTGAGGGCTTGTGACAGGAAATCTCATTGGTCTTTAGGTAGAGGTGACTTTATGGAAGGAAGAACACATAATAGGTTGTAGGGATGGAGAACAATTGCTGAATCATTTAGGAATTTGGGAAGGGTGCCTTTAATATAACAAACAACATATAAAAAAAATAAGTCAATTACTACTTAGGTCAACAAAGAAAAAATTTATTTTAAGTACCTTTTTATTAAATAGTTACAACTAACATAAACATGTGTATACATATGACAGAATAACAATTTTAAGTGACAAAATATAAAGCGATTTCCCTTGCAATTATTCATTTTCCTTCCTGTATATGGTGTTGGACTATTTTTTATTTGTTTGTTATTATTTATTTATTCATTCATTAAATTTACTTATTCATATCAAATAGTATAGAAAAAAAATAAATCACATTCTCAGAATTGCAATATATTTTGCCCGCAATGTTCTTTTTATATAAGTCCCCTTTATTTCCATTTTCGATCCAAAAATGGGTGATATGGCCTTTGCTTTATACGTACAATGGCAGTATATTGTTAAAGAGCTGAAATATGTTTATTTTTTTAGAAAGCGCTTATTTCAGAAATTTGTCGTTTTCGAATTTAACTCATTCATGTGAGTAAATGAAATATTTTACCTTATTTTAAAATGAATTACTGTCGTATTTAATAGTAACCACATATCTGCATTTTTTTGTGCAGAATGTCAAATTAGAACGAATGACAATCGCAATTATGAAAATGGAGACGTTTATGTAATTAAAAATGAACTGTGAATTTTTTTTTAAATACTGGTGACAATGGTAAAAGATTCGTGGTCTGTATTCATATTCTTATTACTTATTTTCGTTTTTTTATTATGTCATGCACTAATATATTGTGTTTTCTCACAAATTTTATGTTTTTCGGTAAGTATAATTTTGTTCAATAATAAAATATATTTGAGAAAAGGAAAGTACAAATGCCTGATGTAAAACTATTCGATGTGATGTATTTTCTTAAGGTTTTTGTGTATCTTACATCTAAACAACAAAAATAAACAATTTATTTCAAATATTTACTCTTAGCAATCTTATGGTTCTACGAGGGTTTAGACAGTAAAAAAATAAGCGAAAGCGTAAATGCTTTTATCCATGATAACTTTCATTTTTAAGAAACAAAAATCATGGCAATACTTTTTTAAAGTATTGTTTCTGCCCTGAATGTCATTGTTATTGAAACATACTAAACGGGACCAAAGACAACTTGCAAATATATTTTGAGAGTAGAGTCCTTTTTAAGTTCCCTACCTTTTGAATCTAAAAACTAGGGATCTGCATACTTTTGCTTTAAACGTACATTGGCAACACATAGTATAAAGGCTGATATATATGTTTAAATTTTTTAAAAAGTACAAACTTCATGAATTTGTCGGTTAAAAATTTATTTTCCTACTGAACACAAAATTGTATATCCTTTTATACAATGGTGTGATATTTTCCCCATCAAATTTCGTCCAAGCCTTTTCTGGGGACCTTACAATTAACTTTTTTTATATCTTCACAACTTTCATTGATGCTTTACAATGATATATAATAATTAAAATAAGAAATAAGGTTATGTATGTTCAGAATAATCTTCTCAATTTACATGAATGACTGATATTTTTCTGTCAGAATTTTTTAGGGAAAGAGTTCAAAAATTCTTCAATCTATTTATGTTTTAAATACAAGCATTTAAATATTTTTTACAACGATAAAATTCCTTCTTTCTGACAAAGATCAATATTCAGATTTCTATATTTTATTGTACAAAGATATTTACACGGAAAAAGCTGCAATTTTTCCACAGGTTAAGAATTAATTAAAAGTTAATAAAATGAAGTTAAATATATATATATAAAACAAGCAAAAAATATTGTAAAATTGAATCTTTTTTTTTTCTTGAAAACAAGAGATTTTTAGAAGCACTTGCTTCATATTATGACTTCTATTTTGATTTACACTGCTCAAAACAATTAGGGGAGCAAGCAAAAAAGTGAAGAAAACCGTGTGAGACAGCAACGTATTGGCATACAATGCATAGTACACGCGTATCAATGCGCAATACAGAAAAAAGGTGTAAAAAAATTTGGAATTAAGCTTTAATTCTTTGAAAATATGGAAAAAACATGAAAAGATGATTTAGGGCAACAATTTGGTTACATGTAAACGATAAAAAAAGGTACTGTTTAGACATGATGCGTGAGTTTTAATAGGGCGTGTGGACTCCTTGAACAGCTAAGACTGCTGCACACCTGTTTGCCATGGATGCGATGAGGTTATCGATCAGACTTTGGGGAATACTGTTCCACTCCTCAAGAAGTGCAATCTCCAAGTCCCGGACAGTAGCAGGCGACCTTGGTCGCGCAGCAATGCGTCATCCGAGCATGTCCCAAACATGCTCGATTGGATTCAGGTCAGGAGAGCATGCTGGCCATTCCATATGCTGTATTGTTTCAGCTTCAAGCATGTTCTCCACCAGACGAGCTCTATGCGGTCGGGCATTTTCATCCTGGAAAACAAAGGAATCTCCAATGGCTCCAGCGTAAGGGATGACATGAGGTCGAAGTATCTCGTCTGCATACCTTCGGCCCGTCAAAGTGCCATTCCAAATGATATGCAGGTCCGTGCGTCCGCCTATGCTGATTCCACCCCATACCATCCAACCAGCTCTTCTGTATTGTGACCTTTCACGAACGAATGCGGGGTTATTTCGAGTGCCCTTGTCCCTCCATACAAGAACATGTCGGGTGTCACACTCTAGACTGAATCGGGACTCGTCTGTAAACAGCACCTGGCTCCAATCATATTGCTCCCAATCTCGATGTTCAGCAGCCCATCATCCTGTTGCCAAGAGCAACTGTCTTTGCAGCTGAGTAGCATTCTCTGTTCTGTTTAGACGGGCTGTTAACTGTATATACCGGTCATCAGTTGATGTAGTGGCGCGTGGCCGACCTGCCCCTGGTCGACGTCTAACATTTCCTGTTTCTTGGAATCGATTCCACAGCCTTGCAACAACACTTCTGGCGACTCCAACAGCGTCCGCGACACTACGTTGTGTTTGCCCAGATTCCAGTCTGCCTATAACACGCCATGCCATGGATTCCGGTAAATCATGTTGTTGAGACATTATCAAGTAGCCTTGTCTCAAAAAAAATACTGCGCAATCGAATTTCACAGTTACGGCAATAAAACAGACGTTTGTGCAACATCCCGATTTCTGCCCTTATCTCCTTTTTTTTTTTTGGTTTTTGACGTCATGAACTTTGATTTGCATATAAAGTTTTCTTCTTCCGTGTCCTGGTAGGCTTTACATTATGGATGATTCATTTTATGTTACTTATTGGTATACATCTTTGCTTACTTTTGTTAAAACCATGTGCTCCCCTAATTGTTTTGAGCAGTGTAGTTTAAGAAAAAAAAAACCTATGCCCAATATGGTTTTTTTTCCTTCTGATAACTCTGATTTGTTGGGTTTTTATGTGGATCCTTCAGATGCCTGACGTGGGAAAGATGCTGTATGTTACTCCGTAATTACCTCTTAGCAATTACTAGTCCCAGTACTGGATAACATTTTGCCTAGGAGAGTGAGATATTATCGACTTCTGGTCATTGTCGCTATTGGGTCCTTTAGTAGTTAATAATTCGTGGGAGCGCTGCAAATAGTTCATCCTTAATTGGCACCCCCCACTCATTGAGAAAATCTGGACACCTGCAGAAGAGTAAAGATGGTGTCGATGTGGACAACATCCACTTTGTTGTTGTGTGGTCTAACTTGGCATAAAAATTTGTACGTCGTATGTGCAATTACTGGACGACCCACAATGTAAAGGCGCCGAACACGTTAAATCTGTCGAGGCTCAAAGTCCTCACGTTGGCTTGTAGTAGTAGTTTGGAGAGGAGGCATTTCAACTCTGGGGTGTTGCCTACGTCACTTGACCGACATTCAAAAGGACGTGGTCCAGCGTTAATAGCCTCTGGGTAGCTTTGCATCGGGAAGTTAAACGCATTCACGATGCCTGGACTTGAGAAAGCCGCCCATCCAGTATAGTGCTTAGTGACGTTGACTGTTGTGCCGTGGTGCCTGGATTCGAATCTCGGTGAAGGCGTGAATGTTTGCAAATGTACAATGCCTTCGTACTCAAAATAGCCGTCGAGCCGCAAGTGTTCTCGTGAGGTTGGAGGAAGGCGAAGAGATATTTAGGACTTCTTACTACCTCCAGGTATATGTCCTTCGAAATTGGGGTAAAATCCATCCAAATAGTACTGTCACTTGTATGGTGCTCAAATCTACGGCTAACGACAAACTTAATCTAGTTCTCTGCCACGATGAATTTCGTGGACCTCGGTCTGAAATCGTCAGGCAGGTGGCATAAGCAACAACGACAACTTGAGAAAAAGATCTCGACTCGGAAGGGGCTATCTTGGCATGAACATAGTTTAATTCTCGCTTGTTCACGATTAATTTACTTCAATCTAATGTCAATAATATTGTTTACTATTAACTGTTATTGTTAATAGATTTAAAAGGGACCTAAAAATTCTCATAAATTAATTTCTTTAATAAAGTTACTCATTTTCCCCTATGGCTTCAGGATTCTTCATAGTTGCCTCGGTAGTTAGTGGTCATGATCATGGACACGTGGCCAGCTCAGATGTTGTTTTCGTCATTTGGCCGCGGCTCAAGATTATGACCGTTACCAATAGCCGTCATAATAAACACTCACATTTCTCACACATGGCTAAGCTAAACTCAAGAATACTTTCAAAAATCTTAAACTCAAAGTGATGTAATTCTCGTGACTTTTAAAAAAAATAAGTGACCGTGGTAGCTTGGCGGTCAAGGTAACGAACTCGTGACTGGCAGGCCATAAGTTCAAGCCTAGTGCCTCTGAAGACCCATCTTGTAGGGGTGTGATGCACGTTAAATCTGTCGAGACACAAACGTCCTCCCGTTGGTGCGGTGTGGAAGTTAGGAGAGAGGGGTGACAGCTCAAGTGTCGTCCTCGTCCATTGACCATGGCTCAAAATGACGAGGTCCGTCGCCAAAAACCTTCGAGTAACTGAATAGTGAGACGTTAGTATTCACTCATTCCCTTACTTAAAGGGGAAAAAAAGCAATTTACTTTAGATATTTAACCACTAAGTTATTTATAATACTTCCCAAGTTAAATATTTTACACATGATTGAATATTTTATATAAATGCCTAACATTTTTAAAAAGTAATAGTTTTTAAGAGAGCAAAAATAACAAAATAACGGAGAAATGATAAATATCAAATTAATCTCTAATACAAAGAATGAGAATACATTAGCAGCCTTATACATGTAGCAGAATCTTTAATATCTGATGAAGACAGAATTAGTTTGCTTTTCTTTGTTGTTGTTGCTTATCGCAAAAATACGTCAAAAAAGCTATATGGAATATAAGTTTTTGTTTTTGTAAGGAAAAATTCTTTTCTAATCTCTGTGTAGAGATATTTTATAACACAAAATATATCTTTTTACATACACAGTAACTACGTTTTAAATAAAATTTAATACCTCTGGATGAGAAAAAGAATATTTTGGTAGACTAGCAATTTTAGTTTTTAAATTATTCGCAATTCAAAATCTATTTTTTAAGTTAGATAGTTTTTTTATTTCTGCTATGTATAAAAAATTAAGAGATTAAAAATGCACTGGTTCATAAAGTATCTGATGTAAGACCCGCTAACTACACTGGTGTGCAAAAATTAAGGACGAAGTAGAAAAATTAGCATATCAGCTGAACGAAGAGGCAGAGCGGGCAGAAAGACCAATCAGGAGATTAAGTAAGGTGATGTACGGTAGCACATGCGCAGATATGCAGGTAGACGTAATGGGGGAGTGTCTGAGTAGTATAAAGCATGTTGTCGGTGTAAGATCAGTATTTCTGGCAAAGAGATTGCACGCCGTATAGCAGTTAAAATCACACCGAGTTGCTGCCTCAGCGAGAAATGGCGAATAATCAATCTGTTAGACGACATCTGGATGCTTTTACCCGAGGTCGAATCATTGGGAAATTCGAGGAAGGCCGCAGTGTGACAAGTGTGGCTGCAGAGTTCGGAATTGCTCACAGCATCGTTTCACGACTTTGGAGACAATTTCAAACTACAGGAACAGCTATCCGGGGGTTCAGTAGTGGTCGTCCACGAGGAATCACACCCGCAGATGACCGGTACATTGTCTTACAGGCCAGAAGAAACAGGCGGCAGACAGCGGGAGAAATCGCTAGACACACGACACAGGCGACTGGACGACCGATATCGCGTTTTACCGTGGCCAGAAGACTGCACGGTGGGGGTCTGTTTGCACGACGCCCTGTACGGTGTGTACCTTTAACGCCTGCCCATCGGAGAAGGCGTTCTCTGTGGTGCCGGGAACACCGGAATTGGAGAGACAATGAATGGGGACGAGTACTCTTTACAGATGAGAGCAGATTGAGTTTGAGTAGCGATTCTCATCGCATACTCATCTGGAGAGAGCGGGAAGCCGCAATCATCCCTCGAACATCATTGAAAAGGACAGGTATGGAGGTCGCGGTGTTCTCGTTTGGAAAGGCATCATGCTTGGTAGTCGTACATCTTCGACGCAGGATCAGTCAACGGGACCCGTAATTGTAACGAGATTCTTCTTCCATATGTGCGTCTTTTTAGAGGCGCTAAGGGTCTGCAGTTCCTTTTCATGGACGACAATGCACCATGTCATCGCACAGTAGCTTCCGAACAGCTCTTAGAGAGTGAGGGTATTGAACGTATGGATTGGCCGGCACGATCTCCGGATCTCAATCCCATCGAGCATGTATGGGATTTTCTAGGCAGACGCTTGGAAGCTCGTACCTTACCACCATTAACGATTCGGGAGCTTCGATTGGCGCTGCAAGACGAATGGGCAGCAATGCCTTAACAACTCATTGACACCCTCATTCTCAGCATGGGCAGACGCTGTGAAACCTGCCTAGCAGTCAGGGAGATCATATCCCCTACTAAAGACCGGATGTTTCTTGCTGGACACCCATCACAGGGATATTTCGGCCTTCGGTCGCATTGCGCTCCATGCTACTTTTTCAATCAAGCTTCTTTTTATCCCTCTGATTTCTCTTTTAGTAAGTGTTGCATACATATTACACATGTCCTTACGTATTGGGAATCTTACGGTATTAAATGTGTTGATTTGGAAAGCTTTTGTACAAAGTTATATTGAAAAAACCGTCTCGTCCTTAATTTTTGCACAGCAGTGTATATTAAAAGTAAATTTAAAATATCATCATTGTCTTATATTTTAATGTAACTATATAATAAAGTATACATTTATATAAAAACTAAACTTTTTTGGTGGATCATTATTGTATATTTGGTATAAATATTTAAAAATTTAATGAATTCATTATAAAGTATATTGTGGGATTTATATATCTGATGGTCTTATTAAGTATAAAATAGATGAAGAGAGAAAAAATATATGTTTAAGTTGGAACTTATTTATATAATTTTAAAAACTTCTCCTTTGGATTTTCTTTAATGAATTTCTAGATAATTGACTAATGACAGAAAGAAATTAGAGTAAGAATCCAGTTTTTTTTTAAAAAAAAATTCTTTGAAATGTAATTAGAACTCTCATATTAAGAATGAAAACAAAAATAAAATTTCCATTATAGAAAACAAACTTCAATAATTAAAGATAGTTAAAGATGTATGGAAATAAGATGCAAACTATCTTATTGTATCAAGAAGAAAATTTAAATCTAGACTCGCGGAATATGGTTTTCATATTATACCAGTAGCAAGAATAGGAATTTTTTGAGGGGGGTGAGGTCCAGGGTCGAAAGTCCACCATTCTTGTATCATGCTCCTTTTGATTTTGTCACTTTTCAAGAACAAAAAACAGTAAAAAACTAATTATTGAATAAATATATATATAATTAGCATTAATTACTAAAAAATGAATCATTAATAACAAATACTTAATTAAATTTTGCGTACTATATTCTTAGAATTATAATCAAGCGAAAAAAAATCAAGGGCGTTGGGGAGGTGTCCAGACTCTCTTAGGACCCCCTTGCGTGCACTATTGTATTATATTGTACTATACTATTACTGTTTTTACACCATATTACAATATATAATAATATTTGTACTAGATTATATTACTTATATTACGTAGACATATTATACTACTACATGATATGCCTGTGCTTTACTATGCTAATGCCATGCTATATTATGCTCTACGAGTATTATAATTTAGTACATACCTTACATGTAATATACTTTGCTGCCCGTATTAATTATATACTATACTAATATTTATACTATATTATACTCTACATTTGTACTATAGTATGATAATATACAATGCTACATAATGTACTATAACACTTATTCTTATAATTATACTATTTTACATTAATACTATATTATGCTATATACTTTTGCAATTGTTCGAAATTATACTAGAACTATGCTATACTTTGCTACACTTATACTGCGCTGTACTATAGTAGTATTTGCACTGTAATCTATTTATTCTTATACTATGCTGAATTTTATACTATACTATACTTCTGCTATACTATACCATCTTATGTGTACCATAAATGCAATTCTAAATACTACACATTATATCATACTGTACTATAATATACTTGTATCGCGCGCGAGAAACCATGTTATACCCTACTAGCTGATATACTCGTTCTTCGCACAGGTGAATTGAACAATCAAACAATACAGATTGAAGGCTAAAAAAGTTTTCAATGAGTTAATTTTATGTGAATTGCAAACTAAAAAAAGTTTTTTGCAGATTTCAGCTGAACAAAAAACCATATTCGTTAAATTTTTAAGTCTGTAGATATAATAGCTGATAAAAAGGATTTTTAAAATTTATAACGCTCTGTAACTAGCTTGTGGGTCTATTTTTGAAAACCCCTTTCTACTGGTCATCAAAAGTAACACATTTTTACAAATTTTGTGTAACAAACGCTTAAAATAGTGTAAATAATTTATATTTGGATGTGTAATACGTTAATATTTTTTTATTGTTGTATTTATTTCATGTTAAAATTTTGTATTAGCTAGCAACGCCTTTCCTTACATTATAATGGCGATTCAATGGAAACATAGCGAAATGTTGGCGATGGAACCCAGTTGGCATTATTTTTGGAGATCCTGTTGGCAACTTCGCAATTGATTGAACACTGCAGAAGTTGATATGCTGTAGCGCTACCTGGTGGGAAGCTGCAACAAAGAGGATAGCGCAAAAACCTTTTCTACAAAAAAATACGTATATATGCCGATTTTCATAATCTTAGGTTGAACGTTGTTGGAGTGATGTGATTTTATATATACAAGCATTCATTTATGTATATATAGACTATACTATAATACACGGTTCTGTTACTACACATTATACCATGCTCTAATATACTAAAATTATAAACTTGAATATATTTTTATGCTATACTATACTATTATATTATTTATACAATTAAATTATATATATATGCTATAACTTCTAATTCATTTTTATACTGATCGAATACTTGTACTTATGTTATATTTATAGTACTATTTGAAATGTTAGTGTAAGATAATATTTTTCTAATTTATAATACACTTATTGAGTATTTATACTGAAATTATGAAATATTTATACTAATAGGAAGTAAGAAGCTGTTTGTACTGCATGGTAAGGGCCTTAATAATTACAGAAATCATACTTAAAAAAAACAAGTTCAGACTTAGGCTTTTATGTAAAAAAAAAAGTGGTAAAAAAATTGTTCTCGGGTTTTTTTATTTTATTAAAAAAGATGCTATTTTGAAACATACCTCGTAGAAAGCGATATTCTTTTGCATAAATGACGTGTAATTGGACAGCTTTTTAAATTGAAGGTATACGAACCAGTGCTTTTTTAACAGGATAAACTGGAAAGTTCATTTTAAACGAGAAAGTTAACTACAAGAGTTCTAATTTTGAGCCTTTCATGTCATAGTAAATTTTACAAAAATTTCAATTTATGTAAACATAGCTTCTAAATAATCTGAAAGCTATGGTTATTAGAATGAATAGGTCATTGGCACTTTTAGCTCTGTTATCCAATTTATCGGTTTCAAAAGCCATGATGTACTGTTGGAAAAGCTCCAAATTTCCTCTGAAAGATCGTAAGTTCGAGTCCTACTTGCACCAAAAACTGCTAAATGGTACAAGGTATAACAATTAATTCCCGGATTACGCATACACTTGCCATTAGGCTTGGTGTGAAGGTGTGGGAATGGAATATAGTTGCCCTTGATCCTTCCGGGGATTGTTCCCTCTATCTGGTTTAGTTTGTTTTTTTATCCTTGTTTGAGAGAAAAACATTGTGGTGTCGAACTGCCACGATCATGATAAACTTAAAAATCGATCTGCGCATACATTTAAAATTCCTCGTGAAATAAAAATGAAACTCCAGCTGAATGTTTTAAATATTTAAAAAGTATTTGGAGATAACTGCATTTCACTTAGTCAAATTATTTAGTGACACAAACGATCTTCTGAAGGTCGGGGGACTTTTGAAGATAATAAACGTTCTGGGCGACCTGTGTCATCAAGAACTCTCTCTGATGAGAACCTTTAAAAAAATTACTGAAATCGTGCGAAAAGACCACTGCTTGAGTGTTCGGATGATGTCAGATAATACGAGATACAGAGACAATATGAAAAATTTTGGCCGAAAATTTACACCTGGTGAAAGTTTAAGCAAAAGTGGTACCAAAAAACTGGATCAAGACAACAGCGTGGCGCACATTGCGCTCTCTGTAAAACAGTTCTGGGTGGACGAAAGCATTATTGTGTTCGAGCATCCACCGTACTCACAAGCTCTTTTTTTTCGCCCCATAAGATTCCTACCTGTTTCTTAACTTGAAAATTGCATTGAAGGGAACATACTTTGAATGTGTTGATGAGGTGAAGGAAAAAACGGCAAACTTACTGAAGGTGACACCTAATGAGATATAGCACTGCTTTGAACGGTGGAAATCTCGTATGCAGCTATGATATCGAAGAGGATTATGTTGAAGGAGATTAAAAGGTATTTGTGTACATTGTTTTCAATAAAGCTAATTTTTTAGACTAATCCAGTTATTTAATTGCCACTGATTTTTGTACGTTATGTCAAAACTAAACTTCAAAACTTTCGTAGATGAGAGAAACTATGCCTTATAGTAACTACTTTCTTGTACAGACCTTATCTCCGGGGATCGAGAATTCCATTAATAATACTAAATTAAATCAAATATATTTGACGTAAATGCAATGCTCGAAACCCACCCCCAAAACATCAAACAAAAATAGAGCTCAATTTCCCCCTATAGTATCTGAGAAACGCCCTTCTAGAATCCATTCAACGATCCAACCCTCTTTTCTGATAGGGACAATAGGTGTGTTGCAAAGCACCCTTCGAACACTATCGGAACATTACGATTAGGAGCAGCCCCTCCAATGACCCCGGGATGGGCCGCGGGGATTACGGAGAGGGAATGGGCAGTGTTTAATTAAGAGTTGGTGATGGGGGCAATTAAATGCAGACGATACCTGCGGGGTGGTCGAACGAGGGAATGGAGGAATCAATGAGAGTCGTTCCTTTTGGTAGTAGGGGTGTTCTGGGGTTGTTTCGAACCTCGTTAGAGAAAGGATTATTCGGAATTAATTTTTTAGTGTGCTGCTGCCAATTTCACCAAGTATTAGAAGTTCAGTGTTCTATTTGTATGTTGTGAATGAGTAAAGCAATAGCTGGAAAGTATAAAATGTTTGGCAGGTAATTTTAAAATTATTTAGTTGGAAATAGCTTCAAGTTGCAATGGATAAAACAAAATATTCTTAACCAGTTAACTGTAATTGACGAGTATACTCGGCATAGAGAAGTTGCAATATTTCCGATCCTAACGATTATATTCGTCATGCGTAAAAAGTAGTGACTATTGACAGTTTAAAACGTAATTTTTGAGTAAAACAAAACATATTCTCACATTTCAACATGTTTCGAATATTTTGAAGCCAGACCGGAAGGAAACAGATAAAAAAAAAAAATTTGCGATGAACTCGTGCGTATAAGTTCAGCGTATAAGTCCTTCATTTATGTGTGATGATAATGTTTTTTAGATGTTAGCCTAAAATAGGGAAAAGTGTAAAATTTTTTACTGATCTTTTTTAAATTCTTACCGTTGTATGTGTATTAGACTTTTCTTGCTTTTTCCGAGTAATATATGTTTATGTTAAAGAAATAAATAAGGATTAATAATAAAATTGGCAATTTTATGAAATATATTACCCTCTTTTTTATCATAAACTTTAACAGCGATACTTACTGTGCGATTGACGAGTATACTCGTCATTTCTCGATTTCCGTTTTACACATAGTTGCACGCTCTCAAACGGGGACGCCACAGTTAGCTGGCTACTAATATTTTGTAAAGTTTTACTCTAAAAACTAACCTACTCACTCGGAAAATCGTTTGATTGCATTTAATTGAATAATGATGATTTGACTTGCGTCTTACACTTCTCCTGCAAAAACGAATAGTATCGATTGGATATTTTATTGAATATCATTATTTTGAGGTTTGTAAAAATAATTTGAAACGTGAGTTCATAAGAAAATGGAAAAATATTTTGAAGCAAATTATACATCAATTTATATTAAGAAAAAGTTTTATATATATATGTGTGTGTGTGTATATATGTATATATGTAGCTCCAAGTTATTCTAAACGTATAGCATCGAAAATGCATTCCCCCCCCCCCTAGAGTTGGTGTGATTTCTTTAATATGTACAGAAGAAAGAGACAATCTGAGACGACTTTTTGTTTTCTTCTCATAAAAACCCTTTTTCTCCCCGCTAAACAAACCTGTACTCTCCGCGTCTGCCTTGGCTGCCCCACTGATGAGATAAATTAATATTTTTTTAAGAAAATACCCTCGTTAACTAGAAAAATAGACTCGAAATTTAATTTTGTTCTAAGATTAAATTGCTAGTTTCATAAATTAAACTAAATTAAATTGAACGTTCAAATACATCCTGTAACGAAATAGAACTGGACTCTTTTTAGAATAGGTATAGCACGCTATACTCTTAATTTTTCCTTAAATTAAAAGTTGTTCAAGGATTTCGTACGAATTGTAAAAAAATAAATAAGTAAAATAATTTCAAAGTACTGAAATTTCAGAGCAATTTAACAATTATTTAGTATCAAAACATGACGTACAGGAAGCGTAATAGTAAGAATAAATAAGTTAAAAGCATCGTACAAGAAATTGAGCTTAACCTTGGGATGATTTGTATGACGTCACGATCAGGGGAAAGATGCCTCACCTTAAAGACCATCACACTGATGATGAATTTGTTTTTCACCATTATCAGTCAGTTACTAAACCGGTTAATAAGTCCCACTCACTCTTAAAAAACTTATTTAAGATTAGTCGGTACCCCCTATACCGACAATGTTAAGTATACCTTTTTTAGGAACACCTGTTTCCCAGAAACTGTTAAATAAAAAAAACTTCAAATTTTGTCTGTATATTGATTACGTTTTTTATTTAAATCATGGTAAAATGTTTCAAGTATATTGTTTACTTTTTAAGAAAAAAATCATCGCAAAAGTATCACTTTGAAATTTTTGAAAATTGTCATTTTTTTACGTTAACTGCTTTTCAGTAAAATATTTTTGGAAAATCTCCAAAAAAGTACCTATATTCTCTATTATATATAGTTACATATTTACGTGCAGTAAAAATGGCATGAACATGCATTGAGTAGATTCTGTGAAAAAGGTACACGCGGTTTGAAAACAGTCATTTTGAGAAAATTGCATTTTTAGTGTAAAAAGGCACTTCATCACAAAAATAATGAATTACAACATGTATTTGCTCTATTTTATTAAATATTAGCTTATTCTCTATCACTTATAAGACTTTTAGTCTTTTCTTTTACTTTGATTTCTCAGAAAATACATACATAGCATTTTTTACTTTTAAACTTTAGAGGTTTTTTGTAGCGGTTGCATTATTTTACTCAAATTGTGAATTAATTTTTGAAGAGCTTTCAGTTTCGAAACATACTTTCATCAAATTTGAATATTAGGCATCATAAATACCATTTGAAAATGTGTCAATACCTGAAAATATGGCTTTGGTAATACATGATTACACGATATTTCGAAAAGGTTGATTAGTGTATTATATATATATTCCCCTTTAAAAAACAACTTTTTAAAGCATCAGAATTCAAGTTTCTCTATATGTTAGACAAGTGATTTCTAAAACAGCCACAACACAGTTTTTTTTTCGTTTTCATATCTGAAATTTATTTATTTTTTTATGTATGTAACAAGATTCTCGCAACTATAACGACAATATGTCTTTTGTAACTTTTTCTCAGAAACTATTGAACATTAAGACTCAAGATTTTCTCTATATATTGAATAAACCTTTATCTTTATACTTCAGAGAAATTTTAAAAATAATTTGTTCAGTTTTTTTTAAAGATATTTTTTGTAAAACATAATTAGGAATTTCATAAAAATTGTAATTTTTTTTGTCATGATATGAATTTTCTAGCTAAAAGGTTTAGAAATAGTTTAAAAATTTCAATTCAAAATACACAAGTAAATATCCATGCATGTAGTAAGTAGGTTTAGGTAAAATAAAATTTTTAGAAAACAGTAAATTTTATAAAAAAAATCTTACCTTTTCATAGAAAAAGCTTTAAAAATCCTGTAATCCTATTTATGTTTATCTACAAATTTTATCTTTAATTTTCTTTTTGTAAATGATCAAATTTCGAATCACACTCGTAACTATAAGCTATAAAGTTCCCTCCAAAACCTAACACAGATAAGCTTGCAGTTAAAAGTTAATGGCATTTAATAAATGAAAAAGATAGAGGCTTTGCAACAGTTTAAATAGCCAATATTGTCAATTTTATCCGTCAAAGTGGGTGTGGTCACAGTTGATGATTTTTAATAGTCATTTTAAAATACTTCTAATTCATAAAATGGCTAGTATGCTACATTATTGGAAAGGTCCTGATTTGGAAATTTTAGAAATATCACAAAAACGCAAAATCGATTTCCCAAAGGCTTTTACCCGACTGACTGTTCTTAAATTATTAAAAAATTGGCAGCTCTCTTTTTTCTCTGTTTCGCGTGCGTGCTTTAAATATTTTTCTTTCTTTAAAATATCTTTTACTTAAAAGTACCATATACGAAACTTAATTGCATTCTTGATAACTTGTACGGTTTATAATTAATATATATATTAGGTTGGGGGAAAAGAAATCCATTATTTTTGCATGAAAATCAAGACTTTATTTAACAGGCTTCCGATTGTCCAATTTGGGTCAAATATGCATCGTTTTGTTGTATAATTTGTTGCCATTTTAAAGGAAGTTTCATAATATCTCTCTCATAGAAGTCTTGGCCCTTATTGATGAAAACATCTAGTAATCGATTTTCACAATCTTCTCTTGATCCCAATTTCTTATCACTCAGTAATTTTTGAAAATGCGAGAAAAAGGTAGTAATCACATGGTTGCAGGTCCGGACTATATGGTGGATGCATTAAAACTTCTCAATCAAACTTCCAGAGTTTCTGGTGAGTGCCTACAGAAGTGTGTGTCCTGACGTTGTCCTGATGGAACACTACACCTCTTCTGTTGGCGAATTCTGGCCATTTCTGGTCAATCGCTAGCATCAAATGGTCCAGTTGTTGATAGTAGAGATCTGAATTTAGTGTTTGGCCATCTCGAAGCAACTCCTAATAAAGTATTCCTTTCCAATCCCAGCAAATGCAGAGTAGAACCTTCCTGACCGTTAGTCCTGGTTTGGCCACCGTTTGAGCTGCTTCACCGCACTTTGACCACGATCGATTTCGAACAATATTGCAATATGCGACCCATTTTTCATCCCCAGTCAGCATCCGTTTAAGAAATAGGTCGATTTCATTCCGTTTAGCCAAGGCTTCGCAGATGGAAATTCGATCCATCGCGTTTTTTTGGTGTGACACCCAAAAATCGTGGATCTTTTTGAATCCAATTTTGCGCAAGTGGCTTAAAACTATTTTATGGTCAATCTTTACCTCCTGGGCGATGCTAAGACTACTAACATGTCGGTCAACTTCGATTATTTCTGTGATTTTATCGACATTTTCAACGATGGACCTGCCTGTGCGTGGTGCAATTTTAACATCAAAAATACCTGAACGGAGTCGACAAACCCAAAATTGCACGTAATTAGCTGCTACAGTTTCGGCACCATAAATACCATTCACAGTTTCAGCCACCTGGCGTGCATTTTCGCCTTTATCAAAGAAAAACTGTATAAAGAACCGAATTTTCTCTTTGTTGACTTCCATTTTTAACACCCTGTAACTCACAACTGAATGGACCAAATAAAAAAAGCAAAATTGTTTTTTAGTGTGATATGTCATCTTCACAACAAGCATAAATTTGAAATTGTTTGACCGATACTTCACGATATATCGATACTTCAGCCATCTACCGAAAAAAATAATGGGTTTCTTTTCCCCCAACCTAATGTAAACTGTTATTAAAAAATGCAAGACCATGAAGGTATCATTAGAATTAAATGAAATTTACTGCCCAAATGACTTGTATTAAAACAATACTAAGTGTCCGAAATCAGTATTTGGCGTAGCCACCACACGCTGCAATAAGGTCGGCTTTACTTCGTGGCATGGAGTCAAACAGATTTTGAATGTCTGCTTGTGGAAGAGAATTCCATATTGCTTGTATGCTTAGCAAAAGTTTGTCTTTTGAAGCTGCAGGACACGGGTCACGAGCCACACGCCGACCAACCAAATCCCATACGTGCTCAATAGGTGACATATCCGGCGAATAAGCAGGCCAAGGAAGAAGTTGCATGTGTTGGGCTCAACAGAAATCTCGAACAGTCTTTGCAACATTTGGGCGTGCATTATCCTGCAGAAAGATCGCTCTTGAAGGAAGGGAACGAATTCGGGCAGTAGGAGAGAGAGAGAGAGAGAGAACGAACTTCACTGAAGTATCTGTTGCTATTGAGATTACCCTCAATTCATAACAAATCGGATCGTCCATGATAGGAAATCGCACCCCAAACCCTAACTATAGGTGTTAGGCCACTATGTCGTTCGATAACGCACTCTAGAAGGCAGCGGTCACCGGCATAGCGTCTAACACGAGTGTGGCCATTATGGTCCCACAAATTGAAACGTGATTCATTTGAAAACAACTTGGTGCCAATCAGCTTGCCAAGCTCTGTGTTCATGAGACCATCGTAGACGCAGCCTTCGATGGTTTGCGGTGAGGGGGTTCCTGTATAAAGGAACCCTTGAGCGCAATGCACGATGCAGCAGACTTCGACGATGTGATGAAGCCGACACTAGTACACCTGTAGCAGGAGACTACCATGCTGCCAACTGCCTTTAAGAAGCTGTAAGATCATTCTCCGCTATGTGGAGCAGGTGCCAATCGTCGCGCGCTGACGTCACCTTGCGTCGTTTACTGCCAGTTTTTCGAGTTGTTCGGTGATCGTCGGTCCACTGCTTTCAAACTCGCGTCACTGTGGAGCTGTTCCGCTGCACACGAGCTTCTATTGCGCGATAAGAAAATTCTCCTTCTCGAAGGCCGATAACCCTCCCCCATTCAAACTCCGTAAGCTGTTGGAATTTTTCCTTATTTCGTTGACGAGGCATACTTAGGTCTCACTAACCGTACGCCACTAACAAATAATCATTTACTATTTTCAACGTCCCGCTACAACGATCTATTTATACGAGTTCAGCATCATTTAAGAGGGCGCTGCGTACACCAAGCTCTCGCGGTGGCTCGGAAACTTTACTATTTTAAGTAACATCCTGCTGTGTGTTGTGACTAATGCCACCTGCCTGACGAAGTCAGATCGAGGCCCGCGAAATTCATCATGGCTAAGGCCTGAATTTTTACTCCAGTTGTTAGCCTTAGCTTTGAGCACCATGCACAGGTGACAGTACGATTTGGCTCGGTTCCTTCCCCCAATTTAGAGAGAGTAACATTCTATAATTGATATTTGCTGCAAAATTAATTTAATTCAGAGGATTTCTTCATGGTGTAATTTTTTCAAACAGCAGTGTATATTGTATAGTAATTTTAGCATGACAGTACATTATTAGTGCACTCAATCGTTTTTATTGTAGTGAGGAGGAGTACGAAAAAATTAAGAATGAAAAGTGGGCCGCACATATTGAAAGTTTGAGAAGCATTGGTGCAAACTGATGTGGATTTATATACCTTCTTGTGCTGCTGTTAAAACTGTCATTGTTCGTTATAATTGTTATTTAACGGAACATCAGAGGTGGATTCCATAGTTTTAAAGCAAAGACAAAACTGATTTATAATAATGTAGTATTAATTCCAAAAAAACAAAAAAGCAAAAGAGAGAGAGAAAATATGTAAACGCCATGTATAATATCAGATTTAATTACTGTATTATGAAGTATTAGCATTCAGATTTTCTGAAAATTATATTAATAATTCGTTATAACAGTGTTGCTCGACCCAATATCCAATCATAATTTTCATCGTGCCCCCTGCATACAATAGCAATGTATTGAATTCAATAATACTATATTTTGGTGCTAAAACTAAGATACGACTTTAACCTTTCAAGTGACGCCGGCGTATATAAACGTCTTTCTAAACCAAAGCGTTAATTTCCTCTGACGTATATATATGTCTTTTCGTAGTCGGATCTTTTCCGTGCACTGCGATCCATAAAATTTTTCCGGAGACTTCGGATTGCAATAAAAGTACCTCGACGATGCTTGCGAAGGATTTACTTATTTTAGATTATTTGCTTCTTTATTCTTTCTCCCCCAGCCCGAATACATCACATATGCGCGTCTATGCGGAAAACGGTTGTCATTGGGAGGCAAATCGCGTAACTTTTAATCGGCAGTTAAGGGATTTATTATTAACCGTACAAATTATCAAAATAAGTGTTAATTTTTGTCTGTAATTTTATATATTACAAGCTCATAGGTCACCTTTAATTATCAAACATGTTCTTAACTTTGCATTGTTAAATTAATTATAAAACACATTGTGTAGTAATGATGCATTTATAAGTGGGATATATAAGTGTAAATGTGTATTTTATTTTGTCAGAATGTATTTTGTTTGTTTATTTTCAGTACATTAATAATTTTTAAGTAATATTTTGCTTTCGACTTTTCAATAGGCTCGCGCCCCCTTGTTGAGTTGCTCAAGGGTAGCGCACCCCACAGTTTACGAAACGCTGCGTTATAGGATATTTAAAAATTGAGTACATTTCTCATAAATTTAAACTGCATCAATTTGAATTATGAATGTTAAAAATGCTTTTAAAGATAAACATTTTTTCTGTGTAGGTTTTTTAAATAATAGTACGGTTCTTTTGGCAAAAAGCAACTTAATAAGAGAAGTATTACATGTGTTTCTTTTCCCTTCTAGATTTATAAGTAAGCTGCATCAGTGTTTATTTTTTAGGGTGTCAGAATGTATATATATTTTATTTTACGCTTCTTTTCGGTAAACAAATAATTTTTTAAAACAATATTTTATAATCTTTTATTTTCGGCTTTTTGTTATGCTCGCGCCCTGCCCCCTACTTCATCTTATCGCACCCTCTTAGTGGTGGGGGGAGGGCACCTCACAGCTTGAGAATCGCTAGTTTACGCCCTATATATTACATTGTCATACATTTCGTGAATACATTATGCGTTATATTTATGCACATGCATATATTATATTAAATCCTGTAATATTATATTGTAGTTATATTAAATTCATTAATATATATTATATTGTACTAAATTGCAATATAACTATATCATAATGATATTGCAATTTATTCTAGTATCGTGAGCCCTCATATTTACCGTACAATCCGGTGCACTTTCAAGCTGCATTTTTTAATTTTTTGGTATATTCGCCGTGTAACACGCACCCTCCTTCTAACGAAGAAACCTGAAATGTACGTGAGCAATGTTATTATGTTTTGTAATCATTTATTCGAGCTATTATCCCAAGCAATTGAAAAAATAGTATACTTCTAGAACTACAACCCTGTAAGTTCATTATCCGTGTAAGTTTTTTTTAAATAAACAGTATTTCAATCTATGCAGAAGTCTATTTTTATTAGGATTCTCTTTTTCTATTTTTAATTCCATCATTTTTTTTCTCGGCGTATAACGTACACCCATAAATTTCGATCTGTAATGCACGCTATATTTCTCGGAGTGAAATATAGATGTCGCTACGCTGTGGACACATGAATATCGGTAGTGTGAATCGCGAGCCCACTGTTTGTAACATCAGAGAGAGCCTGGATCCCAACCAGTTAGGACCTCCCACTTCACCATCCGATCCTGGATTATATTTAACTAGAATTTACTTTAATTTGTTCCTCTAAATCAGTGATTCTCAACCTTTTTTTTTGTTGCGGCACATATTTAACGATTTCAAAATTTGGCGGCACACAAAGAAAAAGATAAAAATTATTTACTTACTACAACACACTGCATAAATAGTTTATGACAAAAATTTTAAATATACGAAATAAACTAATATATACTACAATAATAACTAAACGTTTATTAAGGGATTAATTACAAGCTAATAATAAAAATATTTTTAATGCGAAATTTGAGCTTGATGTTTTTTGATAATTTCATTTATATTTGGTCGTAAAAATGACAATGCTACTCTCATATCGTCTTCTACATTTAACAATCTTGATCTTTTTCAGTTTTAATGTTGGCTAATGCTAAAAATCCGAATTCACACAAATAAGATGTGGAAAATTGTAAAAATATGTTTAAAGCTTTTTTGGCTATCATTGGATAATCACATCTGATGTTAATCCAAAATGAATTAATTGATTCTTCTGAATGTTTTAAAATTAAATCTCGATTATTGGAAAGCAAAATGAGAGTTCTTCCTCTTCATTCAAAGTTAAGTCAAATACGGTAGTATACGTTATGAGAAATGGATTACGAACCCAATCAAATTTCTTAATATCTAATTTTGAGAAATAATGAATAATTCTCTCCTCTAATGTTGTCAAATGATCAACAACAATTAATTTAATAGTTTTATAACTGTCTTTAGGGACTGACTCAAACTTTTCTAAATTGCTTTCCTGAGCTTTATTTTTTCATAAAATTATTTGTTTTTTGAATCCCACCAGCTTATCGGTTGAGTTTAAGATATTTTCATTAGGCCCTTGCATACTTGAATTGATGTTGTTAAAAATAACAAAAATGTCTGATAAGTAAGCCAGTTTAGTACACCATATTTTATCTTCCAACAAATGAACAAATTCATAATTTTTATTTTGTTCAAAAAATATTTTCATTTCGTCTTTTAATTTCAGCACACGAGATATAACTTTTCCTCTGGACAACCATCTTACTTCTGTATGGAGTAACAAGGATTCGTACTTGGCTTCCATAGCTTGGCATAATTTACTAAATAATCTACTTTTTAATGGTCTTGATTTGATATAATTAACCATATATATTTTAACACATTGTTCCAGAACTATTTTCAAATCTGATGGCAAAAATTTTGTAACAAGTGCTTGTCAATGCAAAAAACAATGGGTAACTAATATATCCTCATTCAATTCTTTAACATGTGCTACAAATCCTTTTAGATGTTCAGTCATAGCTGGAGCACCATCTGTGCAAATGCCAATACATGACTTCCAAGAAACTTTAATTTCTTCTAAATATGAACTAATTACTTGAAAAATATGTTTACCAGTTGTAAAATCAGGGAACTCCCGACAACGTAAAAATTGATTAATTATATCATTTTCGTGAATAAATCTAACGAATGCAATTAATTGAGCATTATCTGTTGTTTCGTCGACTTGTAGAGCAAAATTCGAATTTGCAAGAGATTTTGCAGTATTTTGCTCAATATTTGCTGACATATCTTTAATTCTGCGATGGACTGCATCATTTGAAAGTAGTATTTTGCAAATATCAATATCAGCTGATCCACCAATCATTGTTTTTACAATTTTACGACAAGCAGGTAATATAATTTCTTCAGCCATTGTGAGGTTTTAGGTTAACAGCAATCAATTCAGCTATTTCGTAAGAAGCTACTTGAGCCTTTTCAGACACACATACTTGTTTTTCAAAAACTTTTACTTGCTTAATTTTTGATGATAAAGACCTTTCAAAGTAGCTTTTATCTTTTGATGAAAGCGAAGGATGATTAGTCACTAAGTGACGTTGGAGTTTGCTAGGAACCATAGCACTATTTGATAATTTAAAACCACATATCACACACTCGGGAACAACTATGTCATTTTCCATTGTAGAGGTAAATCCAAATTTCAAAAAATCATCATTATATTTCCGATGGACAACGTATTTTTTGAGCAAGAAGTATTTTTACTTGTGCCGGGGGTTGGCTCATTAACTTGGTCCCTAACGTTATCATTATCACTATTATCATCATTAAACTTTCTTCTTTTTAACCATTTATCCATTTTCAGAAGGATCTGCAAATAAATTAATGCAAAATATTACTACATGCAAATAAATTAATATTAAACCGAATCACATACATTTGCCAATTTTAACGAAAGAAAAGGTGCAGTAACTACTATGCAACACCTTGAGAATCCCAACTATCACTAAAACAACACGTTTTGTACGCAGAAGTGGCAAGTGTGCGCCGACTTGAGACATATTCCTATTGCTATGCACGCCGCTTCATCATAATTTGGCACTAAGAAAAAACGCGTTGCAAAGCAAATAATAAAATAATTTATTTTTTTTGTGGATTTAAATATATATTCATGTTAAAAATGTTTTTCTTTTTAAATGATATAATTTAATAATATTAACATTATTATATATTTGCAAAATTTGGCGGCACACTTTTGAAATTTGGCGGCAAAAAAAATTGGGCCGTGGCACAGTGGTTGAGAATTACTGCTTTAAATGTTGAATTGTATTTGTTTTGTAAAGTCTCGTTTATAGCTGAGTGGGAATGCAAGGTAATGCTGGGAAGCAAACTTTCCCTGTAAAACTCAATTTTCCCTCAAGGAGAGAAGTACTACAGAGAAAACAACACACGTTGTTTCTCAATATACAGGGTTATTTATAATGTTTCAAAGTGCTGTAATGAAACAACTAACACAATTATAGCTGTAAAGAACATTTGAAAGAATACACAATCAATTCAAATTTTATTTACATACCTTATAGGGGCTTTATGAGTGAACTCTTGGTCATACGGGGTATATTTCAATGCGATAGTCCAGTTCTTGCCACACTCCACCATGCTACTTTAACGTCGTGAGTAGATAACGTGCAAAAATTTGTCACAGCTTAATTTTGAAATAAAAGAATTATTTATTTGCTCTCAACAGATCACTTATGATGGAAGCAATAAAGTAGTCTCTACGCCAAGCAGGTACATTCAGTCTATATCACGGGAGATCAATCTCTTCAATCCTTTGTTCGAAGAACACTTGCCCATCTGCCTAAGACGTTGTTTTCAGTTCTCCGACGCCACCGGCGTTCATGGTCTCACCTTTCGTAAGGAAAAAATCTCCTTCGGATTCCAAATCCGATCTCGGCTGGTCTCTGCTCTCCAAAATTTCCTCTCCTCTCCAGGTCTCTCTAGGTATGTCCAAGTCTCTCCTCTTTTCATAAAAATAACCCTTCTAAACAGCAGGGAGGGTCCACAACACGCTGCTCGTCCCTTATCATTGATAGGCCACAAAAGTCTGCTCTCGTCCTTCTTAGTCCTATTCGTGCGCAACACACAAATACACTCCCGGACCCGTATGAAATCTTCTGGTGCTACATTTCTCGATCGACATCTGAACCTTTTGCTTGTCACACCGCCTTTGTTCCTTAAAGCCATTCACTCGACATCTGCCGAGTCTTCACCGAGTCACTACCGAGAGGCAGTGTTCTTCGTTAGACAGGCTGGTCAAGGGTTGTCAAAGGTTCAGGCATTCCTTTGATCATTATGACTGCCAGTTTGGATGTCGGCACTACTCCGAGGTCAAACAATAAACAATGATCTCACGACCATGTGCTCTGGTCACTCAGCCATCTGCTCTGAGCTATAAACTTTGGCGTGAATGAAAGGGGTGGGGTTCGCCCCAATCGAAGATGTCACAGTACTATCAACGTTATTGATAGAACGTATGCACGTTCTGCTACAACACGAGGCAAAAGGGATACAAAAACTGGGTCTTACTTGAAAGACCAAGTTTTCGGGTTACATGGAAAGAATAACACGTGCCGTTAATAACGTTGATATTACCATGTACTAAAGCGCGCGTGGAACTGAAATATGATATTGGCATCTGCCATGTAACCAAGGTTTCACACATAGAACACTTGTAAATAAAACTTGAATTGATTTTGTATTCTTTCAAATGCTCTTTTTTACTGTATTCTTCTTAGTCTTTTTACGGTGCTAGTTTGATATGACGGGGCAAGGCGCCAAGCGCTGGATGGCGAGATCCAGGAATCACGCCAAGAAGCGCTTGTTGCTGGAATGAAATCCAAGATGGCCGCCTAATGGTATCAAATCGCCAGGAAGATAATTTTAAAGAATTGTTTAGAAATACAACGAAATATATTTCAAAAGAAGAATATAGAAAGAGATTGAGAATAACAAAGATGTATCAATAAATAATGAATAACAGTAGAATATAATAAAAAGTAACATGAACAAAAATATTACGTAGTATACTTATCTTAAATTAGTAAATCTTGTAACTTAACAGTAATTATATATAATTTTCATATAGTATGATTTAATAATAATTATTATATAATTATAATTTAATAGTATATATATAAAGAGTAATCGTCGTATTGTAATAATGTGAAAGTTATACATAAGAATGCTCATATTACGTAAAATTATAACTAACATATATTAATAATTATAAATGAATAACAAAAATAATAATTATAAATAAAGAACATAATTATGAATGGATAAAATGTAATAATATTTATAAATATAATAAAAAAAGCAATTATCAATAATGAATACTATGATTACATATAATTGCATTTTTATATTATATTATTAATAAAATAATTACATATGTATTAAAATTTATAATGAATATCAATTAAAAAGTACTGAAAACTTGCAATATTCCAAAACTGCGAAAATATCAAGGTAACCTTATTGTAATGTTATCACCCCTCTTGGCGAACATAAACAACAACTTGGCGCGTGTCCCGTGAAATCAAACTAGTTCCCTTTGTGCTATAGTGCTTCGAAACATGTATTAATATATACAAACAGATACTGTTGATGTTTTTGTTTATTTTCTACTAACTTTTAATGTTTCAAATATTCCACTATACAAAACTCATACTCCCATACGCGTTAGCAATCCAAACTTTACAGTGCAATATTTTTATTGGCTCTCTTTTCACAATGGTTTCTTCTTTCTCTTCCTATGTTTCGGAAGTGGAAGATTCGAATTACTGGGAGTATTCGGTTTCTTTTGTAGGGAAAAGTAAACACCCCCTTTAAAAGACATAAAATCCGCAGCAAGAGATGCATGCGATGCCGCATAAAAAGATTAGGTGAATATAATCTGTTTCTTATGGATTCAGTGCTTTATTTCAAAATCCATTCCATAAAAGTGGAAGAAGGGAGTGGAATAAATGCTTTCCATGAGATAAACAATGATTTATTTCCTTTTATAAGCAGTATATTTTATTTCAGTGGTTGAAGTTCTTTTAAAAGATATATCTTGAGAATTTAATATTTTTGCTTATAGATTCCATAATTTGAGTTTTTGGAATGAAAAAGTAGAGAAGAAAAATGTTTCTCTTTGATCTGGTTATTTTTTGAAGAGCCTTATTTCCATATTTGGGGCAGCGGTATCCTTATGGTTAAGATCAAGGACTCGTGGCTGACGCGTCATGAATTCGAGCCCTAGTGGCACTGAAAATCCGGCGGGTAGAGGAGCGGATGCAAGTTAAATCTGTCGTAGCTCAAAGTCCTCCCGTCGATAAGGATCTGATAAGGTATCGTCCTAGTCACTTGATACAGATACAAAATTACGAGTTCGTCGCCAATAATCTTCTTGCTGCTTTACAATGCGACGTTAAATAAAACTAACAAATCTTTTTCAATTTCTACCATTAGTTCTCACACAAACTCTTATATATATATATATATATATATATATATATATATATATATATATATATATATATATATATATGATGACATGTTTTGAGCCAGAATCAGACCAAGTTTTAAAAAAGGTCTTTATTCTAGAATTAGTACATCTCTTCTCTCGCTCAGAGCAGGGAGGAAAAACACGCCACGGTGTGTTTTAAGTAGGGGTTAGCACTTAAAACACCTATGGGGTAAGAATCGCGGATTTTGATTGTTCTTGAAAGTTAATGCTGACATATAGGGCTATTAAATCTAACGATCTGGAATTATGCATGTTTATTGGCTAGGCCGTATGCTCGGAAGAAATAAATGGGTAATTAGTTTGATACTTGAAGATGAAATGAAAACTATGAGTTAAGTGCTAAATAGGGAATTTAATTTTTAATCTAATTTAATTATCCTTATATATACACACACGCACACACACACACACACATATATATCTATATATATATATGTAGGATTTTCCCTTTCAAGCATTTGTTAAAAGGTTGAGTCATATCCTTTTCGGAGGACCATTAATCTCAATTTTATTTATTACTGCATTCCGAAGCAGCGCCATCTAGTGAGCTTTCGTAGCTTCGGCTTGAATAATTTTTCGGCAGAGGCCTACTAACCACTGCTTGTTCAACACGTCGCGTCTTTACCGCATTTTCGCGCCCTGCGCGCACCGCCAGTCCTAACGTCCAATAATGAGAAAGGTTTATTTCCCCGTCTTCTAAAGGTATAACTCAACTTTTAATTAACCTAATTCCTGCATGTCTTTATCTTTGTAATTATCCCCTTTTGTAAATATTTCACTTTAACTTTAAATAAATTCTTTTTCTTTTTACTTAAATGAAGTATCTGTGTTTAAATGACTTAGATTCAATTAATAATTCATCACTCACCCTTAAATACTTACCCCTAGACAAACCACCTCGCCAATCTAAAATCCCGCCTTCTGAAGAGTCTGATTTTTATTCGAAGATTTATTCGGACTCCCACAGAAATAATTGGGGGATCACCTGGGATTTTATTTCGAAAATCTTCTCTAAATAAGAAGTTGATAACACCTTCTAACTCTCTTCTTTAAAAAAACAAACACGGACTGAATCGAAAATGCGGATTGCCTCTCATAACATAATAACATTTAGGTGAATAAAACGACTCCCCTGCAGTCGCAAGTCACAACATCAGATCTTACAAGATCGCTCGCCGAAACCACGTTATTTTCTGCGGTGTACAGCAACTACAAGAGTTTCACAAGTCCAGTGAACACATCCAGGAGCCTTTGAAGTGTTTGTTTTCAAGTAATTAATCCCACGTCGTCAACTGTATCAGGTGTGTACTGTTTTTTATTTTGTTTTCCTTGCAACAGGAAAAAAAGGGAATCTTCAGAAAAGAATACGTGAGCAAGTGTTAATTTACTTATAAAAAAAATTGTTGTAGTCGATTTCATGAAGTAATTTATATTTTTAAATATGTGTGTTTTTCTGAAATACTGTTTTTCTATGTGTATAGAAATCGTATCAATTAAAATATTCTACAAGTATATCTTTTAAAATATTAAGAAAGTCGTACGTAATATTCAAGTTTTATATTTGTATCTCATTTAATAACGAATTAAATTGCATTTCATGTGTGTACGAAAAGTGCGTCATTGACCTTGAACTAAGAGATTAATGTCTTCCCATTCCTAAACATTTTGTAATTTCGATGCGATCGTAATTTCGATGACTCATATAGTGTAACATTTCTCTTGCAGCAGTTTGGCAATTAATTTAGTTTTATGAGTATTCGAGAAATATATTTTCAAAGAAATATGCTGTTTTTTTAGAATTGATGAATGATGTATAATCTTACTTTCAATGTTGTGTTTTATCATTAAATATATAAGTATTTCGAGTTCATTTTTGAAAGAATTATTATGCTTTCTATTGAAACATGTGTTTATCCTTAGAATGTGCTGATGTGATCCTAAAAAGATTTTATTTTTATTGGTGTAATAAAAAATATATATGAGATTTTTCTTAAGTTACTAACTTCTAATTGTTTGCTTTTTTCAGAAAAGAACTTTAAATGATTAACTTTTTCATATCACAATAAATTTAATCACAGTTTCTAAACAAGATTTATATTAATTTATTTTTTCTTTCAAATTCTTTTGCATTTATTATAACGAAATGAGAACTGATATATCAAATGGTTTAAAAAAAATGTTTTGTTTGTAGTTGAATTAATGATTTGACTACTTTAAATTAAGCATTACGTATTTTAGCTCGCACTGTTATCTTTACACGTTACTGGCTTAAAAAATTTCTAAATGAATAGAATTTGAATATTTCAATGTATATTTAGTGTATTTTCATGCAATATCATTTTAACTTGAGAATTTTTGTAAATGCAAACGAGAATTGCCAATAGCAACATCATTGTTTTTGTTTGAAAGCAAAACAATTTTGTTTATTCCTTTGGTTACTATCTAAACTTAAATTTAAATTTTAAAATGGCGTATCTTGGCAAAGGTCGACGCGAAGATTTATTTGTCTTAGCCACGGAATTAAATTTAAAATTCGATAAATCGATGACCATCGCCACACTCAAAGATCTAATTATTAGTAGTGAAGATTATGACGAAGAACTGACCAAAAACATACATTCAACGATTGTTGAGGATCGCAAAGTCAGAGAAGAAAATTTACGCATTGAAGAGCAAAAAGCAAAATTACGCATTGAAGAACGAGAATAAAAATTACGCTTCGAACAATTGAGCTTAGATGAGCAAAAACACAAAGATGAATTTGAGTTGGAAAAGTTACGAATCCAATTAGGCGCTGATACATCCAAAGAAAGTGATACTAAATTTCTCGTCAAAGAAATTTCAAAGTTTATACATCGTTTTGATTTGAAAGAAGACATCAGTCTTTATCTAAAATTATTTGAACGTCAAGCGCAGAGATTAAATATTGATCAAGAAAACTGGGTTTCTCATTGTTAGGCTTGTTACCGACGGAAGTATCTCACATCATAGCGAGAGAGCCTGACGATAAAGCCAACTCTTACGAACATTTTAAAGATTTACTGCTGAAACGATTTAAACTAACTCCAGAAAAGTTTCGACAACTATTTGTCACTCCCCAAAAAGCACCTGAAAGAACATGGATTGATTTTTACCATGAGTTAAACACTTACTTCAACGGATGAATAGATGGATTAAAGATAGATACTTTCAACAAGTTATCAGATCTAATCATAACAGATCAATTCAAGCGAAAAACTCCTTTTGAATTTAAAGAATATTATCTTGATGAATGGGCAAATATGAACTCCCCTGTTCAATTAGCAGAAAAACTAGAAGAATTCAAAGACTTTAAAAGGACTCTGAAACAAAAATCTAGCAGTCCATTTGTGAAGAAACAAGAATACAAATTCACAGAAAAGAATCGCAGATATGAAGCACCAGGAAAATTCTAGTGTAACAGGAAAGATAAGTTTCCAGCGTCAACGAGTTACAACAAACATTACGAAGCCCCTGTTACCAAGTACGTATCTATTCAAAGATATCAAGACAGCGCGCAGAAAGGGTATTACAACAAAAATTACGAGAAACACTCAAATCACAATGCTTCCAAGCATGCTCAGACGAACTATTCAAAAAATCGCAGAAATTCAAAGTACCTCCAAAAGAAACTTGCACACTCATCGTTAAGGAAGGTTTACGTACTAAAGAGATATTTTTTGGAAAGGTGAAAATCACGGCGCTCATAGACAGTGGTAGTAGCGTAAGTTTGCTTCGAGAAAACACAAGCAGAAGAATAATGGATCCAACAAAATTATCGAAGAACAAGATGCTTCTCACAGGTATTGGTGAAGCACAAGTGACAACTATCGGTTCCTCTGAACATAAGTTCAAAATAGATGATGAAAATTACTCATTAATTTGGCATGTTGTACCGACTGATAAATTAAAATTCGAAGCAGTTATTGGATCAGATCTTTTGGAACAAGCATCAATAAGTTTTACTAAAGAAGGAGTTAAATTCAACAAATATGAGAATCATGCACAGCTTATGCAAATATCTGCTGAAAATCTTCAAGAAGAACTAGACCTACGTCATGTTGAAAATCGTCAAATCAAGAAGGAACTTGAAAAGTTAATTCAAGACTACAAGCCAGAAAAAACAGCATCTACTGACGTCACAATGAGAATTATTTTAAAAGACGAAGAACCAGTCTGTCAACACCCTCGTGGACTAGCTTTCACAGAAAGACAAGAAGTAAACAAACAGATAGAAGAATGGCTCAACGAAGGCATTATACGTCCGAGTTCTTCAGAATATGCAAGTCCAATCGTAATGGTAAAAAGAAAGATGGATCTTCGAGAATGTGCATTGACTACAGAAAATTGAATCAGAAGCTTGTGAAAGATAAATTTCCGTTACCTATCATCGAAGATGTTTTAGACACTTTGCAAGAAGCAAAGGTATATTCTACATTAGATTTACGCAATGGTTTCTTTCACGTCGATGTTGACGAAGATTGCAGAAAGTATACATCCTTTATCGTCCCAGATGGACAATTTGAATTCAACAAAGTTCCATTCGGACTAAGCACAAGTCCAGGAGTTTTCCAACGCTACGTATCAAGTATATTTAGAGATCTTACTCGGAAAGGAATTGTAATCAGTTATTTAGATGATCTCGTCATTCCAGCGAAAAACGAACAGGAAGGTCTCGAGGTCGCAAAGAAATACGGATTAGAGAAATTAAGTTCAAGAAGTGCCAATTCTTAAAAAAGAAAATTGAATTTCTAGGTCACATTGTAGAAAGCGGAACTATTAAACCATCTCCCACGAAGACACCAGCTGTCCGAAAATTTCCAGAACCAACAACAATAAAACAAGTACAAAGTTTTCTTGGTTTAACTGGATATTTTCGCAAGTACATCAAAGATTATTCAAAGATAGCTAAACCACTTAGTGATTTAACAAGAAAAGAAAACCTCTTTGTTTTTTTTCGGGACTCAACAAAAAGAAGCATTTGAAAAATTGAAGAAAATCATGTCCAAAGGCCCAGTCTTGCACCTTTACAAGTATGGAAGAAAAAAATAGAACTGCATACAGACGCCTGTAAACAAGGGTACGGCGCAATTTTGTTACAAGAAGCAGAAGATGGAAAGTTACATCCCGTTTACTACATGTCGAAAAAGACATACAGCAGAAGAAAAGTATGACAGCTACGAATTAGAGGTACTAGCAATTATCAACGCATTAAAGAAGTTTCGTGTTTATCTTTTAGGACAACACTTTAAAATAGTAACTGACTGTTCAGCATTTCAAAAGACTATGCAAAAAAGGAGCTAATTACTCGCATAGCCAGATGGGCGCTTCAATTAGAAGAATTCGATTATGAAATAGAGCACAGAGCTGGAAGTCGTATGAAGCACGTTGATGCTCTTAGCCGATATCCCGTAATGATGGTATGCAATGATACATTAACTTCAAAGCTTAAAAAAGCACAAGAGGAAGACGACAACATCCAAACATTGAAATCACTTCTAGAGAAGCAAGAATCAGAAGAATTTTTTTGAGCGAAATGGTATACTCTACAAGTACTTAAATGGTCGAGAATTAATTGTAACCCCTAAAGCAATGCAAGCTGAACTAATTAAACTGATTCACGAAAATGGTCATTTCTCAGTAGGAAAAACAGAAGAAATTGTGAAACAGGAATTTTTTATCCCAAATTTATCTAACGTCGTTAAAAAGTAATAGTGAATTGTGTTCCATGTATCTTAGCTAATAAGAAAACTGGCAAAAAAGGAAGGGTTTTTGAATCCTATTTCTAAGGAAAGCATTCCTTTAAGTACGTACCATGTTGACTTCATTGGTCCTTTACCCTCCACAAACAAAAGTTATCAACACATTTTCACCGTAGTAGACGCATTTACCAAATTTACTCGGCTATATCCCGTCAAAACTGTGTCTGCTGAAAGTGCCCTCGAAAAACTAAAACAACAGCAGAAGACCTTTGGTAATCCCATCAGAATTATCTCTGATAGAGGTTCAGCGTTCACTTCAAAATTATTCAACGACTACTGTGATGAAGAAAACGTTCAACATCTACAAATAGCAACATGTGTTCCTCGAGGAAACGGACAAGTTGAACGAATTCATCGAACTTTGATTCCAGTTCTCACCAAACTATCATTAGACGACTCAACGAAATGGTACAAATACATCGACAGATTACAGAGAATACTAAATAGTACTATAAGTTGCAGTACAAAATGGACACCATTCGAACTATTAGTGGGAATCAAATGCGTAACAAGGAAGACATCCTAATCAAAGACTTACTTCTAGAAGAAATTGCGAAAAATTACTAGAACAACGCGAATTTTTAAGAAACGATGCAAAAAAGAACATCGAAACCCTGCAGTCTGAAAATAGAAAGACGTATAACAGAAGAAGAAAGAAAGCTTCGTTATACAAAGAAGGTGATTTTGTTGCCATCCAAAGAACCCAATTTGGAGCTGGACTGAAACTAAGACCAAAGTTCTTAGGCCCTTACAAAGTAACAAAAGTTAATTCCAAGGATAGGTATGAAGTGGAAAAGGTTGGTCAGCACGAAGGACCGAACTCGTCACCACCTCAGCTGATTTGATGAAACATTTTTATGCTTAATTGAATTTTTTTATTTATTATTTTTAATTTTTCTCATATCCCTCTTGAGAAATTGATAGATGTTCTATGGTAACACTCGTTTCCATTAATCCTTTTATATTCACTTGTAACATTTATTATATTTTCGTATTATTCTTTATCTTTCTATTGATGCGAATGATTTTTTTTATGGTTTAGTTAATTGTAGATCACAACATAGAATATTTTGTTTTTATATGCTTTATTTTAGGTCCGGAACTGTGAATATTAGGTATACATCTTTTCATCTGTAATATTTTATTTTATTATCTTTAAGAATCGTATTATTTGTCTTTATTACATTCACATTCCAATAATCATCAAATTTATAGTTGTAACTAAAAATAGTTTGTATTTAAAGTACTTTAGCTCTCAACATTTTGTAAGAGCTGAGAGACCAGCTCTGTCAGGAGAGGGTGATTTTGTAGGATTTTCCTTTTGAAACATTTGTTAAAAGGTTGAGTCATATCCTTTTCAGAGGACCATAAATCTCAATTTTATTTATTACTGCATTCCGAAGCAGCGCCATCTAGTGAGCTTTCGTAGCTCCGGCTTGAATAATTTTTCGGCAGAGGCCTACTAACCACTGCTTGTTCAACACGTCGCGTCTTTACCGCATTTTCGCGCCCTGCGCGCACCGCCAGTCCTAACGTCCAATAATGAGAAAGGTTTATTTCCCCGTCTTCTAAAGGTATAACTCAACTTTTAATTAACCTAATTCCTGCATGTCTTTCTCTTTGTAAATATCCCCTTTTGTAAATATTTCCCTTTAACTTTAAATAAATTCTTTTTTTACTTAAATGAAGTATCTGTGTTTAAATGACTTAGATTCAATTAATAATTCATCACTCACCCTTAAATACTTACCCCTAGACAAACCACCTCGCCAATCTAAAATCCCGCCTTCTGAAGAGTCTGATTTTTATTCGAAAATTTATTCGGACTCCCACATATATATATATATATATATATATATATATATATATATATATATATATATATATATATATATATATATATATATATAATACATATAATACATATATCTTGTTCAAATTTCCAATCGTTAATAAAATACTTTTTATTCATTCATTCAAATTCAAATACATTTTTCTAAACTTGTATTGATGGCACTTGATGTTAATATATTTTTTTAAATATTAATTCATTAATTCTATTTAATTAATGAATAAATAGTAACAAACAAAAATAACAGTCAAACACCATCTATAAAAAGGAAAGTCGCTCGTTGTGTCCCTGTAGCGCAATGGTTAACGCTAATCCAAAGGGCGTGGGTTCGAGTCCCACCTGGAATGCCCTAATTTCTGAGAATGTGGTTTCTTTTTCACTATACTATTTTATTAGAATAATTAAATTTAATTTATGTATAAATAGTAACAAAACGAATAGTCCAGCACTCTATATAGAAAGGAAAATGGAAAATATATCGCTTTCTATTTTGTAACTTAATAACGGGATTCTGTCCTATGTATATACATATTTATATTAATTGTAACTTTTTAATAAAAAGTAACCGAAATATAAAATTTTTCTTTGTTGACCTAAAAATCTTATGTTTTTTTTCTAACTAGTTATTAATTTTAATGTATCGTCCTCTTTCAATATCAAAATATTTAGGTAATATTGCCATTTTATTTCGTATTGTTTTTTTCATGAATATTTTTCATAGAATAGGTATCAATAAACAGTTTTAAAACTGCAATGAAAAGCAAATATGTTTCCTCTTAATTTAGCTATTTGTTAATCGCATACATTTCCACGATCCAAAGAATTTGTAGAAACAAAATCTAATATTGCAGAGCGATGAAAATTTAAAAATACACGCGAGGTGAGACACAAAAAAAGACACTGGTCCAATAAATCATTGTACGTGCAGAATCAGTTCTCAGTGATATTATCACCTTCAAAGTAGTTCCCTTCAGAATTCAAACAATTCTGTATTCTGTACTGCCATTACTGGTAACAGTCCTGAAACGAGGCTTTTGGAAGGTATTTCAGGAGATTCTCCGTTTTTGCTTGAACCTTTTCAACCGAAGTAAAATGGGTTCTCTTAAAGTAAAAGTTAACTGTAGGAAATACAAAAAAGTAGTATGGGGCCAGATTAGGTGAATAAGGAGGATCACAGTAATGTTTTTGCTGATCAGAAATTGCATAATAGATAAGGTCGTGTGAGCAGATGCATTGGCTTGGTGCAACATCCAACCATCACTCCCCAATTCTAGCCTTTTTTTCCTAATTTTTTTACGAAATATTCTTAGTACTTTAATTTAGTAGTGTTGATTACTAGTCTGACCACTGATGTGAATGGGGACCCACTCATATCAGGAATTTTAGCTATGTTTTGGTCTGTAATTTGGTCTGTCTCTCGCCCAGCACTTTCATCCTCTTCCGCATTTTTCCTTCCCCGTAAAATACGCTTATATTATTGAAACACATGTGCACGAGTTTCATCTCCATAAGCCTCGGTTAATATATGAAATGTGTTCGTTGTTGATTTCACTAGAAACTTGATGTTGATTCGAAATTCTTCTGACAGAGTGCAGTTGCACGTGTTCACTCAATGAAGCAGTACTCCAAACTGGCGAGACCGGTTAAGGCGAAACTGGCTACATGAATAGAGGAGGTTGGTGGATGACGTTACCCAAACAGTTATTGCCAACTCCACTCTTTTTTCGAGCTGCACACTTAGTCTCGTTTTTTGTGCCCAAACTTGTACATATGTATTAGCATTATATAAAAATAGAAATAGTGGGGGAAAACGGTTACAAAGACTGTCAGTGTGTACGTTAGTCATTCAAGTTTAAGGCAAAACCAAAATTTAAGAAAAAACACTTTAGAATAACGTGATCTGTAGCACTTGCTGTAAACGAAGTTTGAGGGTCTGTTAAGTCACAGGATCCAGTTGTGCTACCACTGTAGAGCCACCGCCGTGCGTTAAATCCTCGAAAGCAAAAGCTCTTACGTTGGCCAAACGGAGAAGTTTGGAGAGTTGGGTAGCAGTTCAGGTGTCGTCTGCGTTTCTTGTTCGAGGTTTAAAATTACGTTGTCCATAACCAATAGTCCCTGTGTTGCTGATCCATTAGACGTAAATAAAAAAGAATCAATGGTTTAATGAGGGAATGTCCTCCCATCCCCCCTTTACTACTCAGAGCAGGTTTTGCAAAAAAAAAAATAGTTTTAGCCACATAGAGGATACGTTGATCCCTTGTCCGGAACACCTACTCATGAACCTCAGCGCCCAATATGCAAACAGAAATGGGCCTTTTCCCTATGTTGAGCCACTGAGCTTAGTTTAGTAAAGGTATATTGCTTAAAAAATAGAATATATTATAAAATACAAATCAAACTGTTTGTCTTCTATTATTTAAATATAAACATTTGGGGGATCTCAAAGGCATGAAAAGGTTTTTGAGTTCTGATATAAAGGGTGTTTTTTTAGAGGTATAGAACTTTAAATTGCAATAAAACAACGATGTATTATTCTATTGACATGAATTTTTTTTATTCGAAAGATAATCTGGCGGCATTACATTTTAAATATGATTTCTGGCATAGGACTGCCACGGCTGGCTGGGATGGAGTCCAATCTGGACGTCCAATTTTCGATGACTTTTCCAACATTTGTCGCCGTATATCGGCAATAACACGGCGAATGTTGTCTTGCAAATGGTCAAGCGTTTGTGGCTTATCCGCATAGACCAATGACTTTACATAGACCCACAGAAAATAGTCTAGCGGTGTTAAATCACAAGATCTTGGAGGCCGATTCACAGGTCCAAAACGTGAAATTAGGCGGTCACCAAACGTCTTTCAATAAATCGTTTGTGACACGAGCTGTGTGACATGTTGCGCCGTCTTGTTGGAACCACAGCTCCTGGACATCATGATTGTTCAATTCAGGAATGAAAAAGTTAGTAATCATGGCTCTATACCGATCACCATTGACTGTAAGGTTGTGGCCTTCACCGTTTTTGAAGAAGTACGAACCAATGATTCCACCAGCCCATAAAGCACACCAAACAGTCAGTTTTTCTGGATGTAATGGTGTTTTGACATACACTTGTGGATTTGCTTCACTCCAAATGCGGCAGTTTTGTTTGTTGACGTAGCCATTCAACCAGAAGTGCGCTTCATCGCTAAACAAAACTCGCTTATGAAAATCGGGAACAACGGCAATCTCGTTTTGGGCCCATTCGACGAATCTTCGCCTTGCTTGATCATATTTAAAATATAATGCCATAAGATTATCTTTCGAATAAAAAAAATTAATGTCAATCGAATAATACATCGTTGTTTTATTGCAATTTAAAGTTCTATACCTATAAAAAAACACCCTTTAGATACTAATACGGTAGGCCAATAATTTTTTTTATTTAAAAATATTAATTCTTGGGGACTGTGCATTTTTATGGTAAAATATCTGTTTAATATGCGAATTCTTCTCTTCTATAGAAACATTTTTTAATCTCCTCAAGTGTGCAGCTTGAGGAGTTAAAAAAAGGATTTCCCATACAACTAGATATATCCTATAAATAAATATGTATGGCACTTTCAAGAAGACCAATAGATTTCTAAGGGATTTTCACAAGTACAGTAAATTTTGTATGTGAAGCATATGTTATAGAGGAGATATTTTACTTCTCTTTATTATAAGATGAGTTTCGGAATATAAATTAAATATAGTCTTGAATAATAAATCACGACAATGTTTCATAACACTTTTGATACCATTTAAGTGTATGACACCATTATATGACATTTAATGCTACCAAATTCATAAGCCAAACCCACCCTGTCAAAAACATATCCTTCTCTTGATACATCCCCAACGCACCCTCACTCTAAAACGTGGGAAAACGTTTCCCCAAAAGATCAAAACCTTTTGTTTACGCAAACGACTTATCCCTCTTAGTCCACCCCCTTGCTCTCTACGTAATAAAATATAATCCATAATATCGTCTGTTCTAGCAAATCGAGTTTACATCTAAACGCTACTCATGAATTACATACGCCCTGACCTTACCATCTGTACCTACCAAAAAAAAAATCAGGGGGTGGACTTCCACGGAAAAGCACCCCTTTTCATTACTGTCGTCAAGAGAGATCTTGTCCACTTCCCCCAAAAAGAACAAATTATGCAAATTACCGCACAACTTCTCGACTTTGTTGGGTCTAATAGAATAGAACTCGAAACGTCGACCGAATTTGATGATCAATTGCGGCGGAAGGGCTGCAGTAGGGTGGACTAAGTAATAGTTCCACGGCCACCCTCTCTTTCGAAAAGGGAGGGGAGCGATGTCGCGCGTCTTTCGGCGATACGTCTCTGTCTGTGACACGTGGGGGTTTATAAATATGGATGACGGAGAGGGGGTTGTCTAGGTATTGTTCAGGAGGGAGGGGGGTTGAAGGTTGGCCTTTTCGGTAGTGGCATAGTTTATTGTAATTTTCGTATCCATTGGAAAGGAGAGTCCCTAACGGAGTTGGAAATGTTTCCCAGAGGTGTTGGGAGGATGAAGTTTTTCTCGTTGAAAATTTAATACATATTTTGAATCAAAGCATATATTTTGTGGTGTAAGCAATCTTTTCTATTAGAGTAATAGTAATTAAGGAATTGAACAATAGAAGAAATGAATAGAAGATAAATGGCAGAAAATATGTCACGTAACTATATTTTTGATTGTATTTTTCAACCAAAGTATGAGGTGTGTCCGATCACTGAGTACGGTAGTTTTGCAGTTTAAATCTTGCTCACGCATGTCTTATATAAGTTGATTGTCAGTCTAGTGATTTCAATGCAGGGCCGGATTGTGTTGCCTCTAAACGTGTTAAGAAGCGTCTGTAATCCGTTTTTTGAACGCAAGTAATGTCAAGCAAGTTGAAATTCATCGTTTTCTTGTACAGATTTGTGATAAAAATGTAATGAGTGTCGAAATAGGGAGAAGGTGGTTTCGACAATGGTCAGGACGAAGCACGGATTAGGTGTTTTTCTGTTGTGAATAATGGTTGGACTGAAAAAGTGGAAAAAATTCGTGAAAACAGACGTCTTATAATAGGATTGCTTTGTAATTAGTTTCGTCAAATTTCAAAAATTGTTCATTGGGGGCATCTTCCTTTAAGGTATCCGACTACGTTCGTAACCGTGATTTTGCAAAACGAAAGAATTAATATTTTAATATTTAGTGTCCCTTAGATTAGAATAGAGGTATAAAAATTGCTTTAAGAATATTATTATTACAAAAAAAATTTTAATGTGATATTTTGGCAAAAAACGAACATAGAATTACCTATTTTCAAAACATTCTGTTTTTACGAAAACTGCATCTATAATAATATTTTGCCTGAACTGAACTGTCTAGAGTCAAAACTAGGATTTTTGAAATATATATAGGTTAGAATTGGATTTGTCCATATTGTAATACATCAGAGTGAAAAAATGTTAGCAAAAAATACCAATTATTATTTCAATAAGTCGTAACTCTGAAAATAATGCGAATTTTTCAAAATTCTTAGTTCGGGCTCTCTTGAGAAGTGTTAGCTATGCATAGGCAAAATATTATAATTAAAGCAATTTTCATAAAAGGAGAATATTTTGAAAATATGTAATTCTATGCTCATTTTTTGCCAGAATATCGCATTTAAATAAGTTTTTGTTGTAATAATATCATTAAAACAACTTTATACGTGTATTCTAATCTAAGTGACGCTAAATAATAAAACAATATTCGCTTGTACGCTTTTGAAAAATCACGGTTCCGAACGCAGTCGGATTCCTTAAAGAAGCTATATACAAGATGTTTCCCTGCTGTGAAAAATACCTGAACAATAGCTATGCCTAGGTAGAAAAAGGGTTTCGACATGCTCCTTCATGTAAAAATAAATTTATTATGTGAAAAAGGTTTTTTTATACGAGTTTTTCGAAAACAGCCCTTGGTTTCCGGGCATGATGTGTACCTCTTCTGATATGTCTTTTTAACAACAAGCAGAGATATGACATTGGGAAAAAAAGAACTACAATTTCTATATTATGGAATTTAGTTATGTATTACATTTCTCAATTGAAAGATGGAAGCAGTAGTACACGACATCATGGTGATGAATTTATGGTTGCAATTCCATTAGCGGTTCGGAGGTGGTATTCTACATTTCGAAGCCCGTTGTCAACAGTCCTCGCGTATCTTCTCGAAATGTGCTATTAATAACTAATAAAACTATTTCCAATTGCTACTGCATCTTTCAATGCAATTTCTTGCATCGAAAATCTCCTAACAAATGCATCGTATCATTTAGTACAACAGAATAAGCTTAACATTTAACGATAAATAATAATCTGAATCAAGACTGTTGTTAAACTAATGCCATAAACAAGAGAGAAAACGAGGTAAACATTTTTTTTCCATGAGATATTTCAGAAAAACTAATTCGATACATTTATCGTCATCAACTTTTATAACACCATTTTTCCTTGAGTGCTTTTACTATTAATGAAGCAATAGAGACATCCATTGGAAGAAGAAATGTCTTATTTGGAAAGACAATACCCTAACCAAAGAAGTTTAAGATTACAAACTTTGCGACTATCCCATTTCGAAATCACCGAAATAATACGATTGAGTCCGATTTGTTCGTTATTTCTTTCTACGGATCTTGTATTAGCAAATGAATTGTTAAGGCAGATGGCGTACCCAATAATGCGTGGAGAGAAAATGTCGCATAGTCTTTTTAACGTCCTGTCCATAACTTAATAAAGTAATCATTGCGTTGTGTATTACTGAGCATATTTAAATATAGTTAATATTGATTTGTGAGTGTAATGTTAGGTAGTTGATAGTCTTTCAAATGCAGGAAAGATCCACGCAATTAACAGGCTGATTCTTTTCGAGTAAATCGCAACATTTTGGAACACTTTCCGGATTACATTAGGTTTTCTTCTAACAATAAACATACGAGAATATTACGTGAGGCCACGGTAGCTTAGTGGGTAAGGTCATGGACTCGAGCCTCGTGCCTCTGAAGACCCGCTGTGTTGAGGGTGGTGATGCGCGTTAAATCTGTCGGAGCTCAAACGTCCTCCCTTAAGTGTGGTGTGGAAGTTAGGAAAGAGGGGTGCCAGCTCATCCAGTTCGTCACTTGACCATGGTTCAGAATGAAGAGGTCCGTCGCCAAAAGCCTTCGAGTAGATGAATAGTGTGACGTTAATATTCACTCACTCATCGAGAATGGAGCGCAAGATTGCTGGCTGACTACTTGTTTAGATCAGATATGCGTTTGTTATAGATGTGAACACTATACTCTTGAATATTAACATGTTAGTGAATACTTTGAACAGATTGATCACAATCCCCCCTCCAAAAAAGACTAATTACACTGATCTTTAAAATTCAAAGTACAATCTATTTTTGTTTCTTATTGGAAAGTGAACTATCATAAAAACAAGAGAGTTTAAGGGAATGTGCATAAGACATTTTTTCTCTTTATGTGACTCAGAAATTTGCATAAGTTTAGCCAAATCATCATTTACAACAAAATAATATTTTTGGCAAAAAAAGTTCATTATTGAAGAAAGCACTACATCCCAGTTTTATATGAAAAAAATGTCGTGAAAAGATTACAAAAATGGGAGGATTGTGTCCATCCCTGATTATAATACTTTGGAGGAATCACCTTTCCTTACTACCAATTGTGTTATCGGACACTGAAATGGGAGGCGAAGATCATTTATGAGCTAACCCTTTTTCCAGCTCATATAACGACCTTAAAGGGGGATTTAAAGCAGCAATATATCTATTAAGATGCTGTTTAAGGTCCAAAAATTGAGTTGGGTATTCTATTCCCTCCAAACCTTGATCTTCAAATTAACCATCAACATGCACAGATCCGAGAGTACACAGCTTTCGTGGACTACTTAGAAAAGTGGTTTTCATTTAGTCAGTTTAATGTTCTCTTTCAATTTTTCAACAAGGTCTTTCAGATTACTGGTTGATTCAAAATAAGTGTGACCAATTTCAAAAGTATATAACTATTTATGATGAATTTGTATCATTTTACTATTGGTTTTATTTTTAAAATGAAACATTTAAATTACTAATCTAACCATTTTTATTATTGGGAGTAAATAATAGTACTGAAATTAGATCCTCAAAACCGGAACAAAATTGTATAGCTTTTGAAGGATGGTTGTTCAAACTCTGTAAAAAATGAAGCATTTTTAAAAATCAAAAAAGACATTTTTCTATTGTATTACTATCTAAACTTAGAAAAATAAAATTTGGCTCGCAATCAAAAGCTCAAGGGAGAAAATGTGAATGAAAGGAATTCCTTAATGAAAGAGAAAAATGACGTTGGAAAGAATTATCGCTGTAGAAAACCCTTTGCCTCAAAAACCTGTGACAAATCTATACGGAACTTTATCACTAACCTTCTGAGTCGACCTTTTTAGGGAAATTTAATTCCCTACCTATTTCCAATCAACTCCAAAAAGCGGACAGGATTCCTTGTTATGCAGATTAGATAAAGTATTTAAGTCAAACGAATAGTAAAGTTAGAGCAGTAGGAGATAGATATTGAAGCATAAAGTTATAGTGATTTTGAATTGAAGATTTCTTGTTGGGGAGATAATTTAATATCAAGAAGAGTTGAGATTCTGTTGGTAATTATAGATTTATAATTAAAGTCTCATTAAAGTTTTAGGAGTGAGATTAAAGTTAAATGTTCAATGAGAACATTATTAAATATAATTCTGGGATCTCTTATCGTGGTAATCTCTGCGGGATCGTTATTTAATAAATTAATTAATTGGATCATTAATTAAGTTAATTTAAAGGATATTACCTTTAAAACCTCATACCAGTTAGATAAATTTGTCAAAATAAGTCTTTGATTCTATTTGGATAAGATAACCAAACAAAGAAAGTTGTTTATAAAAATGGCTACTGGTTCTTACATGACTCCTATTTATTCTCGTTCTCAAAGTGAGGTCCTAGGAGACCTTCACAAACCTATGGAAAAGAAATTATAGATTTAGCAATCGAAAATTTACCTCAGATAAAGAAAAATGGCTATAAAAAAGTAAATTTTCCATTCTGTCATCAAATGTTTGTTAAGACCGTAGAAAAACGAAGAAATCATTCTTGACTTCTGTATTTAATGTTATGCAAAGGTAGATATAAAACATGGATAGCATCGGATGAAGCACTGTTTCATCTGTCATTCTCAACTGGCGAAACGGAGATACTATATATTTCTCGCAAAAAGCGTTGCAAAGACGCAGCTATTTTGCAAAAGGCAAGTTGGCCGTCGGGCGTTATTGTATGGATGGGAACGTCCCCTCAAGGCTTAACAAAACCATTTTCTGTAGAACCAAAGTCTAAAATTAATGCTAAATACTTAGAAACACTCGATAAGAACAAGTAAACGTCTTTACACTCAAGGAAACTTTGTTTTCACCAACACTGTACACTAAATCCTACTGCAAAATCAACTATAAAATGACTGAAATGTAAAAAAGTAAATTTTCTTCCTCCTGATAAATGACTATCCCTATCTCCTGTCTGTATTCATTGAGATTATTTTTCACGGCGATACTTAAAAAAACAATTAAGTAGACGTAAAGTAAGAGCTTTTTAAGGGCTTCAAAAAGCAATTTAAGAGAAAGTTGGGAAAAAATTCCCCCAAAATGGTAGAAAAAGCTCTTTTAGATTAGCCGAAAGCGTACGTAACGTGTACTGTGTTAGAGGAAACCACATTGAAAATTCAATGTAAATAATATTATAATAAAACTTTAGAATCCTCTGAAATTGGTCGCACTATTTATGAATCAACCGGTGTTTGTCTTAGCATTTATCGAGGGACTTCGCGGCCCTCCTCGAAACGCGCTGAGGATCCGCGTCGTTCCACGGATCACAGTTTAAGAACCTCTGATGTAAATTATAAACTCGGGTAATTTCGACGTATATAATTTATATGCAGACAGCCCATTCAGCATCTTAAATATCTGATCATTTTTTTTAATAATCGTATCTCACGAAAATTTCTAGGTCTCAACAAGAATTTTTTACAAAGTTAAGTTTATCATTTATCCCTCAATATAACCAATAACGAATTCTTTATGTTTAAGATTCAATTTTTGAAGTGATAACTTTAGGCGCGTTTTGCTGAAGAGGGAACTTGAATGATGCGTTTTAAAATGCCAAGCATTGTTACGCTCGGGTTTGAAACGCTCGTAACAATGGTAACAATACTATTCGTAACAATACTTCGGAATCATTTGTGTTTAATGAGTCATGTATCGGAGAAGTTTGTGCAGCGAAATGTACAGTAGAAAATGGACAGATAATTCTTATGGTTATTATTTATATTTCACCAAATCAAAGTGTAGAGAAAAGTATCGAATTCTTTCACAAAAACTTAATTGCCTACACTGTGAAGTCAGATCAACTCTCCTGAACAAATTGCCTGTTATTTTAAGAGGGGATATTAATGTAGATTTTTCAAAAGACAAATCAAAGCCTTTAGTAGAACTTTTAAAATCAAAATTCAATTTAATTATGCCAAATGATCCAAATGAAAGCTCAACAAAGTACGAAACAACGCTTGACGGAGTGTTTTTAGAAATTTAAATTAGAATCTAAAGCACACTTATATAACCTATTTCGGCACCATAAACCTATTTTTCCTTTTTAGAATACAATTAATTAACACATATGTATATGCAGCAAAAAATGTTACTTTATGAGTACAGACATATTAATGAATAATTTTATATGACAATACACAAATATAATATCCCCTTGTTTTTTATTCACCTAACTAATCCCTGAAATAACATTACAAAATTTGAAGTTATCACTTCTATCCTGTGGTCATAAGCACACACTCTTTTTTATTATATGGTATTGGCTGCATGCCAAAAATACATTTTTATTATTGAGTTGTAAAAAGCATCTTTGGAGAATCCTGTCTTGGTGTAAACAATCTCTTCATTAAAAACACTTCTTAAGATGAAAGTAAATAATTGATCTAGAACTAAACACAAACATTTCAAAGATAAATCCAGTTTGATCACAGAGAATTGTTTTATTACTTTTTCTTTTAATAAATGGGTAACAGAGTCCACCTCTATTGATCAAAAAGTTTATCTTTATACACAGCAAAAACTCGATACACATCTAAAAAGCATTTTTAGAAAATCTCATGGATTATGTTGAAATATAGATAATGTTTAGAAAATCTGTAAGAAGGGTATTTTTTGATGTTTTTATAGTATTAGTGGGTTCGATCGCGAAATGGTTTTGAAAATTCGATTTAACGGAAAAGTATTATTTGTTTGTGGTAACTTATTTCCTTAAAATAATTCTGCACAAGAAAAGTATTTTTAGTTTTTTCACGAAGAAAACTATTATTCTTTTGGAAAAACATAGACTCGGAGTCTTATCTAGTAAAACGTTTAGATGGGAAAACCAATTTTAGTTTGTATTAATAGTTTTTGCTATAAAATTAAGTTTCATACGTATAATTTTGCTGTGAATGATTGACTTTGATTCATTCCCAATGATTGATCGTTGCAATAGTTCTACTAACAACAAGAAAACTCCTGGGAATGGTAATAGTTTGATATCACGGGGCATGACACCAAGCTCTGCTTGGCGCGATAAATGAATCACACCAAGCAGTGCTTGTTGTCGCTGGAATGGAAAACAAGATGGTGGCCTGCCGGTATCAAATCGTCAGGAAGATCATTTTAAAACATTGTTTTGAAATACATTGAAATATATTTCAAAAGAAGAATATAGGAAGGGATTGAAAATAACCAAGATCAATCAATAAATAATGAATAACAATATAATATAATAAAACGTTAATATACTAATAATATTATGCAGTATATAATAATCTTATAATATAATTTAATAGTAATTATAAAAAAAGAATAAAATCATCATATATTGTAATATAAAAATTATTCATAGGAATACTAATGTAACGTAATAATTATAAATAAATAACATAATAATAATTATAAATAAAACAATAATTATAAATAAATAACATAATATATATGTATTAAAATATTTATAAATAAATATAATAAAAAAATTATTATAAATAACGAATATTATATGATTTCATAGAATAAAAAATAATAATTGTATTTTTATATTATACTATTAATAAAATAATTACATTATGTACATTAACATTAATAATCAATATCAATTAAAAAGTACTGGAAACTTGCAATAATCCTAAAACTGCAAAAATATCAATGTAACCATATTGTAATGTTGTCGCCCATCTTGGCGAACATAAACAACAACTTGGCGTGTGCCCCGTGATATCAAACTAGCTCCGTTACTATTGTTTATTAAAAACGGAGTATACACATCATTCGAATATATCAGATATACACAAATAGTGTCCCGTAAAGAGTTATTTTGTGGCTCACCAATACAGAGAGATCCAAATTAACAGAATGGGTTCTTTATATCTAGGTCAACATATAGTTGTAGACACGGTTTTTTTTTTTGAAGGAAGGTCAACAAGATTAAATATAGATGCAAGTTGGCAGGAATTAACTTGCAGGTTAGCAATAATTCTAAAAAGGTGTAGTTCTCCGGTGTTCTACTCTTCTAATACATGACTCTCGAGCCAAAAGAATCCCCCCCCCCTGGAGTATATCATTCAATGTGTGCTTTTTTTAAAAAAACTATATTTCTTGAAAACTATTTTAAATATTAATATACCTGATCATATTTTACTCTACATTTTACTGTTCTCGCAATTTCTGCTAAATCTTGTTGGTAAATATCTATTATTACAGATCCAAAAGATGGTATCATATGGAGCATTATACAAATTTCCTAAATATGAAAAATCAAATAGGAGGTGCAAATATTACATAGGGTCAGCTCAATCGCATGATCTCTGTGCACTTTTAACTTACTCTCTTTCTCCCCTGAGTCATTTGTGGCCGCAATAGCCTAGTGGTCAAGGTATCGGATCGCGACCTGCTTATCATGAGTTCGAGCTTAGTACCGCTGAAGCCCCGCCACACAGTGGGCAGTTTTCCCAATCTGGTAAGGCTTCAAAGCCTTCATAATGATCTAAAATTATAGTAATTAATGTAAAGGCTATTCTTTTCTGTTTTTTACTAATAAATATGGTTAATAGGGTCTTAACTAATTTATGTCAAGTTTGAATTGGATCAAGAATAACTGATTGCTAAGTAGAACTATTTTTTGAACAAGGATCTAAGGATATTATAAGGAGGGAAGAATAATATACAAGAGAATACTAAAGGAGAATATATACAAGAAATAGTGTGGCAAGTTAAAAAAATTAAATTGAATACTTGTTCAAGATTAAGCAAATACAATCAAACATAACATTGCACTCATACAACAAAGGGTAATAGGTAGTGATTAAAAGGACTCAGCACCCTTTGAGCATTTTTTTTTAAATTATGTATTTAAAAATTGCATTTTTTAGCATTTCATATAATGTTTATTTAAAAAAATGATACGAGATAAAAAATTTCCATTTTATTCACACAATTTTACGAATTTAATTTTTAAAAGGTTTGGAATTTTTTAAAATTCTACTCTTTTTGTGTTACTTTTTTCACATGAAATTTTTGTAATATTTCTGAGGATGTTTTAAACACCTTTAGGTGTTTAATTTACAATATCTTAATTAATTTTGCAGGAAAAAATAATAAAATGCTGATATGTATATCCTAAAACTCAACCAAAAGCCTAATTTACATTTTTTAAAAAAGAAGTTATTCAATTTGCAGCAAATGGATTCCTAATTTTTTTACATTCATTACATATAAGACAAAGGGGAAAAATGGAATTGATTGGTAAATAATCGTGGAAGAAGTAGCATTTTAAATGTGAAAAAACACAAACCGAGAAAAACCATTTTAAAGTTTATAATTCTGAAAAAATAATTATTATAAGCTTAAATAAACATAAAATACCACACTAAAATATCAGCTTTATATTTTTCTTAAAAATAATAAAATTAAATATAAATCTTACTCTCCCGATAACCACGCATCATTCGACTTGGAGAAGAACTTTTCATTTTTATGGCACCTCATCCATTTCCCCCCTACAAACAAGCAGAAATTTTTAACAATTTTTCCAAATTTTAATTGCTGCTGTTCCTCATATTTAACAAAGTCTACTGTAGTTTTAACTAAACTCAAAACAACATTAGTTTTGCGCTAGGATCTTGCTCTTCCTTCCATACACTGAATAAGACATGCCAAGTTAATAGCATTGGCTAACGCTGAAAAAAGATCATAACTTTGGGAGTAGCAGGAAGTAGCAGCTAAATTTGTTTACTAAATTAAAAGTCTATCTACTCTATATGACTTAAGTGTTACTGTGATCAATCCGTGTCAATCCCAAAAGTTCCCCTCCAATAAACACGAAATAATGGCATATATTAATAGGAGTTACATGCTGTGCTAAATGTTATGTTTTTATAATTTTTAATCAAACTTGAACCTAATTTGAAAGCCAAATAAAGAAATTACTTCCCTATGGCATGTCTTTAAAAAAAACGCTTAAATCTGCAAAATCTTTTTCAGACGAAACGATCTTCAGATGAACTTCTTTAGTAAAACGATGCTTGCCAATGTCTCTTGTAGCAAAAAGAAACCCGATGTAAACCGCTTATTGTAGAATATTTCCATTCGCTGAATAAAACTGCTTACCACGTGGCTATGGAACCTATGAAAACAATAAATAGTGGGTTGTTTTTTTATTTCGCGCAATTTCGTTTTTGGCCTTTCCGAGCGCCAGATTGGGAAAGCTGCCCATTGTGCACCGTGTAGGGGAGGATGCACATTAAATCTGTTGAGAGCTCAAACGTCCTCATGTTGGTGTAGTGGGGTTGTTAGGATAGGGGTGCCATCTCAGGCGTCGTCCTCATCACTTGACCATGGTTCAGAATTACGAGGTCCGTCGCCAAAGCCCTCGTGTAGCTGAACAGCGTGGCGTTAATATTCACTCACTCACTCACTCACCCCTGAGTAATTTATAAACTGAAATCGTTACTTTTTCCTCTTCCTTTTTTTCAATCCTTAAATAAAGTTCTACGAGTAAAACTGACGCAGATGCCGAATAAACTAAAAAATAAAAATTTGTCGCCTCTCTTTTAGGAACTTTTTGATTGCTTGCATGTTGAATCGAAGTATGGTTTTTCATTTTTCGAAAATTCCCATTTCTGCTACATATTTACGAGGTGTGTAAATTAAATAATGAGACTGATTTTTTTCACTTGTTTATTCCAATAAACTTACAATTCAACAGTGTCTCCTTCAAAGTAACTGCCTTCTGAAGCCACACAGAGCTGGAGACGTTTCTTCCACTCCTCCTAGCTCTGGTGGAGCTAGGATATTGGAATAGCCTTCAGCTGGTCGGTTACAGCCGTTTGAATGTTTTCCAGTGTCCCAAAATGATGTCCCTCGAGGTGATTCTTCGATTTTGGAAAGAGGAAAAAGTCACAAGGACTCAAGTCGGGCGAATAAGGGGCCCTAGAAGCAATAGGAATGTTCTTACTGGCCAAGGAACGGTACACTGAGAAAGGTTTTTCGGAACCATTTTGGCGCAGATCTTTCACATCTTCAATTCATTGGTCAAAATCTGATGAACGGTGGTGTGTGTGATTGAAATTCAACTCTTCCTCAATCATTCTGACTGTCAAGCGACGATTTGAACGCACAAGATCCCGCACTCTAACGACGTTTTCAGCGGTTTTTGAAACTGAGGGCCTTCCGCTGCGAGGTTCATCTTCAATTGACTCTCTTCCTTCTGAAAATGCCTTAAACCACCGAAAAACTTGAGCCCTTGACAAAGCACTGTCTTCGTAGGCTTGCTGAAGTTTTGAAAATGTTTCCGTTGCGTTGTGTCCAAGTCTGAAGCAAAACTTGATAGCACATCGTTGCTCGTTGTCACTCATTTCAGAACACACAAGAAAAACCTGTTTCACTAAACAAATCACTACAGACAATTAACTGGACTCAGCAACTTCAAAGTCATACTGATGACGCATCACGTGTTTATCTACCTCCCCTCCATGTCCCACGTCCCCAGTGTTTCCAGATCAAACACTACGCTACCAGTCTCATTACTTAATTTACATACCTCGTATGTATTAAGAATATATCATTGAGACACGGAGTTTGAGTCCACGATGCATGTGCAGTATTCACATACATATGATGCAAAAAATCGGCAACATCCATGTCGTATGATTATGCGGCATGTAAAGATCCTAGAGTGCCTGTTTGGCTTGTAGGTTGTCCGCAAAATTAAACACCTAGTACCATTTCGCATCGTCATAGCTCGGGTACCTCCTTCTGAGAAGGAAACTGGGTGTCAAAATTACATTATGACTGGTATCTATCTATATGATGATGAACTAAAACGTGATACCTGCTCCCGGGGTATATACTTGGTCTGCAATGGTAAAATACCAATCCGCAACTATATTCGAAAGAAAAGTATTCACATACGTATTTTGTTTCGTGACTGATAAAATATTTTACAGATAAAAATCTACAAAACCACAAATTCTAAAACACCGAAATACAGAGCACAGTAACTGAAATCCGTAATCACACTGTCGCATAAGGGTTACACATGAAACGTGAAGCTGCTGCCAAATTTTTACTGCAATTTTGTTTCTTCTTGCATTACCATTATATAGAACAGGGATAAACATTAAGTCGATCGCGATCGACAAGTGGACCAGGAAGACATTTTAGGGTGACCGTCTTCACTAGGACCTAAGACACGCTTACTACAAAAAACATATTTATAAAACACCGATCCCAGCTAGACGGGAATCGTTTTTCCACAATAGATGCGACTGTGTTTACTTAAGGAGATGATTCGATAAATGTGTAAACGACACATCTACCTTCACTGATTGCGAGCGATGACACTTTTAACGTTCATTGTCACTGAGGGGAAAAAAGTGATCACTGCGATGCCAGTCGTAGGAATGAATTTTTACCCACACACCGACTGAAGGGGAGAATAAATGTTGATGATCAACTCTTCCCACGATAGCGTGGGATTGGATATCGCTACATTATCCCACACTCCGCGTTTCCATGGGATTAGGTTCTTGAGTTTTATAGTTTGAGGGCGTGGGATTGGCAGCGAATAATTTGAAGAACAAACGTCAGTTTCAGGTTCATCGGTCCCGAAATGTTCAATGAATACGTCCACGGTCTGGCAATCATTCATGGTGATTAAAGATTCAAGTAGACATTTTCGTGTTACTTGTGTTTTTGTAGTAAAAATAGTATAATTAATAGTGTAATGTCATATTTTAAAAGAGGGATGGAACGTCCGAATCGAATGTTAAGAAAACAAAACATACAATTTTAAAACAGAATAGTCACATCTACGCCACTTAGTGGAACGCAACACCTAAGAAACGTGTAATGATCTTACCCCTGGGGCCGTTTCCTCATCATCTTGTCTACCTAAGGCTATAGGAGGGAACGATGAATGTGTGTAACCAAGACTATCCATGATAAATCCAATTTATTACTATGAAAGATAATATTCCATAACAAGTAATCTATAAAGGGAACCCTTTTAAAGATAAAAAGAAAGCAACTACCTTACGTTAATAAGCGCACGAAATCCGAATAGATTAACTTAAATCAATCCTATCTTAATAATTCTAGAGTCACTAATTTATTCTAGTAGCTAAAATCCGTCCCCCTTTAGTCACGATACGTAATTGTAATACTGTGTTCAGCTTCTCCACTTTTTCTGACCTACGGTGGCTGCGGTAGCCGAGTGGTATAGGTATCGGACCGTGGCTTGCTTTGTCACGGGTTCGAGCCCAGTACCACTAAAGACCCGCCGTGTAGGGCAGCGATGCACGTTAAATCTGTCGAGAGCTGAAACGTCCTCCCGTTGGTGTGGTGTGGTAGTTAGGAGAGGGCGGTGCCAGCTCAGGTGTCGTCTACGTCACTTGACCATGGTTCAAAATTACGTGGTCCGTCGCCAAAAGCCCTCGTGTAGCTGAACAGTGCGACGTTAATATTCAATCAATCAACCTTCTGACCCACGATTATTAAACTCTAACTTTGTCTACACTGACTAATTTGCATCTCATGGTTTCTTCTTGAGAGGGATGGCTGTGAAATAAACGCAAATGCTAGCCCAGAGGATTAGTTGTTGAAAGTCGCGTAAAGCCCCGTTACAAACAATAGAAGTATCCCGTACCCTGGAAAAGTCTGCCCACCCCGGATATAGACTGTGAAGGCTTTTTAGAAGCCACCAATATAATCTCATCAAATAATTTAAGACGAATCTGGATGATATTATCTGGTTTTGTAGATAAATATAATTAACCTAACTACCCATTATTCAATTGAAACTATCCATGACAAATGTTTGTTTTAAAATTACAATAAAATCATCTTTTTTATAATGTAAAATTATAATTGGAGACTTTTTTAAGAATATCTTACAAAATGTAAATTTTTATACTCGTATATAGATTCATTCTTTTCCACTCCAAATATAATCAATCTCTTGTAAATTCATTATAAAAACTTGAAAATCTCTTTCTTCCCCTACAAAGGGATTTTTACGCTGAACGAATTGAATCACTTTTCCCTTTTCAAATCTCCACATTTATTTTATACGCACTCCAAAGACTACAATATTAATCACAATTCGAGAAATGGAAAAATATATTATTTCTTTTTTTAGTCCCAAAAGATAAAGGTAGAGAGAAAGGGTGCGTGGATACATGCAAACGATATTCTTGGTTATGATTTCTCCAGAGATTACGGAGTGAACAGTATGAAGGGAAGAGAGAATAGAAATATTCTTTTTTGCATACAATTTTTCTTTCGAATGTTGCTCTTGCATTTATCAATTTTCGAAGTAGATTCATTTATCGTAACATTACTTTCGAATTCCCCAATGGAAATAATCGTCTGATGTAGAAGATGGAAAACATTCGTAAATTATGTAGGAGGTGTGTCGTTTGTCATAAAACAGGATTTAATTGGGTTTCAATAAAAGAGGTCTGTGTTTTGTTTCACCAATCATATTGAGTGCAATCTGTGGAACAGGTTAGAACATCGCAGAAAATGAGATAGTTTATTTTATCTCGTTTCCGTAGAGTAATGGATTCCTAGAATACATTTATATCAAATATTTCTGACAAATTCGAGATTTGATATAATTATTTATCATAATATTTTTTTTTCTAATTCCATTTTTTAAAGAATGAGTGAGTGCTTAGTAACGTCGCAATATTAAAAAAACACGAGAAAACTATTTTGATATCACGGGGCACGCGCCAAGTTGTTTATGTTCGCCAAGATGGGCGATAACATTACAATATGGTTACCTCGATATTTTTGCAGTTTTGGGAATATTTTTCAGCACTTTTTAATTGATATTCATTATTAATGTTAACATATATTATGTAATTATTTTATTAATAATATAAAAATACAATTATTTTATGTAATAATCGTCTAACATTAGTTATTTATAATAATTGAATTTTTATTATATATTTTTAAAAATAATACATTGGAAATAATACATTCTGATGATTAGTTCCGTAATAATAAGCCATAACTTTTGGATACCTTAAGCCCGGACACCCTATATTATACTTTGGAGTTAAAAGTGAACTTTATATTCCCATGAAACAAAATTAGTAAATTTATGTTGAAATTTGTCAACGTTTAATACTAGTTTTTGTGAATTTCTATGTTACTGAAAATAAATATCTTTTTTCAAAAATTGAAAAATGATTTATAATTTTTAATCTTTTTTTTTTGATAAAAAATAATTAAGTTTTCTGTCTGCGCTGCTGAAGTTTATTAAATAGAATAAGCAGACCTAAATCAAATTCTATTATTGGATAATAAATAAATAATGATAATTAATACGGGAAGTCTTACATTTATTTTTCATATGTAATTTAATTTCTGTACAGTTAAATGAATCAAAAACTTTCAGCTTATAATCTCAAATTGTTTAACAGACTGTCTAAATAAACTAAATGTTAAGACATTTACTTTTTTATGTAACATAAATTCCATTAAAAATTATGTCAACAAGGAAGTAAAAATATCAAGCCTTCACGAAGAAAATTTATTTTAAATCCCTTTTTCATCACCTCCATCCTTCACCCTTCTAAAACGTAGTAATTTTTTCAAAAAAAATTATTCAGGTTTTAATTTTTTTTTTTTTGTAAGCGAAAAAGATTTCATGCGTCATGGTAATTTAACAGAAATTCCTAGACATAAGTAAGTTTCTTTACTTATTTCTTTCTCGCGTAAGTAAAGTGAAAGGAACACCTTTTGAAAAAATATATCCCCATCCAAAAAAGATGTTTTTGAATGTTTAAGATGCCTTTTCTACATTTGAATAAAGTACGGAAATTTGTCTTTCTTTCAGTATATACTTTCTACGGAATTCATATTCCAATTTACATGAAAAACTAAGATTATAAAATGAAATGGGAAAAGGGAAAATGCTCTTCAAGCGTAAGATTTAGGTTATGACGTAAAATAATTAGAACATTTAATACGATGATCTAATAACATTTATCAATTCATAAAAGTTGAATGTATGTGGTCATTGTCACATTACTATGGGGGTGCGGTAGCCCAGTGGTCAAGGTATCGCATCATGGCAGGCATGTCATGAGTTCGAGCCCAGTAGCACTAAAGACCCGCTGTGTATGGGAGCGATGCATGTTAAATATGTCGAGAGCTCAAACGTCCTCCCCTTGGTTTGATGTGGTAGTTAAGAGAGGGGGTGCCAGCTCAGGTGTCATCCTCTTCTCTTGACCGTGGTTCAAAATGACGAGATCCGTCGCCAAAAGCCCTCGTGTAGCTGAGCAGTGTGACGTTGATATTCACTCTCTCACTCAAAATCCTCACGTTGGCGAGTCATGAAAGCTTGGAGAGGGGGGGGTGTCAGCTAAGGTGTCATCCTCGTCGCTTGACCATGATTCAAAATGATGATGATGATTCAAATGTGATTCCAATGATGTGGTATTTTGCTGATAGCAGTTGAACTTCGAAATGGACATTAATAAACAAACAATACCTAAAAATTGGTAAAATCCGACTTTTGTGCGCCTCTTGGCGAGGAGTTTCTGTAGAGTTTCAAAGCTCTCCCGTTGTCCTAGTATAGATGTTTGAAGAAGGAGTTATCAATAGAATTTTTTTTTACTCTTGCGCAATATTTTCTAACTTCAAAGGAGCAAAGGAAAAGAAAATTGCACATTTTTATGAAAATTGAGACATTTTTTTTTTTTGTGTGTGTGTGTCTGAAAATGTATTCCGAGTTATTTGATTTAAACAACCTTACAGCAGCATTTTTTATATTTTTATTTTGAAAATGTTCTTTTAAAGATAAAATCTATTGCATTAGGTTTCGAACTGAGTTATTGTTTAATTTTGAAATTCCATCAATAACTTGAAATTTTTAATCTGGAATAAATCGAATAAATTATCGGAAAGAATGTTTCTCTACAGATTTTTTAACTTCTTTCGTAAAGCTTTCGCATATCTGGTAAACAATATAATTGTCATAAGTCATGCATATAAATATAAATATTACAGACAGAACTATCAAAATCTATAATTCCTTCTTCACTTGTTGTAGATCAAGTCTACCCAATTAGTTAAAATATTCGAATGATGCCTCCCATTTTTCAAATTTATCACAGCGAATTCTAATTACATTTGTACGATATTTATAGAAAATAATGCAAATTTAAATAAATTCCAAAACTTGTGAAACTTTAAATGAATTACATGCATTTCAAGTTATGGAATTTTGATTTAAGTCTTAAATCTATACGTTCAAAAAGAAAACCCTGAAAACTATAACAGAGAAACCCGGTTTTAAATTTCAATTAACATTTAAAAATTCATTTTATATGTATTTGTTCTAATATTAATTGCACCATTTATTAATTCATTAGAAAGTAAGCAAAAGGAATTATCGTTAATCTTTTGTAAAAAAAATAAAATGAAGAGAATAAACTTTAAAAAAAGAATTGGAAATATGGCGTGTTTGCTTAGAGATCTCAAAAGAGCTTTTTCCCCTGAAGAAAATAACTCTGCTTTTATCGTGCAAACATTTATTCCAGAAGTTTTCGACGTGGATTTCTTTATAAAGATGTTTTTGAAGAGTGTTTTTCGTCCCATTATGCGAACACTCCAAGTGGTTGAAACCAAAAGATAACTTCGGTATGCATTCTTTACGGAATATGTTAAATTTGATTTTTAAACTTCCAAGATTTTCAGTGTGTGTATATATATGCTTAGTGAGATTTAAGGGAAAAAAGAATTTTTTATCACTTACTGAGAACCCTAAACAATATTTTTAATACAATGATTCACTTAAAGCCTTATAAGTAGTTTTGAAATACTTTGGATTATTTTTAAGCAACAATGCTTTCGATTTCTTGTCATTTTTAGACTGAAATTTTGATTTATACAGAGTTTTCGGGCTTAAAGAGTCAAAAGGTTATGGCTTTTTATTACGGAACTACCCATCATAATATATTAAACTGTCCATCTGTGCTTTGGAAACCCCTCCGAGATCTTTTGGGTCTAGTCCGATCGGCCGCACTTGCGTGCATTATTTGGCAATCGCAGAAACTTGTTACACTTCCTTCATTAGTAAAGATGCGAATGTATTTTGGTTAACGAAATTTAAATCAGTCATGCGTGCACAGCGACGTATTCGAACAGAATTGAATGTTGTTACTGGCTTGCCTAATAGACTTATCAGAACTCCCACGAAATGAATCACTCGCATGATTAACAGTGTGTTCTATAATGAAAACTTAAGGAAGCTTTTTTTCCAGTTTAAGGTACCAAAGTTCCAGTCCCCTTTAAAGTTATTTCCCATTGGTGGATAGATTTAGATGTTGGAGGATCGGCATTCCATTATGTTCGAACACGTCGCTGTACATGCATGACTGATTTAAATTCCGTAACGAAAGTACGCACTGCACCTTTTACTGTAGCGTCCACATCTTTACCAAGGAAATCAGTGTAAAAAGTGTATAGTCTGCTATTGCCAAATAATGCACGCACGTGCGGCCGATCGGACTAGACCCAAAGAATTTCGGTGAGTTTTCCAATCCACGGATGAACAGTTTGTTACATTCTGATGGGTATCTCCATAATAATAAGCTGTTACTTTTAGATACTTTAAGCCCGGACACCTTGTATAATAAATTTACGCTATTTATCGTAACATACCGTTCATTTTCAAATATAAGCCAATCATTCAATAGTTTTCACAAAATTTCAAACGTATAAAAGATGTTGCCTTATTTAACCGACAAATTCAGGGGCGGGGATGATAGTGGGCAGCATAGGGACGACAAATTATCAAGGAAAATAGGATCGTAAACCACGTTTAATCAAAGAAAATGGTGATAATAGTAGCCGTTTATACACGAGGATACACCAGCACATTTTTCGATTGCAGTATGTTACCACCTTCATGCTATATATCCAAGGAAGTAGACTAGGCTTAACGGGCCTGTTGCTTGGCCTCCAGGCTCTAGGGATCTCAATCCCTTGGATTTCTTCTTCTGGGATCATCTGAATTCGCTTGTGTATAACACGCTCAGATGGCTACAGTGGAGGTTGTTTGAACGCGCTTGACAATTCTTCGTACATTGGTATTGTTCATTTATTACCTACTTGGTCACGACCGATTTCAAACAATTCCAGTGATCGTTTGAAAACTCATGTCCGAATGAGGTACCCATGAAATAAAAGGGAACTAATTGAGGATATAATTGTTTCCTGCCTTCAAGTAACAACAAAGGAAGAGCTTAAAACTATTTTCAACTTACTGCAACATCAATGTGAAGCTGTAATAAAGAATAAATGCAACCTCACTAACCTCTGATAACTCACTGTTATTATCAATATCTAATGTATATCGGCAGTTATTGCAAAATAGGTTTTTGAAGTGAAAACTTCTTTAGTCGCGTTGAACGTTTTGGTAGAGGGTAAAATCCTCGGTTCGCGTCACCGACATGCTAATGATAATAGTATATCTATAGCTATGGAGAGCCAGACTAGCGCACGCGCAGTAGCCTGTGTACACGTATACACTAATACATCGACTATTTCTGACTGTATTATGTGCGCGTTGGACGCTTTTTGGATAAGTATAATTTTGTGAGTCACGTCACCAATACGTTATAGTAGCAGTACATCTGTAATTGTAAATGTGACGCGTTGTACATTAAGTATTAGAGTGTAGTTATATACATAAGTAAAGTTAAATTGACCACGTGGGAAGTTCAACTTGTGTGTACTGGATTTTGTTTATTTAAGTGAATTTTTAATTTGACTATTATTGTAATTATTTAATTGAAGGATTACTGTTTATTTATTGAATTTAAATTCATTGACTTCAGTATAAAAGTGAGTATGAAACATATTAATATTTTTATACAGATAAATGAATAATGAAAACAACGAATATATTTTTAAACATTTTTAATATTTGTACGAATATTTGTATTTAAAATTTAGCATTATTCATTTTAATTATGTTTTTAATATTTAATCTCTTCATCATGAAATGAGTATTATTACGGTATAAGATTTATCTTACTAGCGTGGTAAAATAGATTTCTAGTTATTTGATAAAATTTTTTCGTGAATTTTAAAATTGGAAAATTAAAAAAATGTTATAATAATTTTAGATTTTATGAAATATGTTCATTTATTGTAAAATTCAATTTTACGAATACACAAAAGAAGGTTCTGAATTACTCGAAAAAGATTTGGCGAAAAATTTGACGACATACCTATGATATTAAGCGGAGACTTTAATATTAACTTCGCAGATGACAAAAATTTATCATTAATTGAATTTTTGAATGAAACATTAGGTTTGACTATGTCTAATGATCGAAAAGTCAGTACAACAAAGTATAAAACGACTATCGATGCTGTTTTTATACGATATTTAGATAAATTTCAATCAAACATTTTTATTTCTTATTTCAGTTACCATAAACCTATTGTATCTTTTTTAGAATACAATGAAATGATTGAACGAACAGATAATCTAAGTATTGTCGAAATTAATGATGACAATGATGTAAATAATGAAAATAATGTTCAAACTTGAATTCATTGAAATTCGTGTAAATATAAATACTATGTATAATTAAGATAATTGTATATTAATTATTTTTTCAACCACTTTGTATTTATATTTTGTTCATGATTTGTTTAACCCATCATATGTAACTAATAAATAAAACATAAAAAATTTCATATAATTTTTGCATATAGTTTTAATTACTCTCAACTTAATAGTTCCGTTTTCACTTCTATCGGCAGTCCCACGACTGCTACTGTTTTTGCGTTGTTAATATTTGAATTTTTGTTTCTTGTATTAAATGCAGTATTAAATTCTCTTTAAAATTTTAAAAACTTTAATTACTTGCGAATAAATAATGGGAAATGTTAAAAACAAACCAACATACCAATTTTTTTCAAGAACTATGTTTGTTTCGAGATATATTTATATGTAAACTGAACCTTTACTTTAACCTAAAGGAATTTTTAAAAAATATCGCCATATTGCAACACACACGCATAATTCTATTATCTCTGATATAAGTTTAAGAAAATCTCATTTTAATTTACGTGCCTTAAATTTTTATGATTTCAAATATTGCAAATAATTTATTAAGTAAATTACAGTTTTAAAAAACTAAAAAGCACCCTTTTATAGTTAATCGAACTAAATTATAACCTAATCATTTAGTCGCTAAAAATGGAAATGGGATCTGGAATGAGTCGCCATATGCGGGATGAGATCCGAAACTGGGAAATCGTTAGTCCTGATGATCCTGATCAGGACAATGGAGCAAAATTATGTATTGTCATCGGTCCTGGACAAGTGAGCAGAACTTCGAATTAATCTGACCTTTTAAAGTGGGGGAAAAATTAGTTCAAAGATTCCGTTACATACAAGTGAAACTTATAAAAGAGTGTTAAAAAAGATCATAACTAAAGATAATCAACTAATCAAACTATCAAATGATTCTTCTGAAAATTTACCAGAAAAAATTATTAAACAATATAAAAAAAAGTATAGTTTTTTTTTATTTCCTTTTCTATTTCCAAGTAGACGTGAAAAAGTTTTTAGAGGGATTCTGATTACTTTTTTTTGTGATTCTTTATTCACAAGCAATGTTGTGCTTGTAAATACTAAGAATTTTTTTTTCCAAGCTGTAATTTTTTATCTAAATAAAATGAAAAGTTGAATTTAAAAAAATACAGCAACATTCTGTCGAGAATTTTTTTGTCTCAATTCTATGATTTTCCTTTCTCCAAACAAGACGCAGAATAAAGATTATTTTTACTTTATATTCAGTGAGTCGTCTGTAGCCTGGGATGGAGATGCTGCAAAAGTTCCTTGCGGAAAGCATAACGTTTTTGCATCTAAAATTACGTTAATTTAATTTTTACTGCTATTCCGAGTAATATCCTACAAAAAATAAACAAGGTAACACAGAATAAATTTAGAAATTTTATTTTCATGCTGGTAAACAGCGCATTCGAAGACAGTTTGTGTAAAAAAAGTTAAATCTTAAAAAAGCAAATAGCTTATCTAGAATTCATGACTTACCGAATGATTCTTAATGAACTTTTTTTCAACAGAGCGAAAGGTGTTTAAATTCTCTTAGTATGTTTGCATAAAAAAAGTTAAATAAAGATATATATTAATAAAGAATTAGTGCTGCCGCTGATTTTATTAGAAGATTTGTATCATTATTGATATTCTTCTATTAGCAATATTTATCTTATAAAAACGGTTGCTTGATAATTAAGAGCCCTTAGAATGAATAATTATTTGTGATGAAAATAAGAAACCACAAATTGGTTTGAAACAATTAAATAAACTAAATAATTGTGGGATAATTTTTTTACATTGATCTGCATAAGAAAACTAGGATTTTCTTTCAAAAAAAAATTTTATTTAACAAAATTTGATACATTAAGATTACTGTGTGTGTGTCCAGAACCGTAATTTTGAGAAATCGTGTAAATGAATAATTTTTTGATGTTTGGTGTCACTTGAATTAGAATACACACACACATATATATACCAGGTGTCCACAATTAAACGACCCTACTTCAAAATTGTCTACAGACGAAACTATTGTTCAGAAAGTTGTAAAATGTTGTGTACGACATAAAGAAGGGATGGGAATTTGTTTGAGCGAATAAAAAAAATTAGTTCAAAATTTCGCCACTAGAGGTCGCTTTTGAATGAAGGCCATCCACAGAACACGGTAACACAATAACTGATACTCATTAAAAAACACAATCTCTAAAATGAACTTCAAATTTTAATTAAACTTCTTCGATGACTAATTTTCAAAGAATTTACACGAAGGAAAATATGCAAATTTTTTCGACGTCACACACAGCAACTGTTATAAAAGCAATTAACTTTCATGGAAGATTAGTTTATTTTCATTGTGCTCGGTATTGCTAATCAGAATGTCATTATGTTTACCAGATCGAGCGTTGTTAGTAAAGTTATTCTATCAAAACGATAATTCCGCAATAGTTGCTCTACGGAAATTTCGGACATTAAAGAGGTTGCGAAAAGGTCCATTGACTGCTAAAAATCTTCGATTGAAGGTAACCAAATTTGAAGAAACAGGATCGTTGAATGTTCGTTCTGGAAGAGGAAAAAAATCTGTTTCTGCGGAAGCAATAGAGAAAGTAGCACTCTTCAGGTGGAAGAGGACAAATCATCCAACATGCTGGCTAGTACAAGTGTTCGGCTTCTAGCAGAAGCATTGGATCTGCCTCGTTCAACTGTCCAGAAGATCATGCGAAACATCCTCCGTTACTATCCATGCAAGCTTCAATTTGTGCAGGAATTGCTTCCACATGATTTCGAGACTCGACACCTGTTCTCACTGCAGTTTCTTGCTCGTTTGGAAGATGATCCAGAAAGGCCTTGGAATATCCTCTGGACAGACGAAGCCCACTTTCATTTGGACGGTTCGGTGAATACTCACAACTGCCGAATTTGGGAAACAGACAATCTGCATTCCACCTTACGAGTTCCGCTACACTCACCAAAAGTAACGGTGTGGTGTGGGTTTTCCGCGTCTTTTATTCTTGGCCCGTATTTTTTCGAGGAATTAGGTGCTGAAGGTCCAGTAACACGTTCTATCACTGGACAGCGATATGCATCGTTATTACGGAATAAAATTATTCCAGATCTGCAAGCACGTCAGTGCCTTTCACGCATAATTTTTATGCAAGATCGAGCTCCTCCACACATTACACGTTATGTTACGGACGTTCTCAAACATCACTTCACAGAAGAATATGTGATCAGCCGCCAATTTCATCATCTGTGGCCTCCCCGATCGCCTGACCTCAATCCATGCGATTTTTGGCTTTGGGGCCATTTAAAAAAGCTGGTAAGTTGTGATCAACCAAAAACTTTACCTGATCTCAAAGACAGTATTTCACGACATGTTCTTAACATTTCCCAGAACACACTGCGGTCAACGTTTGAACATGCTATCTTAAGATTTCAAATAGTAGCTGAAAACGATGGTCATCATGTTGAGCAATTATTGTTGTAACAAAATTTGTCAACTTTTATAAATGTATGCTAAATATGATCTCCATTAAAAACGACCTCTGGTTGTGAAATTTTGAACTAATTTTTTTATTCGCTCAAACAAATTCCCATCCCTTCTTTATGTCGTACACAACATTTTACAACTTTCTGAACAATAGTTTCGTCTGTAGACAATTTTGAAGTAGGGTCGTTTAATTGTGGACACCTGGTGTATATATATATACATACACTGCTGGACAATTGCTAAGGACGGATAACACTATCATCCATAGCAACCACAAAATGAAAGGAGACAAAATGTGGAAAATTAGAATAAGTGCGGGATATTAGTAAGAAGAAGTATGAGTATGCAAATTTTTTTCCACGTCTGTTCATCACGTGATAGCGTTCATAAGAGCTTTAAAGGTTTTGACGTGTGTGGACAGTTGTTGTTTCAAGTCAAAGTTTTACAGGAAAGATTTAATAGACGAACTTAAAATTTTTGGCATGTCTTCCCGACATCACATAGATGATTTCATGCGTGGCCGAATTATTCGAAGATCGAAGAAGGGCGAAAAATAACAGATGTTGCCAGGGAGTTCGACATCACTCACGGCGTTGTTTCACGGCTGTGGAAGTCATTTAAAACTACTGGAATGTGTAGTAGACGGCACGGGGGAGGTCGTGTTAGAAGTACGACGCCTGCAGAAGACAGATATATCGTCCTATCAGCAAAAAGGAACAGGCACACCACAGCTCAGCAGGTGGCAAATCAGTTTCTTGCTGCCTCAGGAAAGCAGATCTTCCGAAAAACTGTTGCGAGACGTTTGAGGGGAGAAGGACTATACGCACGCAGACCTGTTGTGTGTGTCCCATTGACCAGACAGCACCGTACTGCCCGTTTGCAATGGTGTCGTGAGCATCACAATTGGACTGAACAGGACTGGGCATGCATACTATTCTCAGATGAGAGTAGGTTCAGTCTGTCATCGGATTGTAGACGCCAACCGATCTGGCGCGAGAGTGGTACTGCTTATCGTCCAGAAAATATCCAGGAAAAGGACCGAAATCCGACATGCAGTATCATGGTGGTGGCCGGCATCATGAGCAATGGCCGCACGCGCCTACATGTGGTTGCGAATGGGACTATGACGTTCCAACGATACATTGATGAAGTTCTACTTCCTCATGTTCGTTTTTTTCGTGGTGCTGTCGGTGATAAATTTGTTTTTATGGACGACAACGCAACATGTCATCGAACACTCACTGTTCAGGATTGTCTAGACAGCGAGGGTATTCAACGTCTCGTATGGCCAGCGCGTTCTCCAGATCTAAACCCCATTGAAAATGTGGGGTCGCTTTGGGGAGGCAAGTTGCTGGTCGAAACTATCCTTCGACAAACAAGAACACCCTCATCCGTGCACTCACAGAGGAATGGGATAAATTGCCTCAACAGCTGCTGGATAATGTTGTGCAAAGTATGGTACGACGTGTGGAATGTTGCATCACACTCCACGGTGGACATATCCCGTACTGATACCTTTCTTTAAGGTGCCTGCTGACTTTTAGATGCATTGTTCCATCTCTCCGTACGCAGATCAAATGAATATTTTTTTTCTTTCAGATGTTTCACAGCTTTTGTACTTTCCAGAACAATAAATATTCTTTATTCTAATGTCTGAACAGTGTGGCAACTATATTTTATCCTACTAGGCCTTATGTCTCGCTTAATGTTATGCTACATAGCAATTTGTGATCCGTCCTTAGCAATTGTCCAGCAATGTATATATATATATATATATATATATATATATATATATATATATTGTTTCAATATTACAAAACAAAAAGATTTAAAGCAACTTGTTGGCACAAAATGTTGAAAGAATGACCTATTTTCAAGGAACAAGTTTAATATAACGGGTCATGTCGCCAAGCACCTCTTGGCGCGATAAAGGAATCACGCCAAGTTAGTTAGTTAATATTAACGTCGCACAGTTCAGCTACACGAGGGCTTTTGGCGACGGACCACGTAATTTTGAACCATGGTCAAGTGACGTGGACGACACCTGAGCTGGCACCCCCCTCTCCTAACTACCACACCACACCAACGGGAGGACGTTTCAGCTCTCGACAGATTTAACGTGCATCGCTGCCCTACACGGCGGGTCTTTAGTGGTACTGGGATCGAAATCATGACATGCCTGCCATGGTTGGATACCTTAACCACTGGGCTACCGCAGCCCTAGGAATCACGCCAAGCAGCGCTTGCTGTTGCTGGAATGGAATCCAAGATAGTGAGTGGCCTAGCGGTAATTTAACAATACACATTATTATAAAAAACTGTTTGGAAATCATTGAAATAAATTTCAAATGAAGCATATAGGAATATATATATATATATATATATATATATATATATATATATATATATATATTGAGAATAACTAAGATAAATCAATAAATAATGAATATCAATATAATATAATAAAAAGTAACATGTACTAATAATAGTATTATATACAGCTATATAATAATCTTATGCTGTAATTCAATAGTAATGAACATTCATATAGTATGATTTAATAATAGTTATTTTATATAATAATCATATAATATAATTTAATAGTAATTATAAAATGAATGATCATCGTATTGTAATAAAATAAAAAAATAAATGCATAAGAATACTCGCATTACATAATAATTATCAATAAATAACATAACATGTAATAATATTAATAACTAAATATAAAAAAATAGTTAGAAATTACGAATTTTATATGATTTTACCTATAGTAATGATTGCCTTTTTATATTACATTATTAATACTATAATTACATAATATGTATTGAAATTAATAATGAATATCAATTACAAAGTACTGAAAACTTGCAATATTCTAAAAACTGCAAATTCCTTCGACAATTTTCACGCATAATAAAAGAGAAGACGGAAATAATAGAACAATTACACTGAAAATGGTTAATTTTTTAAAGAAATCGAATTAAAATCGTCTGAAATTAATAGGGGTTATCGTGGGAAAAAAACCATAAAAGTTGTTTCTCTAATATACGTTACCCCCATGGCAATTACATCGCCAGAGGATAAAAATATCATTGCAACCATATTGTAATGTTATTGTCCATCTTGGCGAACATAAACAACAACTCTACTTGTGACCCGTGATATCAAACTAGCACCATTTTCAAATATTCTCTTTTTATGATAAATGCTTTTATGCATAATAGTTTCCCTTTATATAACAAAGACTTTTGTACAGAGTTTGATCTAAGATTTTTGAAACATAAATTATTTTCAGAGTTATGAATAATTGAAATAATATCCGTTGATTTTTGTTGAAATTTCTATATTCCGATTATTACAGTGTTATTAAATCTATTTCTATTTTTTATATTTCAAGAATTCAAATTCAGGCTCCGTACAGAAGTCTTAGCTATACGTAGACAAAATATTATTATAGGAACATTTTTCATGGAAGAGGAATGTTTCGAAAATAGGTTATTGTTTCTTAATTTTTTGCTAAAAAATTGCATTTAAATATTTTTCTTTCTATGATATTCTGCAGACAATTTTATATATGTGTATTCTAATTCAGCTGACACTCAATATCAAGCAAAATTTCCATTAATACGCATTTTCAAAACCCTAGTTTAAAATGTAGTGATTTAATAATTCCGAAAAAAAATGTGAATTTTTCAAATCCTAGTTCAGGCTTTCTGAAGAAGTCTTAGCTATCCAAAGGCAAAATAATATTATTATAGAAGCATTTTTCATAAAAGGAGAATGTTTTGAAAATAAATAATTCTATATTCATTCCAAGATATCCCATTTAAATAATTTTTTATTATAACAGTACTCTTAAAACAGTTTTATACATGTATTCCAATCTAAGTTACACTAAATATTTAAAAAATATTCGTTTGTAGGCTTTTGAAAAATCACGTTTTCGAAAAGCTATCCGAATACGTTCGGAACCGTGATTTTAAAAAAGCGCATAAATGGATAGTTTTCATGATATTTGGTGTAACTTAGATTAGAATACATGTATAAAATTATTTTACAACATTATGACAAAAAAACTATTTAAATACAATATTTTGGCAAAAAACTAAGAATAACCTTTTTTCAAAACGTTCTCCTTTTATAAAAAAATTTTTCAGAATAATAATATTTTGCTTATATAAAGTAAAGAGACTTCTCCAGAGAGTCTGAACTAGAACTTTTAAAAAGTTCACATTACTTTCATAGTTACCACCAATTGAAATAGTTATCGGCGTTTTTTTCTTAAAATTGATCCCCTCTGTTGTCATAAAATATGGATAAATCCACTTCTAAGTCATATATTTCAAAAATTCTAGTTCATCCTCTGTATTGAGGTCTGAGATAGACACAGACAAAATATTGTTATAATAGAAGCATTTTTCATAAAAGGAGAATGCTTTGAAAATTGGTCATTCTATGTTCATTTTTTGTTAAAATATTGTACTTAAATAATTTTTATTACAACAATATATTAAAATAATTTTATATACGTTTTCTAATCTAAGTGACACTAAATATCATAAATATTACCCACTTATAAGCTTTTGCAAAATCACGGTTCGGAACGCAGTCAGATACCTTAAAAATTTTTAAAACACATTTAACAGAAATTTTATAATATAAAATGAAATAGGAGTAAGTATATAAGTTTTATTTATTTCCTCCTAATTTAACTTTCTTCCTGTTCAATGAATGAAACGTTTTATATATACGTTTTTCAAAGCATATAACTTTATAAGTTGTAATTTATATAAACGGGTTAGAAACGACTCTGGTTACGCTAAAAAGCATAAACTGCATTACAATGTTTAAAAGGCATTCGGTAACAAAATTTATTCAAATCTTTACCACGCTTTTATGCACATCTTATGCGTCAGATTGAAATAAAAAAAAGAATTCGGAAGAGTGGCTGTTTTTCGCCAGGTGTCAGGAAGTTTATTTTACGTGAAAAGTCAGGAGAAATTTCCAGACAGAATTTTTTTTCACATATCCGATCTCTTTTCTTATTTATAGTTCAAGAAAAAAACAACGTAGTGTTAAGGAAACTTATTCTTGTTCAGGAAGTTTGGAATATGTTTGAGAAAATATCACGCATAAAAAGTTTAAAATGTATCCTTTTTCATACAAACAAAGTTACTCTCTATTAGGAGTAACGTCATCCACAGTCAATGTAAAAAAGTGTGCAACAGTTTTATCACTCCGAAGTCACATTATTAGTTATTTAAATAAAAGTTGTATTATGTCTTGCGTAAGAATCAAAAATTTCTACTTGTTTATGTTACGTAGCTTTTTAGTTGACTCGCTGGCTTCTACACTCCTTTTTGTTTCCTGGCACCTCAGGAGAAAAGGCGCACCAAATGGCTTCTTCCTTCAAAATGGGAGATAGATACGCCAAACCTATATCAGCTGCAAGGTGAATTAATTTGTTTCATTTAACACGTCGCCTTGCTGCACATGTGTGGAAAAGACGATCCGCTATTCTGAAATGCCAATAATTGTGCATTCTGCATCAGAGTGACAATGTCCTTTTGTGGCCCATTCATTTCACTTCCGACATGTGGCTCAAAGTAGAGCATTAGCCAGACAAAACTCGTCTGGAAAGAACCAGAGGTGTTTGGGAGAGTGTCCAAGGATACCGTGCGCAGGTCCATGCTCTTTCTAATCAGGAATCGAAGGAAATTAAAGGGGATGGAGAAAGTCCTATCCGGAAGGTTTAAAAGGACATATTAGAAAATGAAGAGGAGACCAGCGAAGAAGGAGCAAAAAAAGAGAAAGTAAACTGCAGTGTCTGGCGGCAGATTATGGAATGTTAGGCACAACTCTCCACCTCTGTGGGGGTGGGCGGTGATGGAAGGGTAAGGGCGTTGGTTTTGCAATGGAACGGACATAGAGATAGAGGGAGTTCTTTTGTTTTAGACCTTGGACGGAATTTGGTGTTAAGGAAAGCGAATTCCTTTGTCTTAGCCCGATGCAAAGGGCTTGTGTTTGGAGTACCGCGGAGATATAGTTTCTTAGGTTTTCTGTTTAGGACGGGGAAAAGCGCTTTTTTTAATCTTCCTTTCTCTTTTTTGCTGCATGTAGAAAGATAGAAGCCATTTTTTTTGGTTCGACGTACTGTGTCTGAAATTAGTGAAAAAAGTAATAGAGAAAGACATTCCATAAACTTTCATTTGTCGATTTTAGCGAATCTTGGATGTTGCGACATCAGGCAAAAATATTCTACCCGACGACGATACGACACAGTATCTGATTACAAAATGTATTAAGTGAAAACACATTACAAACTTACTATTAAAAACAGTAAATACGAGGGTTGGGGCATAAGCCATAGCAACTGTTTTTCCCTTATAGATATGTGAACGGATCACAAACGTTTATGTGTCGTGTGAAAGTTCTGCAGACATAGTGTGTATGTAGAACAAAAGATGTCTCTGTGATAGCTGGTGGTAGCGCAGCGAGGGCTGTGAAATCAGTCTGTTGGTGAGTGTCGTGTGAGGTGGAAGTAACCCGTGTTGAGCAGTGCGCTTACATAAAAATAGCCGTTCTCCGAGGGAGAAATGCGATGGAATGTCACAGTGAATTAATGAAATCCCTTGAGAATATATAACGCCCTACCATACCGTACAGTAGTAGGGTGGATAGGAAAGTTTCAACAAGGACGTGTGTCAACCACTGATGAGCAACGTGGTGCGGCAAATGCTGACGCTATTGATATTCAGCGCCTCCCACATACTTGTGGTGACAGTAGTAGGGACTACATTGAAGGTATTTAGGTCTAGGTTTGTCATGTCAACTTTTTATGTGTACTGTGTTATCATTCTTTTGCACAGTGAAGGTCATATTGCCTTGTATACTACCGTAATTAGTGTGTTACGATATTTCAGTGCTATTCATTGTCCATACATGTAGTTAACACCTTGTCCTTTCGTCTGTATATGTCACATTTTCATACCAGACTGGTATCTTCAAGAAAAAAATATAGTTCCCATGATTTTTGCCCCAACCCTCGTAAATGAAATGTTATGAAAGCTGCGTAATCCATCTTGCCACATAAAAATTTTATTAAACTTGGGGTCAATACGTTACAATATCTTAGGATTTGACAGTACCAGAATAGTAAATTACCATGGCTACAGTCTAGAATTCAGGAATACTGCTGATTGCTTTGTTCATCTTTTATGTGATAGGTTATCCTACTGCACCAGGGATTCTGAACCTCTAGTTCGGTGGGCAGATACTGGTTCACAGAAAAACTGTACTAGACCTCAGAGAATTTTACCTATCCTGCGTTAAAAAATCTCGTGTTCTAAAGAATTATATTATATTCATTCTAAAGAAATATATAATATTAATGTTCATAACAATTAGCAATATTTTTTAAAATTCCTAAAAATATTTTTTATAAAATTGCGTACGATAATGTCTACGCCATTGGCGAAGTTTTAGGAATCTGTTGTTGTCACTGTCGCCATGTGTTTTATCCTGGGATATACATGTGAAACACAAAAGTGGGAGATCAGAAACATGCTATAAAAACAGAAGAATACAGACATTTATTACACATGACGATCCCAGCATAGAACAGAAGAAGCGCGTTGCTTTCCATTCGAGAAGGGAATTCATTTCTGGCGGAAGTCCGACTTCTTTTTCCGAAGAAGCGCCTTACCTCCTTATCTTTTTTTGCCTTACTCGGGATTCGAATCCGAGCCTACTCGGTTACAAGCCAGGAGTCATATTCAGCATACTGGCTGTGCGGTAGTTTTGTGATCTAGAACAGGGATGGCGAACCAATGGCACGCGTGCCACTGTTGGCCCGCGAAACATTATTTTGGGCACTCCCCGTTCAAAATAACAATGTCCGCTATGAAGTATTATGAACAAAAGCGAGTGATCAGTTGCGTTGTGAAGGGGATTTGATTTCACAGACGCATTTAACTATTTGAAAAAGCTGGCTTATATGCCATTTTAACCATCTTTTCATCTAATTCTGCTCGTGAGTCATTATTTTCAGAGATTAATCGTATTAATCTCTGAAACCTTTTCGCAGATGACTCTAATTTAGCATGCTTTCTGTGATAAAAGTAACATCTTACAATCCTAATACAAGTTGTTTGTCATCTAATCTGTAACAACACAAGTCACACTAATATTGCTTAAGCATTGACTACTACACAGTGCAACGCGTATTTTTTCGTAGTAAATAAAAGAGTTTTGAGTTGTTAGTATTTAGTTTTATTATTTTTTCCCAATAATCACAAGTCAAAATTATTTAAAGGCTCGTTTATACCTCATTGAACATTTGTTTAGTTTTATTTGTTTGAACATTTGTTTAGAAAAAAATGGCACGTTGATCCATAAAGATCCACCCCTGATCTAGAATGTATGAATTTGTCCTGAAAAAGCACCGCCTATGAAATTTTCTCACATTTTCCTGTTATTGGGCCAAAAAAGGTTGAGAAACGCTGATCTAAACGACTTTTAGCAGACTAACACTAGGACACTCTATTGATTCGTGAGGTAAATGCTAATGAAGAGGAGCAATTTTCTCAGATAGCGGAAAGCTGTAACAGATGTACCACAAATTTTAAAATTTAATTAAAACAACCTTGAATCACTGAACTTCAAATGTAGGCTCATTTCGTTCTCGATTTATCCCTAACAAGACCATGATTCTAATAACTTCTATCGCCAGGTGTTATTCTCGGACATATTCTCCGGAACACCTGGAATATTGTACTACATGCCTACTGGCAACATTGGTAAAAATAAATTATGTCAAGTTTTTAATCCATGTCTAGGCCTAGACTTACCAATGTACACCATCAAAACTCATTTATTCAAAAGAAGGCTGTCTATGACATTGTTAGTCACACACATTTGTTCGTGACCGGTTACGTTTGCACGAGTATTTGACAACATATACTGTCTACTTTTTCATAGCAACCTCAGGTCTCTAGAACAGCGTTTCTCAAACTGTGGGGCGTGCCCTCATAGGGGCGTGATAACTCTATCTACCCCCCGGGGTTGCGAGCATATTGAAAAGTCGGAAAACGGAAGATTATTTTAAAAAATATTAATTTACTGAGATTAAACAAACAAAATACTTTAGGATATAATAAGATATACAATACACATTTACACTGATATAATGCACTTATAAATGTATCAATACTAAACAATGTATTTTATTATTAATACAACAATGTTAAGTTTGATAGTTACCAATGACCCCATGTGCTTGTATCAATAGTTATCTTGAGAATTTGTGTTGTATAATTAATTCCTTAACTGCCTATTTAAAGTCACGTGATTCGCTCTCCAAAGCCACCGTTTCACACGTAGATGCGTGCATTTTGATGTTTTATTTTTTTGGGGGGGAGAAAAGGAATAAATAAGGAAATCGAAAATAAGTAAATCCTTCGCAAACACAGTCAAGGTCCTTTTATTGCTTTCTAAAGCCCTCTGAAAAATTTTATGGATAGCAGTGCAAAGAAAAGATCATACTTCAGAAAGACGTATATATACGTCCAAGGAAATAAACGCTTTGGCTGAGCTAGACGTTTATATACACCGATGGCACTTAAGAAGTTAAAGTCGTATCGTAGTCTTAGCGTCAAAGTATAGTATTATTGAATTCAATATATTGTTATTGTATGGAGGGGGTGCGTTGAAAATGATTGAATTTTGGGTCGCGAATATTGAAAGTTTGAGAAGCACTGCTCTAGAAGAATTAAGCTTGTGTTCCCCAAACAGTAGATTCTCAATTTTTATGACTGAATACGCTACATTCACAATTATTTATAATTGAATTTGTAATGCTCCCATTTTTTTGACTCAATATATCACGTTCAAAATTTCTTTAGTAATTTACGATCAAAAACTGAGTATATTTCATTTTTAAAGTCGCCGCGATAGCCTAGTCATCTCGTGGATGGCGAGCTACGAATTCAAGCCTAGTATCACTGAACGCCAACCGTGCAGAGGGGACCGATGCATCTTAAATATGTGGAGGATCAATTATCCTCCCGTTTTCTTGTCATGTGGAAGATAATGGACGGGGCCAAGCTTAGGTGTCGTCCTCGTCATTTGATCATGGTTCAAAATGGTTTCTTAAGTCCTCGTGTTACTGAACTGTGCGACGATAATACTCATTCACTCTCACTGTGAAGTCTACTTTATTACTTTTGACAGTAGATATTATATATAAAGAACTCGCGAAATAATCTTCTTTTTGGAGGTTTTTGATTGAATTATAAAGTGTGATTATTTATATATATATATATATATATATATATATATATATATATATGGATATCCTCTATGGTTTTTCAAAAGAAATTTGTTTACACTTTTGTAAAATTTCTTTGGCATCGAGGTATTTTAATTTCACGATGGCACAACCTTGGGTACGATGAGGGAAGACCTAGGCTTAAACTTTCTAGCTTTGGTGTGGTGGGGAAATTAGGAGAGGGGGTTCCAGCTTAGGCATCGTCCTCGTTACTCGAGCATGGCTCAAAATGATGATATCCATTATCAAAAGCCCCCATGTAACTGAATTGTGTGACGTTGATATTCACTCACTCACTGACTGAACATGAAATGTAGGAGCGTATGAATGCAGGTCACATATTGCAAAGTGAGTGAGTGACCAAGTATATCAAGTAAAGGGACATAAAAGGATTAAATGGCATAAAAATTTAATTGTCTAAGGGCCTGCGTATAAAAAGGCAAGTACGAAAAAAAATGGTATCTTCAGGGCTTTATTCTTGGAACTGTTTCTTTGAAAAGTTGCATTTCACTTTGTGAGAAGCTTACACCTCTCTCTAAGTCACCTAGATATATGGGAGGAAGAGAAGAAACGCTTGACATGATCCAATCAATCTATTTATTGATCACACAATGAAAAGAAACAATTTCAACTAATAATAGTAAGAAAATGTATAAAAGCTAACTGCGAAAGTGTGACAACGACGGTAAAACATGAATGATTAAGAGACTATCAAACTTGATCCTTACTTAATAAAGGTTGTATAACCTATCATTCGATTTAATCTAATATCAATTAAATCTTAGTGAGCAATCGTCACTTTAAAACTTCCCCCTAATGAGTTCTTAATCACAATAATTCAAATATGATATCTTCAGAAGCAATCTCACCTGATTCGAGTATATCTCCTCTCCCACTCTATTCAAGTTAAAATACTTCGACTATATATATATATATATATATATATATATATATATATATATATATATATATATATCAGTGGTGCACACAAGGGGGGTTCCGGACCCCCCAAAGCCCTTGATATTTTTCCAATTGATTATAAATCTAAGTATATAGTACGTAAAATTAATTAATTACTTGCTATTAATGATTAATTTTATTAATTAATGCTAATTATTTATTAAAAAACTAGTTTTTTATTGTGTTTTGTTCCCGAAAATCGACAAAATCAAACGAGGCATGATACAAGAATGGTAAACTTTCGCCCCCTACCCCCCTTGAAAAATTCCTGTGTGCGCCACTGATATATATATATATACACTGCTGGACAATTGCTAAGGACGGATAACACTATCATCCATAGCAACCACAAAATGAAAGGAAGCAAAATGTGGAAAATTAGAATAAGTGCGGGATATTAATAAGAAGAAGTATGAGTGTGCAAATTTTTTAACACGTCTGTTCATCACGTGATAGCGTTCATAAGAGCTTTAAAGGTTTTGACGCGTGTGGACAGTTGTTGTTTCAAGTCAAAGTTTTACAGGGAAAATTTAATAGAAGAACTTAAAATTTTTGGCATGTCTTCCCGACATCACATAGATGATTTTATGCATGGCCGAATTATTGGAAAGATCGAAGAAGGGCGAAAAATAACAGATGTTGCCAGGGAGATCGACATCGCTCACAGCGTTCTTTCACGGCTGTGGAAGTCATTTAAAACTACTGAAATGTGTAGTAGACGGCACGGGGGAGGTCGTGTTAGAAGTACGACGCCTGCAGAAGACAGATATATCGTCCTATCAGGAAAAGGGAACAGGCACACCACAGCTCAGCAGGTGGCAAATCAGTTTCTTGCTGCCTTAGGAAAGCAGATCTCCCGAAAAACTGTTGCCAGACGTTTGAGGGGAGAAGGACTATACGCACGCAGACCTGTTGTGTGTGTCCCATTGACCAGACAACACCGTACTGCCCGTTTGCAATGGTGTCGTGAGCATCACAATTGGACTGAACAGGACTGGACATGCGTACTATTCTCAGATGAGATTAGGTTCAGTCTGTCATCGGATTGTAGACGCCAACTGATCTGGCGCGAGAGTGGTACTGCTTATCGTCCAGAAAATGTCCAGGAAAAGGACCGATATCCGACATGTAGTATCATGGTGTGGGCCGGCATCATGATCAATGGCCGCACGCGCCTACATGTGATTGCGAATTGGACTATGACGGGCCAACGATACATTGATGAAGTTCTACTTCCTCATGTTCGTCTTTTCCGTGGTGCTGTCGGTGATAAATTTGTTTTTATGGACGACAACGCAACATGTCATCGAACACTCGCTGTTCAGGATTGTCTAGACAGCGAGGGTATTCAACGTCTCGTATGGCCAGCGCGTTCTCCAGATCTAAACCCCATTGAAAATGTGTGGGATGCTTTGGGGAGGCAAGTTGCTGGTCGAAACTATCCTCCGACAAACAAGAACACCCTCATCCATGCACTCACAGAGGAATGGGATAAATTGCCTCAACAGCTGCTGGATAATGTTGTGCAAAGTATGGTACGACGTGTGGAACGTTGCATCACACTCCACGGTGGACATATCCCGTACTGATACCTTTCTTTAAGGTGCCTGCTGACTTTTTTAGATGCATTGTTCTATTTCTCCGTACGCAGATCAAATGAAATTTTTTTTTCCTTTCAGATGCTTCACAGCTTTTGTACTTTCCAGAACAATAAATATTCTTTATTCTAATGTCTGAACAGTGTGGCAACTATATTTTATCCTACTAGGCCTCATATTTCGCTTAATATTATGCTACATAGCAATTTGTGATCCGTCCTTAGCAATTGTCCAGAAGTGTGTATTGTAAGTTAATTTGAATATCACGGTGTTCTTCTTCCGAAGGATTGGTTGTGAATAACGCGAATGGATAGCCCAAAGATTTTCCCAAGAGGATTAATTGAAGGTTCACGTGTATAGATCCGTCACAACTTTTTGAAATTATGGAGGCGTTATGTTCATAATTCCATAAGTAATTTATGATCCAATGCGCAATATATTTAATTCAAGAAAATTCAGATTTCAGCAAATAAATTCCTGCCCTCCCCCAAAAGGTATTCCAAGAAATCCTCTCATACTTTCTTCTTCTATTCCTTTACTTAATAAACCGAACGTATATATTTCATTTATTTAAGAAACAGTTGGAAATGTAAACAAAATAGTGTGGCTTATTTTGAAATAAATGAAACTAAACAGGTTAAAATAACTGCAAAAGAAAGATTAAACTTTGAAATGCTCACTTAAAAATTCTTTCGTGAAAGAAAAGCACCGTGCTTTTATCGTAGAAGCATTTATTCCAGAACTTTAGCCACGGAGGACCTTTTAAAAAATGTCTGTTTGGAGTGTTTTCAGTATCATTATTTGAGTACTTGAAAGTGTTCGGATCTAAATAATGCTTTGAGTATGTTATGTGAAGAATATCTTTTTAAGCACCTCGGCCTGTTTACAATGCTCACATTTTGGATGCTTCTTAAAATAGATGAGATTGTTGTCACATAGCGCTGAAGTAAAGCAGAGAGCCCTCTAAAGTGGTGTATTTAATTCCTATGCGGCTTTTTCGAAAATCATATGGTTAAAATAAGATGCTCTGAAGAGGTCTTATATCTTTTACGTTATTTTTTTCTCAAAGAGTGAAACATTTTGAACCATCTTCATCTTGAATAAAGAATCTTCGTGAGTAAAGGGCATAAAATGACACTAGTTGTGTCATAAAAAATATTTTTTCAGTCTTCGAAGTCTTTACTGTCGTTTAAATTTGAATTTTTGGAATTACATAAAAATTCGAAATGATAAAAAGTGGTTCTGATAATCGTAATTGCATTCACTTCCTTTGAAGAAAGATCATCGCGTCTGAGGTTAATAATCCTTTTCAAGTGTATCTGTTTCTTTATTTATGAAAAGTTTTTTTCTCACTCTTAATACTCTGAATCTAGGTTTTTTCAGTGGGTAAGACATTCATATATTTTTTTCTTTACAAAAGTGTTAATTTTCTTCACTTTTTTTGAAAATCTGTTTGAATGATTGCTTATTTATTACTGTGGCTCTTTGAATCAATTCAAAGGCTGTTCACAATTAACCTTGTAATTCGAAACCTCTGTCAAGTGACAAGGATGACACCTGTGCTAATACCCTACTCTAACCCATATTTCGTCAATGGGAAGACTTTGTCCTCATCATGTTTAACATACATTAGTTCTTCAAAATTTAAAGATGTACTGATTAAATTAGGAACTAATTAAAGTAATAAAAGTTTATACTTGAGATATTGGGAAATAAATACAAACAAAATGTGTCCGCAGTTTATACTCCTTAATTTAGAAACCATTTTATGAACTTTTGTTCTCTGCATTGTCCTTTTAAAGGCTGGAAAGAATCCTGTATTGGGTTCAAAAGTTTCCTCTTCAAATAATCCTCCTAGACCCTTCTAGGTGTGTCTAGATGCATAACCTTTTAGGGCCAAATTTGACGATTTGGTAACGTTTTGAAATGTGTCACCAAATCTGTCAGAAAAGTAATTCGTTTTCACTTAGCATTACAGTAGAATGTCGTTTATTAGAAGGCTTATTGTCTGGAGCGTCAGATATCCGGATCAGTTTTCCTTGATAACCAAATGTACTGTATATGAATACGTTTTCGAACGGTGTAATGCTCAACAGTTGTTTCGCATAAGTCCAAAAGTGACTAGAAAACCCAAGATCAGGTATATTTGGGGAATTTCAGTTGTGTGATTTGGTAGATATCTGCAAGGAGAGAGAGAATATTAGGTAAGTTTGTTTCTAAGTGCTCTTTTGTTGAGTTGTGAACTGCTATGGCTTCGAATTCAAAACGGAAGCGCAACGTCTTGATGATAGAGAAATAATTTGAAATATTGAACCGTTTCGCGATGGGAGAAAGTGGAGATTACCGACTTTGACTAATTCATCCCAGGATTTTAAGAATGCAATGAAGAAGATGTGGAAACGTGGATGGCATACGATGCAGAAGACTGTGGATTTCAAATGTTAAATGATGACGAGATTGTGTCTTCGTGCAGAAAGAATCCAACCCTGTCAACGATGAAACGGATGAAGACGAGGACTACAACAACAACGAAAGCAGCAAGGGCCCATCAAATGCTTACGTGTTTTCTGCGTTAGAGATAGCTATGGAATGGTACGAACAACGATCACAGTGCTGTCCTACTCAACTACTGTTGCTCAAGAGAATCAGAAACCTTGCTGCGAAAAATGGTACAGTGAAAATTAAGAAATTATTTTCCACAATAAAGGTCAAATAGCGACATTTTGCACCTATTTTGCTTTTTCTTCAAGCACTTTACCCGCATGTGATGATTTCTAATATTCGTTTAGTGTCCGGTTTCAAATACTGCATGAATCGCAATCGGTTTTCGATTATCCGAACAATCGCGTATCCGAATAGTATCCGGTCTCAATTGATTCGGATAAAGGAAGTTCTGTATTGAAAAAGTATTATCTCTTGGCCTACAGATGGTTTTTCAGGCTACAATACCTTTTAGGTAGAGAAGCGAACACAGTCAAACATCCCCCCTCCGCAACAATATTAATTACTTTCATTTTATCAGATGACTCTGTCGAGTAAAATTAAAATATGAAATTCCTGGAATGCTAAAGATTATTTTCTATTTTGAACCGAAATAATAAAATAAAAATTTATGTAAATAATATTTCTAAAAAATAAGTAAATGTGATAAATTGCGTCGAACATTCTAGAATCATGTATGAGTTGCTAAGAATCTACAATATAATTTGCTATTTTATCTTTATTAAATAACCTGCAAAATTGTTCTCGCATATAAATACTTTCTTCTAATATAATATTCAATGCTTTTAAAATCGTTAAAGCTCTTAAGGCTGTTTTCGCAAAATGTCAAAGAATAGAACTCGGATATGAAATGTGTTTTTTACAGCTCTAGTAAGTAATATTTCAATATTATATTCTGGCCTCTCTACCCTATAGAGAGCAGAATGTTTTATTATGCTCCTCATTTTCAACTGAACTTATCCTTTTTTTCTGGTACAAGATGTGCTTCACCTTTTCCTTAATGCTAAATAAGATATCCTTTTACACGTTAATAGGAAAAAATTGCTTATTTGTGTGGAAAATATTTGTAGCATTAAAAATGGTGCATGAATAACAGATGTATGAATTACAATATTGCAAATATTGATGAATATTGAATCATTTTTCGTCTGAAAATGTGTTTCGCGTTTAGCTCAGGCTCTCGTACATTTGGCGAAGAACGCCATAAATTAATTAGCAAGATGAAAAGACTTGTCTGAGTGGTAATTTATAGTATTAAAATAAAGGTTAGCTAAGAAATATATTTATGTAATAGGTACGGTTAATTTAGAGTCTGACATTTTCTTTTAATTTATTATCTTAATACTGACATAAAATTGCACAAAAAGTTTTTTAAAAAAAATTAGATGTAAGATGTTTCTGAACCAGATAAAATTAGTATTTTATTCCCGAGAAGATACTTATAAATATGCGATTTATTGGAATCCCTAATGTATTGTCTGAATTGGGAATTAAATTATTTACTTTTACGTAGGAATTTCTCGCATTATGTATTCAGTAGATATGCAGACTAACGTTTACCCACTGAATGCCGGATATCTGTAAGCTGGTTAATCCCATGATTGTTCTCGTACAGTTGCCAAAATTCAAAAGAAATTGAATAAGTGTGGTTTCAGTTAATAAATTTAGATGATATAACTGAGTTCTAATTGTCAATGAAAAAATTGAGATTCACAAGAGAAGCTACGATTATTTTAACGTATTATTGTACAAGGTGTGTCCAGAAACTAAACATTAGTTCGTTCTACCGCAACCGAAGGGGTAGTCTTGCAGTTTAACGCTTGCGCACATGTGTCTCTTGTTGATTTTCTGTCCAGGGATGTTATTATAGCCGTATGTGTTGTTTTTACACGTATTAGTGATCGTTTCAAATGTTTAAGGCCAGGGGTGGGCTGACTTTTCCAGGGTACGGTCTACTTCTGATGCTTTTAAGGTGTTGCGTTCCACAAAGTGGCGTAGATGTGGCTATTCTGCATTAAAATTGTGTGCTTTCTTTTCTTAACACTTGTTTTTGACATTGTACCCCCTTTTAAAATACAGTAGAACGTTGTTTATCCGAACGTCAATTATCCGGAGTGTCAAATATCCGAACCAGTTTTTTTTTCACCTTTTGTCAATTTGGAAGGCGAAAAAGACTACCACAGGGACGAGATTACTGACTTTGTCCAATCAATCGCAGGATTTCAAGAATGCGATAAAGGTATAGAAACCTGAATGGCAATCGATGCAGAAGACACAGTGGATTTCAAACGCTAAATGATGACGAGATTGTAACTTCCGTGCGAACAGAATCCGACCCTGTCGACGATGAAACGGATAAAGACGAGGACAACAACGAAAGTAGAAAGGGTCCATCAAATGCTGACGCGTTTTATGCATTAGAGACAGCTATGGAGTCGTACGAACAACAATCAGAGTGCTGTCCTACTCAACTAATGCTTCTCAAGGGAATCAGAGACCTTGCAGAGAAAAAACGAAGGTGTACAATGGTTGTTGTTGTTGACGTGTGTTTTTTATCCTCGGAACATATGAAATACAAGTGAAGAAGAACAGAAAGCAGAAGAATGTACAACAGAAGAATATACACATTTATTACAGATGATGATCCCAGCATATAACAAGAAGGGATGCGCTGCTTTCGAGACGGGAATCCATTACAGGTTAAAGACCTGCTTTTTTCCCGAAGAAGATATACAACCATGTCTCACTCGGGATTCGAACCGGAACTCACTCGGTTACAAGCCGAGGGTCAAAGCCACCATACTGCCTGGGCGACGTGTACAATGGTACAGCGAAAAATAAGTGATTATCTTCCACAATGAATGTAAAATTGCGAAATTTTGCACCTATTTTTCTTTTTCTTCAAGCACGTTTCGTGCATGTGATGATTTTCAATATTCGTATAGTGTTCGGTTTCATATACTGCATGGATTACATTCGGTTTCTGGTTATCCGAACAATCGCGTATCCGAACGGTGTCCAGTTCCAATTGATTCTGATAAATGACGTTCTACTGTATAACGGATTACTATTTTTACAACAAAAACACAAATAACATATAATTTTCAAGTTGAATGCTTGAACAACTATAAGAGAGCTGCTGCTAACACGTGGAGCCCATGAATCTATAGCCGACGTGTGTACTTAACTTGTTCGCTACTGAGTCCCACTCCCTCGCAAGTCATGATATCTACACGAGAATCCGATCCCGTGTAAGAGCGGGATGGGGGATGGGATTTCCTTATCCCCGTGGTATCACGGGAAGAGCTGATCATTAACATTTTTTTTTTATTCTCTCCTTCAGTCGGAGTGTGGGTAAAAATTGATTTATACGGCAAGTATCGCAGTGATCTTTTTTTCCCCCTACAGTGGAAGTGAACGTGTTAACGTCATGTTGCGCTTACAATGAAGGTACATTCATCGAATCATTTGTTAAAAAAACACAGTCGCATCAATTGTGACAAGCCGATTATCCAGTATAGCTGGCTTCGGTGTTCTTTTAGTATGCGCGTCTTAGGTTTTAGTAAAGGAGGTCATTCCAAAATATCTTAGTGGTCCACTGGTCGATTACGATCGACTTAATGCCCATTCCAGTTTAAGACGATTGCCGATCCCACCGATTGTGAAGTGCGTTCTGTAATCCGTTTTTTTTAACGCATGGAATGTTAAGCCAATTAGAATCCATCGTTAGCTTGAACAGATTTATGTTTGAAAATGAAATGAGTGATGGAATGGTGAGGAATTGGGTTCAACGATTTAATAATGGGCGCACCAATGTTCATGATGAATAACGGAGTAAGCGACTTTCTAAGGCCAATGGTGGTTGGTTGAAAAAGTGAATTTAGAAAATTTGTGAAAATGTGTGTGTGTGGACGAAGTCACAATAAAATTGCTTTGTGTTAAGTTTCCATAAACCTCTGCATAGGTATGGTGTGGTAGTTAGGAGAGGGGAGTACCAGCTCAGGTGTCGTTCTCGTCACTTGATCAGGGAGATATGACGAGGTCCGTCGCCAAAAGCCCTCGTGTAGCTGACCAGTACTACGTTAATATTCACTCACTCACTCCATAAATTTCTGTTCAATAGTAGTTTTCTTCAGTAGCAATATCTTTCTTTGAAGAGGGTATTGACAAGTTAGTTTCCCGATATTACAAATATCTGAACAATGATGGCAACTATGAAGAAAAATAGTCGCTGACATGCTCTATCGTGTAAAAGTGAATTTTGGTTTGTGAAAAAGGATTTTTATGCGAGGTTTTCCAACAGTTTACTTAGTTTCCATAAAAGTCTCGTATTTGTGAATCATCGTTTGAAATATGATAATCTTCTATTTATTTTTTAAAAAAACCATGAAACAATTTTAAATGGTTTATTTTGTAAATATATTCCCCGTATTAAACTTTGTGAGACTTCTCATAAGTATACTTGATCCACTGGTTCCAGTATTTAAAAATAAAAATGAAAAACTCAATTAAGAACTAAATTAATTGCAAAAAAGAACCCCATTTTTTCTCTCTTCCCAATCTATACATTTATAAAAAAAATATTCCTTTTTATTCAACTAATTTATTTGCAAAAAAAATTCCTATTTAAATGCCAATTGTTTAACTAATTTATTTATAGAAAAATCTGTACTTGAGCGCAGACAGGGGTTAAAAATTGATTTACTAAAAAAAAACTCCTCTTCTTGTGATGTCGACCGAAATAAGGTCTCGATTTGAGGGAGATAAAGAATTAACTGAAATGGGAAATAAGTATAAATACACTGCTGGACAATTGCTAAGGACGGATCACAAATTGCTATGTAGCATAACATTAAGCGAAATATGAGGCCTAGTAGGATAAAATATAGTTGCCACACTGTTCAGACATTAGAATAAAGAATATTTATTGTTCTGGAAAGTACAAAAGCTGTGAAACATCTGAAAGAAAAAAAAATGTTCATTTGATCTGCGTACGGAGAAATGGAACAATGCACCTAAAAGTCAGCAGACACCTTAAAGAAAGGTATCAGTACGGGATATGTCCACCGTGGAGTGTGATGCAACATTCCACACGTCGTACCATACTTTGCACAACATTATCCACCAGCTGTTGAGGCAATTTATCCCATTCCTCTGTGAGTGCACGGATGAGGGTGTTCTTGTTTGTCGGAGGATAGTTTCGACCAGCAACTTGCCTCCCCAAAGCATCCCACACATTTTCAATGGGGATTAGATCTGGAGAACGCGCTGGCCATACGAGACGTTGAATACCCTCGCTGTCTAGACAATCCTGAACAGCGAGTGTTCGATGACATGTTGCGTTGTCGTCATAAAAACAAATTTATCACCGACAGCACCACGGAAAAGACGAACATGAGGAAGTAGAACTTCATCAATGTATCGTTGGCCCGTCATAGTCCCATTCGCAACCACATGTAGGTGCGTGCGGCCATTGATCCTGATGTTGGCCCACACCATGATACTGCATGTCGGATATCTGTCCTTTTCCTGGATATTTTCTGGACGATAAGCAGTACCACTCTCGCGCCAGATCAGTTGGCGTCTACAATCCGATGACAGACTGAACCTACTCTCATCTGAGAATAGTACGCATGTCCAGTCCTGTTCAGTCCAATTGTGATGCTCACGACACCATTGCAAACGGGCAGTACGGTGTTGTCTGGTCAATGGGACACATACAACAGGTCTGCGTGCGTATAGTCCTTCTCCCCTCAAACGTCTGGCAACAGTTTTTCGGGAGATCTGCTTTCCTGAGGCAGCAAGAAACTGATTTGCCACCTGCTGAGCTGTGGTGCGCCTGTTCCTTTTTGCTGATAGGACGATATATCTGTCTTCTTCAGGCGTCGTACTTCTAACACGACCTCCCCCGTGCCGTCTACTACACATTCCAGTAGTTTTAAATGACTTCCACAGCCGTGAAAGAACGCCGTGAGCGATGTCGAACTCCCTGGCAACATCTGTTATTTTTCGCCCTTCTTCGATCTTTCAATAATTCGGCCACGCATAAAATCATCTATGTGATGTCTGGAAGACATGCCAAAAATTTTAAGTTCGTTTTTTAAATCTTTCCTGTAAAACTTTTACTTGAAACAACAACTGTCCACACGCGTCAAAACCTTTAAAGCTCTTATGAACGCTATCACGTGATGAACAGACGTGGGGAAAAATTTCCATACTCATACTTCTTACTAATACCCCGCACTTATTCTAATTTTCCACATTTTGCTTCCTTTCATTTTGTGTTTGCTATGGATGATAGTGTTATCCGTCCTTAGCAATTGTCCAGCAGTGTAGTAACTACTTGTTTAGCGTACAAACGAATAAATCTTAAATCTGAATTCAAACAAATGGAATCCTAGTCAGTTATTATAAAAGGATGTGCAATTTATAAACCTTGCTATGGCTAAAAATCTCAAAATGAATTATGTTGTACTTACTGGTTTCCCTTAAATATCCCTTCCTAAAATAAGGTTATATATGAAATTAGAAGTTGCAGTGCACTTCTGCTCTCAGCAACATTTTCTGGAAATGAACGGTTGCTCTCTGTTAGAAGTAAAATCGATAAAACTGAATAAAATAGTAAAAAATGGCAGAACTAAAAACGGAATGGACTGTAAAGCTTACAATTCTTTTTATATCGATTGAATACTCTAGCTATCGATATTACACATCGAATTACATTCACAGCGAACATAAGAACACAGCAAAAAATCATTTTTACATTATTGCTCGGCACCAATGCACTGCACAGTCATTGTCAAGCTTCGACTCTAATTCTGCCTCGTAGCCACGATATCATAGTGTTAAAAGTAATAGACTCGCAGCCACTGTGCCATGAGTTCGAACCCAGTACCGCTGAAGACCTGCCTTGTAGAAGAGGCTCATTCCCTTTGATTATGTCAGTGCTCAAACGACCTCCCGATGGTGTGGAAATTAGAAGAATGTAAATTAGGTGTAAGTTCAGGTGTTGTCCTCGTCTCTTGACCATAGTTCAAAAGAACGAGGTCCTTCGCCAAAAGCCTTCGAGTAGTTGAACAGTGCGACGTTACTATTCACTCACTCACTCACCAAATGCTGGCTCCCTGCGTCGTCCTTACATAGGCTGCCAAGAACTGGGACCTTCTAAAATTTTCTTGTCAAATAATTATCCCAGAAACTTTTAGATTTTTAGCGTCATTTATTTGTGTCATCAAGTTAACCGTGATAGTGACTCCCATTAATTTTGAAAGAGTATTTGCTTTTCCGTTTCAATACCTTTACGGAAGAAAGGCGAACAGATAGTTTTTAAGACTTTTCATACGCAGGTTTTGTAATTATTTTAAATGAAAAAAAACTGTTGGAAAAATTTTTGGCTTCGTACCAATACGATATGTTTGTCAAAACGGATCGAGATCGTAAATCTAGATGATCTAGTACTTTCATTTTCTCCCAGAAGTAAAGACAGCTTGTTTAGTTTATTTCTTGATCTCTAAATTAAAGATATACTTTTATTACACCTTAAATACTATGAGTTTGTAAAGCAGTTAAATTACTTAAAAACTGGATTCGTTCCAAATCTGTCACCTAAGATTTCATAATCGTATTTTGAAAGTTTTGTTTCTACCATGGCTACATGGTTTCTACATGGTCGGAGTTTTTGTAGTCCACTCCTAGGTGAGAATCCTGATATCACTAAATACCCTTTGTGAAACTATTTTACGTTAAATCTGTATACAGTATACTTATTGAGAGAAACTTCTTGAGGCCTTAGGAACCTACGCAAAAGTAGGCCGAGCCTGTGACCTTTTCAGTACGCATTATGTAACATACCTTGTCAAAAACACTTGTACAAGTGGTTACCTGTACAACTTAGGCGTGACTCAGAATCTCACAAACTTAGGCACAAATCGACTCGACCACCAGCCACCTTTTGATTAAATGTGTAATGAGGAGGTATGACAGTAGGCCGAGACACGGAAGATGGTTATGATGTAAAAATGCAGACTTGCCATTGTTGCCAGGTGGCATATACTTCGAAAGGTCCAGTTTTTCTGAGAATATTTCCACAGACAACATTTGATGGTTATGGTCTCTCGGGATCCTTAACACATATTCGTGTACTCGAAAAAAATATTTCTTCAAATCAATTCATTTTAGCAATAAAACAAAAGAATAATTTGAAAATTTTACCAAATGATAATCATATATGTTTACATTATTTCTCAAATTTTCAATGAATTTGAGAAGAAATTTAAAAGTTTATAGAGAAATAAACATTGAACAATTTTTCAAAAATATGAAAATTAGCATTTTACACCACGCAGGATTCTGAAGTACAAAATGGATCAAAATTTACAAAATTAATTTTACTTGGTGTAAAAATGTCCACTTTTGAAATTATATAAACTTTTAACAAATTTAGAGAAAACAATTTTTTTAAAATACAATTATAATGAATATTTTAAAATTTTAAGAAAAAAATAAATTAAAAATTCTATTAATTTTTTTTTGAAAATTGATGTAAAAGTTATGAAGAGCTTTATTTTGAAAACGTGCATTAAATTTCAAATTGATATCATAAATAGTTTTGAGAAACCCTGTGCGCAAGCTAAAATTCTTTGTTTTGCGAAAAATGAAGTTAAACGAAAACCCTATCATCTTCTTAACTTTAAGTTTCATTATTTATTTCGCAATAACTTCGGAAGTTTGCACAGTATCAACGCAGTTTTGGTTCCAAATGCTCAGAACTATTGAGGCTTTAACATATATTTGTTTCAAAAAATTGAAAATTTTGCAATTTAAGAGTCCTGAGAGGCCTTAAAATTCAGATCATGTCCTCTTATTGAGGTTGAGTCAAGAAAGAGGCAAGGTCTCCTCCGAGGTCCCTGCTCATAGATTCAAAATCCTCACTTTGTAGTGATGTGGAAATTTGAAAAGTGTTCAATGTTGAAAAATTAATTAAAATACAGCTAGCTCACTTCATCTCTTTACGTATTTACTTAAAAATGCAAACGTTGATTTTTTTAAAAGAAGTAAAATCGATAGAAATAAATAATTCCGTAGCTACCAAATAAAATAACTAAAAACAAAAGCGAGAAAGAGCTTGATACTTTTATTAAAAAAAGCAGATAACGATATAATTTGAATTTATGATAAAGCATAAAATATCACAGAAAGTGAAACAAAATTAGGTACATCATTAATGATTTTCTTAACGAATTTTTTATGAACGAAAATGCAACCATAAGTAAGCGTATAGGATCTCTTAATTAAATCTCTATGCTTCTAGTAAGTTAAAAATATAACTACGTGCATCCATTATTTTGAAGGGACGTTACGTGAACAGTACAGTCAAACTATTTAGCTTTACAATATATTATTCTAAATTACAATCAACATTCAACAAATCTGAAAGTAAATTATCTGTAGTTTTATAATTGAGCCTTTCCTAAAGGCTTAGAGAACAGTCTGCAATTAAATTTATGAACTTTTTAATCCACATGGGACCTTTTTTTTTATTTCGTCCAGTAATTTTACCATGAGATATTTGTAGATGACATTTTCTTTTACTCTCATTTTTCTCAGCACAATTATTGGAAGAAAAATTGCACCTCGGAGAAATTTAAATTCTCAGAGAAAAAGAATCTTTTTTAAAAAAAAATATGGTATCTTGTAGTAAATTTCAAATAAACAATGTAGTTTTTCATTTAATGAGTTCTTTACTTTGTACGGAGTTGAAATAAAAAGAGAAAGAGAAGACCTTGGTATGATAATTAACTAATTTAACGACGAACAACAACAAAAAAAGATATACGATGTTCCATTGTTAGCTTCGAATAGTTTGCTAGTTAATTAACGATATCTTCAGATTCTATTTAAAACTCTATTTTGGTTTTCTTGAGTTTAAATATCCCAGAGGATGTAAATGTTAAAAGATAAGAAATAATGTAATAATACACGTTGCAACTTTCTTGCATATGCGTGTACGTTCTTAATTTGATTTTTAAGTAAATGTTTTTTCATTCCTTATTTTGCATGTACTAGAAAGCTCAGCAATTTTTGTAAGTAATATTATTTTTTTCTATAAAAATGTGCCCTATAATCTACAAAGACTGTAACAAAGTTCTCATTAACATGTAAAGGTCAAAGTAATGACTGGAGTCCAGTTGCAGTCCGTTTTGATGTTCTATCACGTCTATTTGCATTCTATAGCAATTTTTATAATGTATGACATAGATATTCTATATTTCTATACATTAAAAAGCTCACTTAAGGATAGGTTTAACTTTTTTCTTAAGCTGAAATTTACATAGAAGTTTTTTCTACTTTTTTCACATGTAATACACAATTAAGAGAATTGAAATAAATATTGATTTAAAAACTTTTGAAAGAGAGTGCAAAAAATTCACATGCTGTAATACATATACACTGGTGTGCAAAAATTAAGGACAAAGTCGAAAAATTAGCATATCAGCTGAACGAAGAGGCAGAGTGGACAGAAAGACCAATCAGGAGATTAAGTAAAGTGATGTACGGTAGCACATGCGCATATATGCAGGTAGACGTAATGGGGGAGTGTCTGAGTAGTATAAAGCATGTTGTCGGTGTAAGATCAGTATTTCTGGCAAAGAGATTGCACGCAGTATAGCAGTTAAAATATCACCGAGTTGCTGCCTCAGCGAGAAATGACGAATAATCAATCTGTTAGACGACATCTGGATGCTTTTACCCGAGGTCGAATCATTGGCAAGTTGGAGGAAGGCCGCAGTGTGACAAGTGTGGCTGCAGAGTTCGGAATTGCTCACAGCATCGTTTCACGACTTTGGAGACAATTTCAAACTACAGCAACAGCTATCCGGGGGTTCAGTAGTGGTCGTCCACGAGGAACAACACACGCAGATAACCGGTACATTGTCTTACAGGCCTGAAGAAACAGGCGCAGACAGCGGGAGAAATCGCTAGACACACGACACAGGCGACTGGACGACCGATATCGCGTTTTAAGGTGGCCAGAAGACTGCACGGTGGTGGTGTGTTTGCACGACGCCCTGTACGGTGTGTACCTTTAACGCCTGTCCATCGGAGAAGGCGTTCTCTGTGGTGCCGGGAACACCGGAATTGGAGAGACAATGAATGGGGACGAGTACTCTTTACAGATGAGAGCAGATTCAGTTTGAGTAGCGATTCTCATCGCATACTCATCTGGAGAAAGCGGGGAAGCCGCAATCATCCCTCGAACATCATTGAAAGGGACAGGTATGGAGGTCGCGGTGTTCTCGTTTGGGGAGGCATCATGCTTGGTAGTCGTACAGACCTTCACATCGACGCAGGTTCAGTCAACGGGACCCGTTATTGTAACGAGATTCTTCTTCCATATGCGCGTCTTTTTAGAGGCGCTATGGGTCTGCAGTTCCTTGTCATGGACGACAATGCACCATGTCATCGCACAGTAGCTGCCGAACAGCTCTTAGAGAGTGAGGATATTGAACGTATGGATTGTCCGGCACGATCTCTGGATCTCAATCCCATCGAGCATGTATGGGACTTTCTAGGCAGACGCTTGGCAGCTCGTACCTTACCACCAGTAACGATTCGGGAGCTTCGATTGACGCTGCAAGACGAATGGGCAGCAATGCCTCAACAATTCATTGACACCCTCATTCTCAGCATGGGCAGACGCTGTGAAACCTGCCTAGCAGTCAGGGGAGATCATATCCCCTACCAAAGACCGGATGTTACTTGCTGGACACCCATCACAGGGATGTTTCGGCCTTCAGTCGCATTGCGCTCCATGCTACTTTTTCAATCAAGCTTCTTTTTATCCCTCTGATTTCTCTTTATTACGGGGTCATAGGACCCTTAACAGATATCCATGCACTCGAAGAAAACATCCTTCTTCAAACAAATGTAACTTAGCAATAAAACAAAACAATATTTTGAAATTTTTACCACATGATAATCATATATATTTATATTATTTCTCAACTTTTCAGAAAATTTGAGATAAAATTAAAAAAGTTATTAAGAAATAAAATTTGGTCAATTTTTCAAAAATATGAAAATTAGGATTTTACACCGCGCAGAAATCTGAAGAACAGAATTGATCAAAATTCACAAAATTAATTTTATTTGATTTAAAAATGTTTCTTTTTGAACTTATACACACTTTTAAAGCATTTAGAGAACAAAAAAAAATTTAAATACAATTATGAAGAAATTTTTAAATTTTATGAAAAAATTCAATTAAAACACAAACAAAAAAAATTATATAAAAATGTGTTTAAAAATTTTTGTATAAGTTATAAAAAGCCTTATTTTGAACATGTGTATGAAGTTTCATATTGATATGATAAATAGTTTTTGAAAAATTCTGCGCGGAAGGCAAAATTTTTCATTTTGAAAAAATGAAGTTAAAAATAAAAAATAACAAAAAGAAAATTAAACATACCAGTATGCTTTAAAAAGTCCCAGCAGCATAAATATTGCCCTCTGCAAGCTTGCATTGCTCAATTTGTTTGAGTATTTTAAGTTTTTTAGCTTTACGAGCTTCAAAGGAGGTTTTAGAAACTTGTCTCTTAGCCGTTGACTTGCGCACTTTGTCAATATTTACACAATTCAAAACATTTGTTTTATTTATTTTTAAATTCAAAGCACGCATCAGATCGATTCTGTTCTTACTTCCATCATTGTATTCACATGCAGCTATAAATGCAGCTATTTTTGTGACATTAATTCCTGATCCAATTAATTTCGGGCTATACTTCCAAATCAGTGAATTCAATGACTCATTAGTATTTTGAGTTTTCCCCCCTAAACACCTTCTTAACAATTTCAAGTGTGATAAATCTTTAAAAACAGGTTTAATCACTTCAGAAACTGCTTTTGGTAAGGTGTTCTTGTGAGAACATTCATTCACTGTATTGTTGTGAACCGAAACATTGTACTTACACCAGCTATTTTTGCCTTTTGGGCAAAACCAATGTTTCGGCTCATCATCTGTGCTGGATGTATGAGCCCACACAGTCCAGACAGCTTGCCTCATCTCATTCACATTATGGGAGTTGGCACGAATAGCATTGCCATAAAAAGTCGTCAATTTGCTTATAATAGCATCGGTTAGGCGACCTTTCCCACCAATTGTTTTCCCATCGGAAAGCTTCTTTTTTCCCCATAAAGCTTTCAACTTCCGCAAGCGGCTACCCATTCGCTTTTTGACATGGCCCACACACTCTATTTTTTCAATGGGAACACTATCCCCATATGGTTTTTTTTCAGCAATAGATGAAAATGTCTTTGAGTCACCATCACCTATGTATCGCTGATACTTTAATCCATGTTTTTGTTCTGATCGGAAAAAAATTTTCTGCATTCCGCAAACTTCCATTCCTCCAGCAGATCCGCTATGATTTTTTCTGCAGAAAATTTGATGTTTAGCCAAAAAAGCACTATATTTTGGTCCAAACTTTGGCCCTTTATAGGAGTCACATCCTTTGCAATAAGAGGACATGACTTCCATGTCGAGAACTTTCCCGCAGTCAGCTCCAATCAATGCACAGACTCCAATAAGAGAAGTATGCACACACACACGGGTCTTCCAGGTTCCATCACCGCTAACTACAACAGAATTTACGGTGCCATCAATAATTTTTTCCTCAGCAGCAGCTTTCTTCATCGATGCATTTGCAAGCGCTTCACTTATATCAGCTATCTTTGCATTTATTCTGTCGTAAGCTTTCTGAGACACTGGATTTGGCAAACACATAAGAGAACAAAATGTCTCGAGCGAAGACAATCCTTGGCCTATATAGCGCATGGCCAAAACAGACCGTCTGTTGATTTCAGGTATATTTTTTATACCAATCAATTCACAGGAATTAAGTTTTTTTTCAATGCTACATTTTCTGCATGTGAACTGAAATGTGGAAAAGAATCCTACAGTGGATTTTTCACTCATTTTTATTTTGCCATAACACACAGAGCAACAAAGTAACTTTTCAATTTGGGAAAATAATAAACTAATGTCGATTAGTCTATAACCTTGAAACTCAGCGCATTTCGTAAGCTTCTGAAATCTTGTGTGCACTTGGCAATTTTTTCACAGATGAACTTTTGTTTGGCGAAACATTTTCAAAAGAAATAATACCTTTTTCAGACAGAGATTTCTTCCGATACATGTTACCTTGAAATCTTTTCTTCTTTGGTCTCTTTCCGGATGAAGTTTTTTTCAATGGAACATCCATGTTCAAAAGCTTTCAATAACAAATGAAAAAGTTTGCTAATCCAAAATCGAAATGAAAACAAACAATCCCGCTTAGATTAAACGAAGTCAAAAGTTGAGTTGTAGTTATGCTACTCCCGAAATCAATCTGATATTAGGTGGGGCTCTTTTAATAAAACTAATCGGCGAAATATTAAAATGTTTGGAATGTGTTCTGACAGATGTCAAAAGTGGGCGTGGCAGATGCAAGTTTTTGCTTACGTGTTACTAGTTATTTCTCACTAACTTCGGAAGTTTTAACAGTATCAACAAAATTTTGGTAGCAAAATGCTCAGAAACGTTGAGGCTTTAACAGATATTTTTTTCAAAAAATCGAAAAAAATTAAATTTAAGAGTCCTATGAGGCCTTAAGTGTTGCTTACATTACACATGTCCTTACGTATTGGGGATCTTACGGTATTAAATGTGTTGATTTGGAAAGCTTTTGTACAAAGTTATACTGAAAAAACCGTCTCTCGTCCTTAATTTTTGCACACCAGTGTATATATATATAATATTAGTTAATTATTCTATTATTTTCTACTATAGAGACATAAATTATTAGAACACTAAAGATGAAACAAAAAAAACCAGAAATTGGGATTTAAAACAGACATTATAATTTTTAAAAAATATTAAAATTTATAAAAAAAAATATTAGACATTTAAGAGAGAGAGAGAAACATGTATGCTGCTGTATTATAAATATTCCTAACTTAGGAAAGTTCTCATGTTTAAAATAATTTATATAAACGTGGCGTTTTACAAGATTTCTGTCAAGGCAACCTTTTTCTTTTCTGTTAATAATGGATAGTTTCAAAATCCATTTTAAGTAAGGTAACTTAACAAAAATTACATTCAAAAATGAATAGCCCGCACAGAATTTCTGTACAATAAACAAGTTATTGCCAGGTTTTGTACCCAAATGTATATTCAAAGCATAGTATTGGCTGAATTGTAGCGCTTAGCAAGAAGTACGAAATAATTAAATAGTTGCATATATAAATACTAACATTACTTGAGGGACTGTAAGATTATACTTGCATTTGTCTATAAATTATTACTATGGTTAAAATAAAATTAAAGGAATAAGTAATTTTTTAATTGTAATTTGAATATGTAGGTATAATAGTAGCTATAGAATTATATGTAACTAGGAAAAATGATAAATTTATACAACTAATAATAAACTATTGATATTCTAAAAAATTTAGTCCTTACTATTTATAATTTCTTTATACAAATAACTATCAATATAATTAATCGGGTATTTTTGAATTAAATATAATAAAATATTTATTTTTTTAAATTTATTTTTTGAATTTTTTTAAACAAGAAATTTGTTACATTGTATGTAATTAATAACAATATTTCTGAATATTGAAATATGTACATTACTTTCCCAATGAGGTACTTTTTTAATATTGAATATATAAATTCATATCTTTTGTTATAAACTTTAGTAATTATAGCATTATCTTTTAATTGAAACATGTGCCTAATTATATATATAATTATCCGTTGTTTTATATTCATATACTCCTGCTTAAACCAAGAAAAATAAAAGATGTCCATGTATTACATTTTAACTAGAAAATCCGTTTTAGAATGAAATTTTTTCTCAAAAAAAATATTAAGTACTTTCTTATTCCTATTACTTTAAATGCAAAGTCTTAAATCAATTTTATATGAAACACTTTTGCGAGAAAATAAAATTAAAATTTTATAACTTGCATCATGAATTATGCAAGAAATAATTCTTCATTTTAATTTTATTTTTCTTATTTATAAAAGAGTTGTTTTTTATTCAACCTTTTAATATATATTTCATTTAGGAAAGTTAAAATCGTTCTAAAATATTACGTGGTATCTTATTTAAAAATAAAAAATGCTGAATCGCTTCAAAATTGCATTAATAGAATCTCAAATAAGAAAAATCTACGCTCCGAGCAAGAAATTAATTCCAAATTCAGATCTGTTATTTTTTCGTATCTGAATATTTTGCACTATCAAATTCATGCTTGAAATATTCTGCTTTCATTAAGTAAAAGAAAATATTTGTAAAATATGTCGTTGTGTGTGTGTGTGTGAGAAAAATTTGAAGATTGATTTTGTTTTGGGGAGACTAGAATATAAACAGCAATTTGACGAGTTTCGTTCTTTTTTAAATTCCTTCTTGATATAAAGGATTTTCTATTCTTGCAACGGTTAGAGGAATAAAAAAAAGGCTGTTTGGTTTGGATAAGTGTGTGTTTTACTTTATTTTAAAAATTTTTGATTTAAATAGTTATTTTTAACAGGATAATTTCGTGTAGTTATTATCAGATAAATTTTTATTTTCATGTTTGTGTAAAATGGAAATTACTAAAATATTTAACTCAACCATGCTTTTTAAATATGGAAATGATTATTATTTCTATTATTAATTTGCTTTATTTTATATTTTATTATTTTACTACCCCTGTCATTTATTAGCATTTAAATAATAAATCCTACAAATGCCAGAAATTAAAAAAGAAACTTGCCAAATATTCTCTCTCATTTCCAATTTTTCTATCTCTGTATATAAAAATGGGTGTTTGTAAAAATTAAATCGCATCACTCCAACTCAGTTCAACCGATAACTATAAAAATTGGAATGTATATATATTTATTTGTGGAGAAGGTTTTTGTGCTACCCTATTTGGTCCAGCTCACCACCAGGTGGTGCTACAGCATATCAACTTTTACAGCGTTCAAGCAATTGTCAAGTTGCCAACAGGGACGCCAAAAAGCATGTTAACTTGGCTCTATCGCCAATATTTCGTTACGTTTCTATTGAATCGTCATTAAAATATAAGGAACAACGTTGTTTGCGAACATTACAAATTAAACATAAAATAAATGCAGCAGAAATTAATATTAATGTATTACACATCAAGATATAAATTATTTCCACTATTTTAAGCGTTCATTACACAAAATGTGCAACAATGTGTTAGTTTTGCTGAGCAGAGAACAGCTTAGGAAGGTGTTTTAAAATTTGACCCACAAGAGCGTTATGGGGTGTATAAATAAAAACAAAACTTTTTATCAGCTAATTAAAAATTAACAATTAAGGGTTTTTTGTTCAACTGAGATATGCAAAAAGCCTTTTTTTGTTTGTTAGATTTGCAATTCATGTAAAATTAACTCGTTAAAAACTTCTTTATCCTTCAATCTGTATTGTTTAATTTTTCAATTCACCCGTGTGAAGAACGGGTATACCCATCTAGTACTTACATAAATGCGGGGGTGTAATAATTGCAAATATTTCATATTTTTACACTTGATTATTTTTCATACTATTGTGATCAAAATGTACCTAGAAGGACTGTATGGTTTATTATTACCCTCGCCCTGTGTGGCAAGAAGTCTATTGGTGACGGTCCTCGTCATTTTGAAACTCGGTCGAGAAAAGTACGACACCTTTGATCTGGCACTCCCTCTCCAAACTATCATGTCATGCCAGCGGAAGGATATTGAGCCACAAGATTTAACGTTCATCGGCTCCTCTACACTGCGGGTCTTTAGTGGCACCGACACGAACCCGCAACTCGATTGGTATGCGAGTAAATCGAACAATTTATCTAACAAAAGCGAGACATCATAGAGTTTGTAGCTGAAATTTTTGAATATAGATCTAAAGTAATATTAAATATCAATATTCTCTAAAACGATTACATTCTAAGTTAAATATTATGAAAGTTACAATGGTGATTGATAGTTATTCTCCAGGTATTAGTTTAACTCTCAAATTCTGTCATTATTCCAAACATCGCTTGAAACCCATGTTATATATTCAACTATACACGGTCGAGCCAAAATATTATGTCCTCTTCCACATTTTTTAATGAACTCGTCTGGATGACGTAGAAACCACGTGAATAATAAAGAATGGTATTTAACTACTGGAGAAGGTAAGCTATCATCACACGCTATGATCCAATCAGAGAGCGACCACTCATCTCTCTTCCAAGCACCAGAACAGTTGCAGAACTTTTGAACTTTTCTGAACTATTGGCTCAGCCTATCAAAAACATCCTTCTCCCAGCATGAGAACTTTCGCAATCACTCCACATCTATATATCAGATATGGAATGGACCATATGGCGACCCATATGCCTAGTAATAGCACCGTAGGTAAGCTATCATTCTTGCACTTTTATGAGTGAGAGGAAAGGCGACTGATCTAAGCGAATTTGAAAGAGGGAATATTGTAGTGGCTCGAAGTACCTCCAAAGAAGTATGACTGGTAGGTTGTTCGTAATCTGTTGTTTTTAATATTTGTGCAAAGTGGATAAATGGTGATGAAACCAAAAGTAGACACCTAGCTGTTGGACGTCCACGAGTCATCAAAGAAAAAAGACGTCACTCGCTTGGTAAGATTCGCTTGGTAAGTAAAATAAGCTCCAGACAGTGGCTTAGCTGTAGCATAATACAATGCAGGTCCAAAAGCAAGTGTTTCGGAGCATACAATTTGAGGACACTGTTCGATATGAAGCTGCACAGCAACATCCCACTCGGGTTTCTGTGGACCAAGCGTCATTACCACCTACGCCTAGAGGGAGTTCAGAAACATTAAATCTTGACCATAAGTAAATGGAAGAGTTTCCTGAATGGATAAATAACGATTTCTCATTCATCATGCCGATGGTTGGGACAGGATGCGCTGTTTTCTCCAGTGAAACAGTTGCTCCCTCCATGTACACAGGAAAGTGATGGTGGTATTTCGCTGTGGAGAACGTTCTCCTGGAAGACTCCAATACCCTCAGCTCTGGTAGAAAGGACCTTGAAAGTTGTAGACTATCTGAGCATAATTGCCAATCAGCTGATCTCTTATATTGCGTCTATTTTCCAAACTAGAAATGGGATCTTCCAACAGGACAGCGTTCCATGTCAAAAGGCTAGAATTGTGTTAGAAGGGTCTGAGAAGCTTGAGGATAAACTCGAACTAATATCCTGGCTACCTAACTCGACGGATTTTAATGTTATAGGACACATTTGGGTTTTGATAGAAAGAAAGACAGCTCAGAGATAAATTACCTTCATGTCTAGAATTTACGAGACAACTGCTTAGACAATAGATACTAACTGACTCCAGTCATTTACCAAAAACTTGTGGTATCCATGCCTATGCTAGATGCAGCTGTTTTGCAGGAAAAAAGTGGTGTAATGTGTTATTGAGTAGGTGTTCATGTTTCGGTTATTCAGTGTAAGTTGCAGTCAATTATAGTATTCCGCATATTTGCTTAAAAAAACATAGGGAAATGAACGTAGACTCAGTGGGAGAATTAGAATGAATAGAATACAGGGAAATGTTTCACAAAATGCAAAACTAAATATAATAATATATCTTACACTATAAAATTTAAAATCCAATTAAGAAATTTTTTTAAAAATTATACAAATAATGTTTCCTTTAAATTCATTAATAATTTAAATTTATATCCAGGTTGCTTTTTGTTTTAAAACATTTACGTTTGAACATATCAGTTAAAGAGATAATGTGACATTGAATTTATTAATTTAGACCAGTACTTCTCAAAGTTTCAAAATTCGCGACCCAATATTCAATCATAATTTTCATCGCGCCCCCCTTAATGCAATAACAATGCATTGAATTCAATAAAAAAATACTTTGACGCTAAAACTGCGATACGACTTTAACCTCTTTAAGGACCACGGGCGTATATAAACGTCTAGCTCAGCCAAAGCGTTTATTTCCTTGGACGTATATATACGTCTTTCCGAAGTAGAAACTTTTCTGTATACTGATATCCATAAAATTATTCCAAAGGTTTTGGAATGCAATAAAAGGACCTCGACAATGTTTGCGAAGGATTTACTTATTTCAGGTGATTTGCTTCTTTTTTTATTCCTTCCCCCAACCCCAATGCATCACATACACGCGTATACGTGGAAAACGGTTCGGATAGGGAAGCAAATCACTTAACTTTTAATCGGCAATCAAGGAATTAATTATAAACCGTAAAAATTATCAAAATAAGTGTTAACTTTTGTATGTTATTTTATATGTGACAATCACATGGGGTCAATGGTTATTATTAAAATTGTTCTTACCTTAGTATTGCTAAATTAATTATAAAATACATTGTGTAGCACTGATACATTTATAAATGTAATATATCAGTGTAAATGTATATTTTATTTTTTTATTATATCAGAATGTACTTTGTTTGATTACATTCAATGAATTAATAATTTTTAAAAATAATCTTCTGTTTTCGAATTTTCAAAATGCTCGCGCCCCCCTCGCAGAGTTATCACAGTTTGAGAAACATTGATTTAGATGGAAAAGTCAATTTAAGTTTATTTTACGATTTTCAAGTCAGTTAATTTTACAAAAAGACAAAAATGAATTTTAGAAAAATGTTAAAAATCTCAAAGTATATTTTAAAAAAAAATGTTGTTCTCAACAGAGAACAACTTCATGTCTTACATCATACAAATCCGTACTTTCAAACATCTGACACTTCTTTAATCTCAAAGTTAGTGCTTGAAAATTATTTTATTCGACATCGTTGAATGTGAAAATAAAGGTCTCAATTTAAAGACAAATTCATTTACGAAGTATCTTAATTTGTTGTTTTTAAAACCGCAAAGATCACAATGGGATGCTAGATAGTTTTTAAATAACAAGAGTTTCGTCACTTAATCGTATGTTTGAAATAAAATGCGGCTGTTCTTTAATGATGAATATAATTCTTGTTCGGAGCTTTGATAACAAATTTCTCATTAAAATCGATTGTTTAAAACGGGTTTTTGAACTTTTATTTATTAAAAGGTATTAAAAAATTATATGCGTTATCTCTACGCATCATCGAAGGGGGAAATACTATAAGTTATGCAATAATTTAGTAAGCATTGCAAACCAATTTATATGTTTCTTTATACTTATTCTTTTTAGCAATGAATCGACAGAAAAAAACGTATCAACGCACGAATTGAGCCTTACAATCAAAGTATATTCAGTAAGAAAAGTGTATCTTTTAAAGATAGAGTTTTCTTTTTTTTTATTATGAATTTAAAAGGTGGATCTGATATTTGAAAATGAAAAGCTTTTAATAATGCTTTAAATAAAAAGAGTTTTAAGCATTCATTTGTATTAAAGGATTCTAATTTATTTAAACTCAGAAAATTGGTCAATTTTTTCCCGTATCTTAGCTAAGTATTTGAAACTATGGGTGCTTATTTCTTTTTTAAAAAAGTAAGAATCATAAATTCATAATTATTTTTAGAATCGATACTTTCAAAAAAGTTATTTTTTCATTACTTGCAGAAGAAATTAATTTATAAATTTTTAATTTAAAATATGTATGCAATCCTCAGAAGTGAATTTGTAACTCCATGAAGAAATGCTCAAGGCTAAATACAAGTTGTGTGGCGGGGAGAAGTGAAAAACATATGCAAATGACTTAATTAGCGAGCCTATCTGGTCGTATGATGTCAAGTTCCTGGCTGTAAAAGCCACACGCACAGTAAATGGTTTCCTCCTTACATACTAATCAGCCATAGATTGCAGCATCGAAACTATTGAAGAAATGTAGGATATTCCTCAGAGATGTCCTTGACCTGAGGAGTTATTACTTTCAGAACGACACCATGTTCTGGAGCGGCACGCCCATAATCTGACGATGTGCGCAATAGCCACTTACGATTGACGAAATGTCACAACACATGATGTGAAAAAGCCTGCCAACAGCAGACAGTAGCCTAACAATACAGAACAAATTATTCATGGCATTCAGCCACTGGAATTCCTCAGCACAGGACCGCACGCTTAATTTGGCTTCAGCGGTATTGCCCCTGGACCAACTAATGGCACTTTCTCCTTTCAGACGAGTACCAGTTTACTTTATGGGGGAATGACTGCGGTAGACTCTGGAGAACCGTCATCTTTCAGAGCTTAAGACGAGTAGGAAACCTCAATACCGACAATGCTAAATTGGCTGTTTTCGACCTACCTTTTCTCAAAATTTGTTACATGTACATATTTAAAATTTTTCATACAGTTAAAGTACACCTTTCTCATTATACTAAAATGAGCTTTTAGCTAATTTTAAATTTTTTCATAAATTATAAAATATTTAATCAAACATAGTGAAATTTGACCAATTTTTTCCACATAAAACAATTGTAAAAATTATTTTTTTGAGTTTTTTTACAAAAAGCTTATTTTAGTATATATTAGCAACCATTATAAAAATATCATTAAAAATGTACATACCTGTGAACAGTAGTTTCTCAGAAAAGGTACATCGAGTATCAAAATTTACATTTTGAGATAAATTGATTTTAATGTGTACAGTGAGACTTCTAATCGGCTTGGAAATAAAAAAATAAAAGGCTCAATTTACAATAAAATATACATTTTTTGGTTCATACCAGACGTTCAACTTTTAAGCAAAAACGAAGTACTTCGTTTACATTTTTCGCCATTCAAATGAACGTGTCTCAGTTTCAAGGATAATTTCAAAATAGATTATAAGGGCTTCTAATTACCCTAGAGCAGTGGGTAGACTTTTCCAGGCTACGGTCTACTTCTAATTTTTTCAAAGTGTTGCGGTCCACCCAGTGACATAGGAAGTCATGAACTAAAAGAAGGGTCTACAATGTTTATTATTCAAGGTGTTTGTCGGCCCAAAAGTAAATTAAATCTAAGTGCTAAAGTATCATATGAATATCAGAATACTTCAGCGCTGTTTATTGCTTGCTTCCATCTGCATCGCATGACCATTTGGTTAGAAAAGCTATTACTATATTTCCTTCCTTTGAAAAAATAAGTTTATTGCTTTTCTTTCTTCAGCAAATTCCATGTTCTCATTATTATAGCATAATAGTGGAAAAATATAGCTAAAAAAGTTTTTAAAAAGAAAATGTAAATTCAAACTACAATATATATATATATATTGGAATATAAGCCGCACTTTTTTCTAATGGTTTTGATACTTTCGAATCGATGATGGAAAAATTCATTAGATGGGGGAATTGAGCTTGATACTGACGGTTAAAACAAATAGATTCAAGAAATTATTTAAAAATTATTAATACTGGTAAAATAAATTAATTATACACTTCTTATTAGTCCTCATTTATTTTTTTAAAATTTTGTTAATGTCAGATTTTGATAAATTATATTTAACACTACTTTTTATTTTTTCACAAAAACATGTGGAGAGCTTGAAGTGTGGCTTAAATTGAAACAAATACGATAGTTGCTATTAACAGATTGGTAATATTTTGAAGATCGTGTCTTCTTTGACGATATTACGTCACTTAAAATAAAAGCTTTCACTTCTCTCTTCTTTATCCAATAACAATCAAAAGACATTTTGTTTTATTTGCAGAAGCACATATAACCCTGCTATAAGGATTTTTTTTGTTGTTACATTTTCTCTTTAAATCTAAAGTACTACTTTCACAGACAAAACAACTCAGACCTAGAATCTAATGCAATTCTAGAGAGATAAAGAAAATTTCATCACTGTTATTATTATTGAAATTGAAAAAAGGAAGTCACTATTCAATCTTTATCGAGGCAGCAAAAAATATCTGCTGATCAACTGTTTGGCACTCGAATTTGCTGGCATCGTTATAGTTCCCTCCCTCTCCCACTTTGTGCTTTCCTCCTTATTCAGAGAAGTTGTATAAATAAACTATTTCCAATAAGCTTTTTTTTTTTTTCATGTAAAAGTATTAAGATATTTGGAAAAGCACAGAGTATTTTTTAAAGGATTATTTGGGCAAGATTTATATTTGAGTCTTTTCAAACATATATATAACACATAAAATGAGAAATGTTTTACAAAATTCTTTTTAGAACTGACACTTTAAAAAAATAGTCTCCTTACAATTCAACTGTTATGTCACGAATAATATTTAAAAAATAACTCGTTGCCAAGTGCTTGTTACTTCAGCTAGTCCTAAATACGGAATATTAACTTACCTACATAATTGCAAAAAAGAAAACTTAACTCTTTTTAAGCCACGTTTAAAGCAGAATGCAAGATACAAACATTCACGCAATAGCGACAAATATAATATAATTAAATAATTCACTAACTATCAAACTATTCAAAATACATAAAAAAGTCATTTTTACCTTAAGTTAGTTCTAACAGTTATAGTTAGTAGAGGACTTAGTCTGCATACTGTCGGTCAAACTTAAATATCGATGTATATAGTTACTGACTGCTAATATTGCACTGGATTCAAAGTGGTCGTCTGACGGGAGTGACAGTGAGACGAGACCGACATGTATTCTTAATTATATTCATCATTGTAAATGATGATTCACACAGGCATGTAGAGCCAAAGAACGGTGTTAAATAGAATACAACTCTTTTTTTAAATTAGGAAATTTTGCTTCGTTCACATTAGATTTCAAAAGTTATTCTTAGGTTCTGAGCTACGTGCTTTTAAAATTGTCATTTTGAAAGAGAAGAACTTCGTTTTCCTCAAGAGATAAATAGAATATATAATTTATATTTTTGGTTATGTCTTCCACATGAATTTTGCCAAATGGGTAAAACATGAAGGTAACAATTGGTTCTAGTTTAGAGAATTCTTGAAACGTCTCTCATATTCTGAGTGAAGTTTTAGTATTTCATCATAATATTCCTCTTTATTTAATGTACGCCAGTCTTTCGACAACTCGTCAAAAATATTTAAAATTTTTTTAGTTCATTCTTCATTAGCTGGGAAGATAATAGCTTTAATTCATTTTTGAAAGTATTAACATATCCTATCAGTTCTACTATTGTTTGGTTTTTTTCCTTGCAATTGTAAGTTCAATTCATTAAGATGGCTTGTTATATCAACAACAAAAGCTAAATCCATCAACCAAATTTTATCACTAACAAGGGGAGGCTACGATGCATGGATCACCGATTCGATCCATTTTTAGTACACGTGTAGGGCATAACCAGGAGTACAACGGGTGCAAGTAGTAAGGTGCGCTTCTCAGCCGTTTCCGAGAAATTAATTAATCGAAATTCGAGTTGCGTTCATATGCGTTTTACGTTAGCCAAAATTCAACGAGCGCGTAGCGTAGCGGTAAGAGCCCTGCTTCGTAAGCGCGGGATCGTTGGATCGAATCCCGCAGGTGAATTCGAATTTTTTTCTAATATTTAATATTTTTTACAAATTTAGGTGTCTTGAATAATATTTATTTTGGAATCAATTGTATAATTTATTTTTTTAACGGAAAAAAGGATTCTGAAAAACTCATATACAGGAGTGAACTTTTTTTTCAACCACATAATTTACGTTATCTGCATTGCAAATAAATAAATAATTATAATACAAGTAACAAATTATTATACAAATAATAATATTAGTATAATAATTATTTATTCGTTTTATATTATAATACAAATAAATAATTATTATACAAGTTTATGTGTATTCTATTATATGTACACTTTTATACATAAAAGGCACTATTTTTCCGTTCATTGCCGACTTCCTCGTACCCTGTAAGCAGTGACTCATCTATGGGTATTCGTTGGGACGTATTCTGACCTGGCGAGGACAGCTGTACACAAACAAAAGATTTCGGTTAGCAAGAAAGTAAACGGGTCTCCCAGTAAACGTTCAAATCCGCATTCGTTCGCTGGCTCTTGAGGTAGTAACATCGTAAAATTTTGAATAATTGTGAGATGTCTCATTTTACACGCGATAGTTATGTGCCGGGGCCTTCGAAGGCCGAAGAAAGTGATACTGATTCAAATTCCCAGACTAGTGAAGAGGCGAAAATACAGTTAAAAACGGCGCTAGTGTATTGTGAGCAGCTCCTTCTCGAAAATAATAAAATCGCGACGGAACCTTCTGCAGTGATTAAAGAAGAACATATGAAAATTGGAGAAAAATTGTACAGCACAATAATGGAAACACTGGCAGAAAATATAATTGTTATAGAAGACGATCTTATTTTGTTTGAAGAAGCCGATGAAGAAGGTCTGTTCGAAGAAGTCGAAGATTCTGGATTACAATCAGACGACGAGTACCATCCAGATGAAAAAAGGTCGAAAATTGATACGGATGACATTCCGCTTGATTATAAAATAAAGGTGGTTAATTTGGCGAAAGAGCACCCAAAATGCAGCCTGAAAAATCTGCAAAAAAAGGGAGGTTCCCGTCTGAAGAGAATGGATCAGTTGAAAATATGGGAGGAACAAATTAGGAGAGGTGGATCCACAAAAGATAAATATACAATTGATAAATGGACTCATGATCGCTTTGTGGAAGCTCGTCAATACAACCAGCAAGTTACGACGAGGAACTTGCAGCAATGGGCTCTAGCTGCTGCCAGCCAATTTCCGGATTTGGAATTTAAAGCTTCAGAGGCGTGGGTCAAGATTTTCAAACGAAAACACCGAATTCGACAAAGAAAAATAACGAAATGTGTGTCGGAGAGAGAAACCGCGACAATGGAGGAGACCCATGCTGCTGCAGAAAAGTTTCGTCTCCATACACGAGCCCTCATCCCGAACTACGACAAGGATTTTGTCCTCAACACCGACCAAACAGGTATTCGGGATTTTTTTTTCATTCATACCAAAGTAAAATATCATGTAGACAATGAAATACTTATATTTTACTCTTTTTGTCCAGGGTGCCAATACCAATCGACGTACAACCGAACCCTCGCAGAGCAAGGATCGAAGGTTGTGCTTGTTAAGCGGAAGGATATATATAAATAAGGTCACGCATTCGTATACCGCACAATATGTTATGACCCTATCCGGAAAACTACTTCCAACGGTTTTCATCTGTCTGCAAGAGGCAAATGGAAACTTTGGACCGAGGGTGCAAAAATCAGTCTGGCAAGCTGACAACAGCATTGTACAAAATTTTTCTGATCGATGTGATGAAGCCATATGTGAAGGAAGAAAAATTTCTTTTCCTAATTGATTCTTGGGGAGGGCAAACAAACTCGGTCGGTTTTGTATGACGAAATTTTCACAGATGATAAGGGTATACCAACTTGCACCATGAAGTAATACCACCAAAATGCACTCCATTAGTGCAGCCGTGTGATGTTTATTTTTACCGGCAAGTGAAGAACTTTATCAAGAGACTACAGAACTGCGCTTACATTATCGAACAGTACAGAGAAATATCTTCCAGAGAAGATTGTATCAAAATTCAGTCTCTCGTACACCATCAATTGTCGGCACCAATTTTCTGTTGCATGTTAAAATACGCGTGGTTTTCCGCCAAATTGTGCGATGACCGGACATCGTTCATGAACGTGAACGAAGTTTGCTTTCGGATAGATGTGCTAAAAAATTCCTGCGAATGCAAAAATTCGGCATTTATCACTTGCGCAAGATGCCGCAATAACTATTGTTTTCCATGCTTCTATGACCGATATCATCCTACTTCGTGCAGTAATTCGGCGCTCGAACAGCACGATAGTGAATAGAAAATAGGGTAGAATAAATAGTTGTACAAAATACTGGGAATAAAAGTATTAATTCTTCAATCTCCTGTATATGATTTTTTCATAAACCTTTTTTCCGTTAAAAAAATAAATTATACAATTGATTCCAAAATAAATATTATTCAAGACACCTAAATTTGTAAAAAATATGAAATATTAGAAAAAAAAATCGAGTTCACCGGCGGGATTCGATCCAGCGATCCCGCGCTTACGAAGCAGGGCTCTTACCGCTGCGCTAGTGGCCGCGGTAGCCGAGTGGTATAGGTATCGGATCGTGGCTTGCCTGGTCACGAGTTCAATCCCAGTACCACTAAAGACCCGCCGTGTAGGGCAGCGATGCACGTTAAATCTGTCGAGAGCTGAAACGTCCTCCCGTTGGTGTGGTGTGGTAGTTAGGAGAGGGGGGTGCCAGCTCAGGTGTCGTCCACGTCACTTGACCATGGTTCAAAATTACGTGGTCCGTCGCCAAAAGCCCTCGTGTAGCTGAACAGTGCGACTTTAATATTAAATCAAATCAATCAATACCGCTGCGCTACGCGCTCGTTGAATCTTTGCTAACGTAAAACGCATATGAACGCAACTCGAATTTCGATTAATTAATTTCTCGGAAACGGCTGAGAAGCGCACCTTACTACTTGCACCCGTTGTACTCCTGGTTATGCCCTACACGTGTACTAAAGATGGATCGAATCGGTGATCCATGCATCGTAGCCTCCCCTTGTAAGTTCGATGTACGTTTCATCTTTTGATTCCAAAAAACCTTTTACCTCTCGTAGTAGGTCCCTGAATGTTTGCAAAAATATACTCCGACTTAGCCAATAGACATCAGCATGATATAACAATTCCTGGTAATCAGATTCGTTTTCTTCTAGTTGGGATCGAAACATTCTTCTCTGATGACTTCCTCGAATTGAGTTCACGATTTTCATGCAGATTCCCATCACATGACGCATATTCAGAATTTTGCAACGCAGGGCCTGTTGGTGAATAATGCAATGATAAGAAAGGAAATGAGGAAAGTCATCGTCTCTCATACACATAGCCAAAAATACATTGACTGTGCCGGTCATTAATGGTGCCCCATTAGTTGTCATCGATACAACTTTATAAATTGGAATATTCTTTTTTATGTATTTCTTGAAGGCGCAGTAAACATCTTCGCCTCATGTTTTCTTCTTTAGGGGTAATATTGTCAATAATTCTTCTTTTATACTCATCTCCTCAAAAACCATTCTTACAAATGAGTGAGTGAGTGAATATTAACGTCGCACTGTTCAGCTACACGAGGGCTTTCGGCGACGGACCACGTAATTTTGAACCATGGTCAAGTGACGTGGACGACACTTGAGCAGGCACCCACTTTTCCTAACTACCACACCACACCAATGGGAGGACGTTTCAGCTCTCGACAGATTTAGCGTGCATCGCTACCCTACACGGTTGGTCTTTAGTGGTACTGGGTTCGAACTCGTGACAAGACCAGCCACAATCAAACCATTCTTACGAAGATTCAAAGTTCAGAAATATCAACCACATCCACAGATTCGTCAAACTGCAAAGAGAAGCAAATGCAGTTTATGATATCTTTGGTCAGCTGATCATCCAGATCAGAATTAATCATTTCTATGCGGCGTGTGATAGTTCTACGCGAAAGTTGAATATCTGTAATTGCGGAAATAATTTCAGTTTTATTCTTGAATGAATCAATTAGTGAGTCACTGCCTTCCAGAAACACTTGTTGTATTATTTCTCCATCCGCGAAAGGTTTCTTATGTTTTCTTAACAACAGATGACTAACACAAAGAGATGCAATAGCTCGAGCTTTAGATAAAGTATTGGTTTAATAAAAGATGACTGTTGTCCGATTAATTGCGATCCATATTCTTTTAATTTTTGCTTACGAAATTCGCTTTTTAAACTAAAATGTGTATCAAAACTTCCCTACATAGTTTTGAAATATCTTTCAACGTTTCCTTTTTTTTTGGAAGTGCCCCACTTGCATGACATACAGTGACTCCCAAAATTGAGAGTACACTTAATTCCGAATTCACCATCGGTTCACCAGGTGTAGAAATTAATACGCTATGTTAACGCACTTTTGTGCATTCAAAATGCATACATTACTCTTCCAAATAACATTAAATGTAAGATATGGAAATTGATTGAGAAACAAAAATATGAAGGTTTGAAAGAAAAACTACACCATTTTAATGTCACAAAATTGAGGGTACACTTTAATCACGATGCAAAACTACCAGTAATTTTTAAATAGAAATTTGATAATAGATCTATGATAAAGAAAGACTTTCAAAGGCTATCTAATATCAAATTTATGTTTGTGACTTGATGTATTGATTAAAATGGAGAATCGGAAGGAAACGACGATCGAAGAGAGAAAACTTGTTATTAAACTGTCAAATGAAGGTAAATCCCAGCTGAATATTGCTAAAGTACTTGGACGAAGTGTTAACTGCATCCAAAAAATCCTGCAAAAATTTAAAAAGACTGGTATGCTGGCAAATAACGAAGGAAGAGGGAGAAAGAAAATTATGAACTCTATAACCGAACGAAGAGTTATACATCAAGTGAAGATTGATCCTAAAATTAGTGCTCCTAAAGTGCAGCCAGTACCTCTAATACCTTAGGTCGATCGGTTTCTGCAGAAACGGTACGAAGAGTCCTAAGAAAGGCTGGCTATAATGGTAGAGTAGCTCGAAAAAAGCCCTTAGTAAGAGGAATAGAGTCAAGCGATTGAAATTCGCTAAAGAACACATTTTAAAGCCTCAACAGTTTTGAAACGAAGTCATTTTCAGCGATGAGCGTAAGTTCAACATCTTCGGCAGTGACGGTCGTCGTATGGTGTGGGGTAAACCAAATACCTCACACCACCCAAAACACACAATTCCTACTGTGAAGCACGGAGGTGGGTCGGTGATGGTTTGGGGGTGTATGGCTGCGTCGGGGGTGGGAAAGCTAGTATTCATTGATGGAATCATGCACAAGATGGCTTATCTTAATATACTGCAAAATAATTTGAAAGAAAGTGCTGAGATAAATTGGGACTGAGGTCGAATTTCATATTACAGCAAGACAATGACCCCAAGCACACTGCGTTTGTTCTAAAAGAATGGCTGCTATACCATTGTCGGAATCAACTTAATACACCTCCACAGTCTCCCTCCCGACTTAAATGTTATGGAGAATCTGTGGTCCCATCTTGAGAGAGCTGTGCAAAAACATCAAATTACAAGCAAGGAACAATTGAAATCGGTATTGCAAGAAGAATGGCTGAATATTGCTCCCGAGACCACTAGACATCTTGTGGAATCGATGCCTCGGCGATCGGAAGCTGTCATATCAGCAAAAGGTTATGCTACTAAATATTAACTCTTTATTATTAATGATTTATGCAGGAAAATAGATGCATGTACTCTCAATTTTGTGGCTATTAATTTCTGTTAATTTTCTTTATAAGTTATTATATGTATGTTTAAACTATCAAATATTTTGTTTTATCATTCAAAATAATGAATTATGATCTAATAAACGCATTTATGCTTAAAGGTTTTAATTATTTCCCTCATTTAATATAGTTTTTTCATTCTAAACATTGATTCCCGTTTTAAAAGTCGGTGTACCCTCAATTTCGGAAGTAACTGTATATAGCACACACATTTTGCATTCACCATCCTAAACTGTATTAATTCCCACTCTATATTAAAATTGTAGGTTTTGCTTATTTTTAATACTTCTTTCCCCCCGATATTATATGTGTTTTTGAAATATATGACATACTACTATTTTTACTGAAAAAAAAAATGGTGCGTGGAACTCCACGCGATAGAAGTGAAACTTCTTTGGCGACGTTGTAACATTGATTATTTACCCTAATATTCCAAATTGACCGCGCACATGTCTCAATCGCCTAATTTGCGTGAAAGGTATTCGTGGCGAGAGGAGAAAGATGTCCTGTTATTTCTGGGTATACAATACCATTATATTTTGATAAATTTCGTATACTTTTCCTATTTAAACTTTCTCGGCAATTGTAGCATGCTTTAATGTGTCTTCTAAATTAATTCCCGGTAAAATATTTTTTGTGCTCAGCAACAGACGTTCTCAAATCATCTCTAAACCATAATCTATCATAAATTGAACGCCCGTATCAATTAAACGATTATCAACGAATCGTTTTTGAAAATCTTTGTGAGCATTTTTATGGGAATCATAGTCTTTGTAACGTAAGATGGAATTTATTATTGATTTACATGCTTCAGTTCCAACACGCACTAGACTTGTTGAGGGCTCTGTAGTTAATAGCACAGGGTGGTTCACTATGTCCGTATTAATCTGTGCAATCATTAGAAGACTCTCATTGGCATTCCCATCCTTTAAATCGAGCATTAAGAGAGTATTTTGCAGTATTTTTTTCGTGCTCGATATTCTCTCACGTTTTTTTTTTTTTTTTTTTTGTTCTTTTCTTGTCACTTTTTTCGACTGGACTTGCTGCTGGTTTTTCTTTTTTCTTTCTTTCACGAAACATTTTTCCTCTTTGTGCATTTGATTTAGGCATTCTGACCAGAACTAATATAATAATTCAACGCAAATAAAAGTCAAAAAAGCAAATTAGCTGCCGGAAACAACGCCATGTAGCAAACAATCTAAGAAAACATTTAAAAAAAAGCACGCTTTTACTGCAAGAGCTATTTTGTCTACACCGTGATGCCACGGCATCTCTTTCTACCGTTGATAGATGTTCTCGGGTCTGGGGGGAAAGGACCTCCAATAGGAAGGTGGACAAGTTGACCAATCGGAGGTGCGCAATCATCCAACTTTTACACGGATATGACGCAAGTCATGTTGCGTCCCCGCTCCCCCTTTTCCTCCCAACTGGCTATCTTGTCATCATGCTGACAATTCGGGGATGGGAGGAGGGCGGGGAGACTACTTCCGTTCTCTTTTTAACTGTTACGTAAAACTGGGCAAATTTCTCATTCACTCTCGAGCGCTAAGAAGTTTCACTTAAAAGAACCACACAAAAGTAACATAAAATCTTCAAATTGAATGTTTGAACAACAATGAACGATTGCTAGATCACGGAGCGTGGACGTTTTCAAAGCTACAAACAAAAAGGAGCTAATGAATCTGTAACCGACAGATGTATTTAACACGTTCGCTGCTGGTGCCACGCCAATGTGGCACAAGAACGTAAACACAAGAATCTAATCCCGTTTTATCGTAAGAGCAACTGACTAACGTTTATTTCCCCCTTTAGTCGATGTGTAGGGTGAAGTACATTTCTCCTGCTGGCATCGTGTTGATCGCATATCCCCCCTCCATAATCCCAGAGAATGTGTTAAGCGTCTTAGTGAGCTTCCAGTAATGGTAAATGTGTCATCTACACATAGTCGCATGGATTGTGAAAAGCCGATTATTCATTCTAACTAGGCGCCGGTGTTCCATAAATATTTCTGTTAATATGCGCATCTTAGGTCATAGTTAAAGGCGTTCACCTCAAAATGTCTTGACGGTTCACCGGTCGATCGCGATCGACTTAATGCCTACCCCGGCTTTAGAGGTTAAAGTAAGGTATTTTGATAATCGATACAATTTGAAAATGTAAAAACCTCAAAAAAAAAATAAGATTTTAGCTTTCCAACACCTCTTAATATCGAGAATGAAACTAGTATGATACAAGGCAATCGAATTTGATTACCAATAAGTTTAATCAAAAAACATAAAATGTAATCATTCCTTCTTGTTCTCTTTATTTAAGTCATGATTTTTGTTGCCATCATGTTTGAACAGTGGAAATTATTTGTGTACATTACTGCAGATTAATATCAGACCAATATCTAAGTTGCTTTGGTTGTAATTCTATCATTTGTTGGTATATTAGTGGTTATAGTCACTTAACTCGTTTGCGGAAAGTCGCAAGTTCAAGTCCAGGTGCCACTGAAGACTCTCCGTGTAGAAGGAATGATGCGTGTTTAATCTGTCGGAGCTCAAAGTTCTCCCATTGACGTGGCGCGTGAGAGGAATTCAGAGAGGTGGTTGCTAGAGTTTAGTTGTCGTCCTCATCCCTTGACCATGGTTCAAATTGACGAGGTCTGTCACCAATAGTACTCGTGTTACTTTATAGTGAGATGTTAATAACAATTATTCACTCACTGCCACTTGTCTAGATCATTTCCATCTTTTCTAGTAGAGCAATGACGTGTGCACACACAGGACACGTCAACAAACCCTCTATATCCTCAATGGAATTGATTATTTACCCAGGCCAACAGCCTCATACGTTCTTTCTCGCATTGAATATATGTGGGCATGTATCTGGCATACAGTGCTATACGGTGAGCACTACGGGTGCGTACCGTATAGAAACTAATTTCTGCAATGGAGTCAGTTTGGCGAGAAATAATGGCAGTAATGATCTTGTGGTCCCCAAACTCGTGGCCGGCGTGTCATGAATTCGAGTCTAATACCATTGAAGACCCACCGTGCACGTTGCACAAGCACGTTGAATATGTCGAGGCTCAACTGTCCTCCCGTCGGTATGGTGTGTAAGTTCGGAGGGGGGTCCAGCTCAGGTGCGTCCTTGTCACTTAACTGTAGTTCAAAATTACGAGATCCGTCGCCAAAAGCAATCGTGTAGCTGAACAGCGCAACGTTAATACTCCCTCACTTGACGAGGAATATATCAGGCTTCCATCAATCACTTTCTTGGTGGAGCTCTGAATAACTGCCCACCAAATATGACGCATCAAATACTGAATAGAAATTATCGTGTGCATATTTCTGTTACTTTGACCATTTGTTAATTAGTGTCTTGCCACTCCTGTTATTCTCACCATTGAGAAGTGTATTACATTTTTCCCTTACTACATATATGTAGAATACAAGAAAAAACTGAATACGAGATTCAGCTATTTCAAATTTTGTAAAAATTACACAGTAATTAATTTTGTTTTTGGACCATCAAGCTTTTATTCTAAATTTGGCCTTTTTCTTGGTATATTCTGGGATTATAAAAGTACTCTAAATAAATGTAAATTTTTATGTTGCTTTAAATTTCTTTTATTTATTACGTCGTTCCATTTTATATGTAATATTTGCATAGCACTATATTTACAAAATAGTTGAACCACCTTATGAAAGAGAGAAAACCTTGGATTCCATTAATTTTTTTTTAGTCAATGCAATATTTATGAAGAAAAATTATCCTTTACATGAACTTTACTAAAAGCATTCTCTCTCACACACACAAAGATAGCAAACCTCCGAATATTCAGTGAAGTATTTAATAAGATTAAATGTTCCCCCAGTTTTCTTTCAGTTCATCCAACCATATCAGAGAATCTAAACCTAAAAATAAACGGTTATTTAAATTTGAAGATAGAATTATTGTGATTTCTTTTGTATCGATTTTACTATCAAGGGGAAGGAAAGAAATTTTTCAGGAAAAAAAAGATTTGTATTTGAAGAATACTTAATTTCACCATGATTTTCAAATTTACTATAGGTTTAAAAAGAAAACAAGAAGTTTTTATTGTAAAAAAGTTTTTTTTTATTTTGTATGAAGAATACAGAATGATTCAATACATTTCGATCATCATAGCATTCAATTGATAACGACAGTGTTGGAAAAGTTACTAAAAGTATTTCATACAATTAATATAAAAAAAATTTTTAACGCCAATACCTACTTTGTTAGAAAAAACGTACTGGCACCATCTGTTGCAGCTAATTGTAAATACAAGGGAAATAATGCATAATAAATTTAAATTAAAAATAAATTTAATTAATGAATTAATATTTGAAAAAAAACAGTATTAACAGCAAGTGTCATCCACTACAAGTTTAAAAGAATGTATTTGAACTTGATTGGATGAATAGAATTTATTTTATAAACGATTGAAAATTCCAACAAGATAAATAAACATATAAATGTATAAAGAGTGTGAGCTAATAGTAGGAACTGAAAAATAGTCTTAAGAAATTTGATCAAAATTATTTTATAGAAATTTTATGAAATTACTTAAAAATACCTAAATTATTTAAATATTACCCGAAAATATTTTAAATTAAAAACTTTAAACCACTGCACATGCAAATGAATAAAAGTTTTACATATTAAGTATTAAGTTTTCCGCCAGAATTTCAATAAACTAAATTGGCCGTGGTAGCTTAGTGGTCATGGTCACGGACTAGCGGGGCCGCGGTAGCCGAGTGGTATAGGTATCGGACCGTGGCTTGCCTTGTCACGAGTTCGAGCCCAGTACCACTAAAGACCCGCCGTGTAGGGCAGCGTTGCATGTTAAATCTGTCGAGAGCTGAAACGTCCTCCCTTTGGTGTGGTGTGGTAGTTAGAAGAGGGTGGTGCCAGCTCAGGTGCCGTCCACGTCACTTGACCATGGTTCAAAATTACGTGGTCCGTCGCCAAAAGCCCTCCTGTAGCTGAACAGTGCGACGTTAATATTCAATCAATCATCAATCAATCACGGACTGGCGGCTAGCGTAAAGACACGGCTTGTAGAGAAGGATTTTGCACGTGAAATTTGTCGAGACTCAAATGTCCTTTTGTGGATATGTTGTGGAAGTTAGAGGTGCCAGATAGGTTTCGTCCTCGTCATTTAACCATAATTGAAAATTAGATACGTTGACCATAATTCCAAATGTGGTTCGTCGCCAATAGCACTCCTGCAGCCTTTTCGTGCGACGATAACATCTCTCACACAATCAATCAAAATATTCTCTCAAAAGTCTTCAAAAAGAACAAAAACGGTAAACGTTAAATCTATTGAAGTTTAACATTCTCACTCGGGCGTGGTATGGTTGTTAAGAAAGTAGAGTCCTAGCTGAGGCGTTGCTCTGTTGACTTGAATGGGGTTCGAAATTCTAAGATTCGCAACTAATAAGCCTTCCTGTAGTTTCAAAGTGAGACGTTAATAAAAACTCATTCACGTTTCAGTGGAAACTTCAAAAGCATGATATATTCCTCTTTTTCTGGACAGTGTAATACAACTAGGCGTTTTGTGTTTGGAAACGTATAAACCATGGAAATTCTTGTGTGAGGGAGTGAGTAAGTATTAAAGTCGCATATTCAGCTGCTCGAGGGCTTTTGGGGATGGACCTCGCCATTTTGAACCATGGTCAAGTGACAAGGATGACACCTGAGATGTGTGTGTGTGTGTGGTATCCCCTTCTCCTAACTTCCCCATCACATTAACGAGAGAAAGTTTGAGCATCGACAGATTTAGTCTCCCTTCCCCCTCCTACATGGTGGATGTTCATCGGTACTAGTTACCTTGACTACAAGGCTACCGAGGTCCTTTTAAATTCTTGAAAGCACTTCAAAACTGCAATAATGTCTTCTAGACTCACGACTAAATTTCGTTGCAATTAATAGGTCCCTAATCGGATTTATACTGTAACGAATTTTAGGTAATTAATGACATCTTAAAATGGTGTAAATAATTTAAATGTAGATATTTAATGCATTTATATTCATTTCTGTCGCATTTATTTTATGATAAAAACTGAAATACTCGCTAGAAACGCCATGCCTCGGATTATATTGGCATTTTAATGGGAATTGGGCGAAATACTGGAGGTCTAGCCAAGTTTGCATCACTTTTTGGCGACAATATAGATGCTCCTTGAAATTACTGAAGAAGTCTGCGTCGTCATTTCCTGTAACGTAAGTGGATTTTGCTGTGTAATGTAGCCGCGAAGACTATAAATAATGATCACTTTCTGAAACTGAGTTAATTCTACTTCAACTGTGTGTGTTCAAGTGTTCAGAGGGGAGATCAACTGGTTGATTACGAATGGTGTTTATTGTAATGTGTCTTTATTTTTAGACACTAATAGTTGTGTTTGAGCACTACTGAGGGGGTGAGAATATCCTGTAACTTATTGTACGAATTTTACAGCTGCTGATCTTGCGTTTTAAGGATTGTTTTCGACAGTAAATTTCATCTGCTGAACTGTTTTGTTCTCTTAAACTAGTAGCATTAAGTCCACGAGCCCCCATCTACCCAACAAAATTTTTCCACATTTTCATTCGAATGAGCTGTAAAAATAGCATATAAAACAGAAAATATAATCAACTTATATTTAATTACTCTAGATTATGTCAAAATCTACTGTAGCGAACATTAATACGAAAAAAAATTAGTTGATGTTGTCAGGGACGAAAAGTCCATTGTGACTGCCTTAGATTGTAAGGAACACAATATTTTCCTGACATCCATTCCCCCTACGTTCTCAGATAGACTCCTCTAAAGGGCACAAGCGCAGATAATTCCCTTTCGAAGCCGTGTGAGACTTGGACTAGACCAGAAGAGCAGCAGATCAATTTCAGAGCCACGCCTGGTAAGTGAGAGAAGAACGGCAACTTATGTAAAAGATGGTAGATTGGTATATTTTTGTAATTATATCTCTCTAGCTTGACTGTGCGCTTTCGTTTTCAACACGCCACAACATATACTTTAGTACGTTTTGTTAAGGCACTGTTTATTTCAGTGCCGAAATGATAACATACTCGGAAAGATCATGTGTGTCTCATAGATTACTCTTTCGATAATAGTTAACCCCTTAACGTGTCCGATCATGTTAACTAGTCACGCTAAACTGGCCAAATTGTACACAAGCAAGAAAATTCGCGTGCATTTTAAGCTGCTGTCTCTAGTGTTATAGATTACTGTCTGCACTCGTGAGATGGGCTGCAATGTGTCGTCGTGACTTCTTAAATTTAGATAAATATTATAAAAAGTATTCCTTCGTTTCTTAGACATAAGCATTTGGAACAAATTTAGGTTTCAGAATCAAATTAGTAAAGACTTATACAAATTTATCATAGCAATATAAATATAAAAATATTATATAGACCCAACTCTTCTGGAATTCTACGACTGAGAAAACACCATTTTCCCAATTTGGTTTACCAGCATCAAGAAGAGAAGCTTCTACAAAATGTTGCGCTGTGTGTTGGGCTCAATGGGATAGAGAGCAAAGATAAAAGAAAGTCGTTACATATGTAACAATTGCAATGTTGTGCTATGTGTCACATCTTGCTTCAAAATGCAGTAATACCCCGAAATTACATTATAGGTGGGACTGAGTGATAACAGCGTATTTCCGGGTATGATTTCACATATAAATAGATATAAATTATTTTTATCTCAAACCAAAGATGAAAGAAAATAATTTAGAAACAAATATTTCATAAAATCTCAAATAACATAAATACAAAGCAGCAAAACGAAGCTATTTTGTGGTGGGCGGTTTCATAAAATCTAACAAAGTAGTATGCTGGCTCAAAGATTTTTTCTTTCAAAATTTCCTCGTGACATGCTAATAATTTTATTCCTTGTTTTTTTATTAAAAAATTGTGCTCTTCGTTTGAGTCCATATTTTCTAAAATTTGCAGCACTTCAACTAAGCCGACGCCTTCTGTCACATTCTCAACTATCATATGATATTCTGAATGAACTGGTTCTAAAGACTCTTGAACGTCTTGTTTTTGCTCATACATTTCAATGAGTTCTTCCATTGTCTGTTCCTGATTGTGGGAATCCAGCAGTTCTTGAATGTCATCCTTATCTCCTTCTGAATTTATTTACCTGATAAGATCGACTACTTCTTCAACCAATTGACCAATTTCACTAATTTTACCAGTTTTTTCCTTCCAATAAAAGACGAATCGACGAGATTTGAAAAGCACGTAACTTCGGGTTTACGTAAGTCGAGGTATTTCTATATAGCGCACACAAAAGAAATTTTCTGAATAATTTCCAAAAATAAATACTATTATTATTTCTGTTAAAAAATATAAATAATTTTTACTGATAAAAATATCTTTCTTTCAAAAAAAAACAATTCAAAAAGAAAGATAATATTGCAAAATTTGAATCTTATCTGCAGTGTTCATCTAAATCCAAAATTAAAATTAAAATTTTGATTGATTTGAATTTTTTTTACCAAAACAACATTTTAAAATGTGTTTCGTTAAATAAAGAAAATAAAATAAATTTTGCCCGGTTTTTTTTTAAATAAGCTTGCATTAAGGAGTTAATGAATTGGAATCCCTTTGAAAATAAAGTATGCCACCACATGTCGCCAAGTTTGGCGACAAAAATAAATGTGTTTGGCGGAACCAACATTTTAACATAAACCTTTTATACATTCAAACGAACACAAATAAAAAAAAAAAACAACTGATCAGCTTTGAAAAACAGTAAAGTTAAGGAATGAATTTGAATTCGTTTTTGAAATTCCAAAAATTATCCCGAGTTTATGCAAGACACCAAAGCATTTTTAGGAAAGAAAATACAAACGTAAAACAAATATTTTCTTCGCAAGATTTTAACATGTTTCTTAAAATATGCCTTTTAAAAGTTTTTTTTTTTTTTTTTTTTTTTTGCTTCGCATTACTTGAATATTTAAAGCATTCACTTAGCGAAAAAACAGTTTGAATAAATTCTTTGTAGATATTTAATTTGCAACTTCTTAAGTACCTCCTAAATTCTAATGTAAGTATTTTAGGCTATTCGAGTTGGAGCAAGATGTTGTTGCTATAAGTACATTATTTAGAAAGACTGCTATTAAAAATAACTTTGAAATGTCGCAGACTTTACCCGTTATTTGTGAAAAGCATTCTCCTTCAACTTTTTGTAGGAGTTTTCAATAATTTGCACTTTTGAATTAAAAAACTTTCAAATGATATTTCTTAGTGGTAAATCAAAATGTTGTATACAGAGGCCAATAGTAACAAACTACAAGTGTTTTTCGTTCTGCAAAAAAAGTTGTTTGTAGCACAATGTAAACGCGTTTAAGCTAAGAAAAATATTTTTCCTTAACTGAAGTAAAACTGAAAAAGAAAAATATTCATTTTTCTATAAAAAAACATTTCAATCCGTAACAAATTTGTTTTTTGCCAGTTACAGATTCGTCTAATTTTTAACCCGTTCAGGACCATGATCACATATATGGGATCACGTGTTTCTTCCTCCACGGCCCACAGTATCATATAAGCCAGTGATCCGCAACCCCCGGTCCATGGATCAAATGGTGCCGGGCCGCCTAAGGAACATTAAACTGTTGCCATTTTATTTAAGGTATCCGACTACGTTCGGAACCACGATTTTACAAAAATGTATACTATTAATGCTATTTAGTGTCACTTAGACTAGAAAATGTATATAAAATTGTTTTAAGAATAGTATTTTAATGAAAAAATTATTTAAATACACACAATATTTTGACAAAAAATGAACATAGAATGACACATTTTCAAAATATTCTCCTTTTGCGAAAAATGCTTCGATTATAATAATATTTCGCCTGTATGTAGCTCAGACCTCTGTACAGAGGCTCAACTAGAATTTTTGAAATATATTAGACGTGGGTTTATCCATGTTTTATTACAACAGAGGGGAGAAATTTAAAGAAAAAAAATGCCGATAATTATTTCAATGGATTGTAACTCTGAAAATAATATGAATTTTTCAAAACTCATAGTTGAGCCTCTGTGCTGAGGTCTGAGCTATATACAGACAAAATATTATTATAATAGAAGCAGTTTTCACAAAAGGAGAACATTTTGAATAAAGGTTATTCTAAGTTAATTTTTTACCGAAATATTGTATTTAAATAATTTTTTTGTCAAAATATTCTTAAAACAATTTTATACATGTGTTCTAATCTGACACTTAGTATCATGAAAGTTATACGTTTATGCGCCTTTTTTTAAAATCACGGTTCCAAACGTAGTCGGATACCTTAAAGTGGTCCATTTCTCTAAATTACTGAAAGATTACAAAATTACATCACAAGGCTTCAGCTCTGGCTCGTTGCATGGAAAATCAAAGTTAATGCATCAAAAAGCGCAAGCCTCCTCTTTACGAAACAAAGGTGTATAAGAAACTTACCCAATATCTATATTTTTGACCAACCCGTCCCCTGGGTCACTGAATTTAAGTACCTAGGGTTCATTCTCGATGCAAAATTGAACTTCTCCCCCCACATCCGTACTGCACTTCAAAAAGCGGCAGGAATGAGCCAAACGCTCAATTGCTTAATTTCTCAAAAGTGTAAGCTCCCAATCCGACACAAGGTTTTGCTCTATAAATTATTTCTCCGATCAATTTTGTTATATGCATCTCCCATCTGGGCTTCTGCTGCAGTAACTCACTTGAAAAAAAATTGCACGTTTTTCAAAATAAACTCTTTCGAAAAATAACTAATGCTTCCTGGTTTGTCAGAAACGAAATCTTGCACAAAGATCTCAAAATTGATCCAATTCTTGATTTCATTAAAAATCAGTCCAAAAAGTTTTTTGACAGATTACCTCAAATTCCTAACCAATCAATCCGAGTCATCCCTGCCTATGATAACTCGGTCCCAAGCTCTGCAAAAAGACCTAGAGCTGCTCTTCGCCACATACATCAGCATTTTCCCGTCCTTAAAAGACTTCGGAGATCCTAAATATAGTCTTTGGTAACTCTTTTCAATTTTTTTGTTTCTAAAAAAAAAATTCTCTAATTTTAACTTTTGTTATTTTGTATGTGCAAGATTTCATGTCCATTAAATTACTTCGACTTAAACCCACATTCTCTTGAATTGGTCTTGCGTGGTAGTTTAATTCCATGTCAATTATTCTCCTTTTCCACATCTTTTGTGGATCATCTTTTATTTACTCATTTTCCAGCAGATTGCATCACATTATGGACACTTTCTTTGTCAACGCCTTTTCTTCCCGTTCGCTGTTCAGCAACACTCCCGTCATCACTACACGATTCAGCAATGTTTGTCCTTTCCCTTTATTTAAACATCATGTATCACGAGCACTACGGCATTAATTGCTTTTATTTTCCATTTCATCTTTTTATCTTCCAAATTCCGTGTCTATATTTCTCGCTCTCTCACTGGTAGTATGTCCTCAGCTACTGGCGAGAAGCTTTCTTTTAGAACGGCTATGAGCTGTAGTTAATAATTTTGATAGTATCTTTTAAATTTTATGGAACTTTCAATTAATTCTTCTCTTTTTTCTTATTAATTATGGTGAGAGGGTAATACTGTTTTTTGGTAAGGTACCTCGTATTTTTTTTGAAGCCATGGGCCGTGTGGTCCATTTCTCTTGGATTTGCGCAACTTTCCACGGTCATCACTTTATATTCCACGTTAAATCACTTTTATTCATTTTTGGTGTAACTATATTTTATTCTGAAGGTATATTTAAATGTAACTAAAATAAAAATTTTTAAACCAAAACAATTTAAAATATAAACAATCAACGTGTTCTACCCTGAGCGGGCCGCGGTAAAATTATCAAACGTTGACCGGTCCGCAGCAATAAAAAGGTTGCGGAGCACTGATATGAGTGATTGAAGTTTCCCTGCTCGCAGGCCCATGATCACACCGGGGTGATCAAAGTTAGGAACGTTTTTATATTAATATTTTACAAGCACTAGATGGCGGTTAAAAACTGGTGGGGTTTTTTTTTTCGAATAATATTTCATAAAACTTTGAACTTCAATGTGTGTTTTTGGCTCCGTGTTTTTTTTTAATTAGATCCGAAATATTTATGATTATAAGCAACTGCGCATGGTTATTTTTCCGAGAGAATCGGACATTTAGAGATTCGTGATCTATTGCTCTATGGATTTCTGTTTATATTTTGAATAAGTTGGTTTAGTTTTCTGTTTTGAGTACTTGCATTTAAATGTATGGGATTTTTGTCATTTTTTTGAAAGTGTTTCAAATTTTTTTTATTAAAATGAAAACATTTTCTTTAAAATTCGCAATTGTTTTTTTAAATATAGCGAAAATTTTTGTACTCCGTGTTCAAATATTATCAATGATAGTAAATTGTAAGTTTTAGCGTATCTTTGATTGCATTTAAAACTTTATATGAATTTTGAAAGGAAATTAGGCTTAGCAGAGAAATTCGACCGGTCCCGCGCGTGTGTATCCTCTCCGAACGTACGGGCCTGGGAAGCGCTTCTTTCTCCTTCCGCTGGTCCTGAATTTAAGGATTCTTTCTGCTTTAGAATACAAAATATTTCACGTTTCTGGAAGTCAATACTCAAAGAGCTGTAATAAACAGAAATAAAAGTCGCGAGTTCAAGTCCTAGTGCTACTGATGACCCACCGTGTAGAGGGAACCGATGCTGGTTAAATATTTCAAGGCTTAATATCCCCCCATTGGTACGGTATGGTAGTTAGGAGAAAGGGATACCACAGGTGTCGTCCTCGTCACTTGACCAAAATTAGGAGGTCCATCACCATTAGCCCTCGTGTTGTTTTATAGTGTGGGCTAATATAACATTCATTCACACATGGTCGTGATCCGGACCAAGTGGCAGACGTTATTTTATCCCAAATGCGCACTTTAAATCTGCCAATTCTCAAAATTTTTATATAGGTGGGGAATGAGTTGGGAAAAGGAGGAATTAGCAAAAGTATCATCCTCGTTTTTGACCATTGTTCAAAATTATGTGATTAATTACCAATTAGAAACCATCAGTTTTCATTTATATATAAATATGAATCCAAAATATTTGCGAAAAATCAATAAAACTCATAAGATAGTTATGGAGCTCAAGTTTTATAGTTTGATCTTCAAACCTTTTGAAAGAAATGGAAAATTTTTAACTGTTTATAATTTAGATGAGAAAAAAAAAGTAATTAAGAAACGCTTATTTGTTCTCAGGAAAATCGTTTCAGGTTTTTGGACCAATCCATTAAGTAACATTCGTTATAATTGACCTTGAGTATTTATTTTCGTACTTGGAGAAATAAATTCGTACACAAAGTTTGAAAATGAATCAATTAAAAAAATATTTCGGTGTTATTTTTTCTCCTTTTTTCGTAAAAGAATACATAGTATGCCTATAGTTTTTCTACAAGTGAATTAATGATAAATACTATTTTAAAGAAAAAAAAATGTATTCCGTTTTAAGGTGTGTTTTTTTTTCAACATACTTAAGAAGATTTACACCTGTAAATAAAACTCGAAAGTTGTTTTAATATGCTTTTTATTTAATGTAAATAATAATCTTTAAATAATTCTTAATTTCCAGCACAACTATCAACGAGTCATCTACCCTCCTTCTAAAAAACCCTTTCAAGTAATTAATTAGTTTTTTGTGAAAGCTGTGAAAGTTTTTTTTTTTGTCTTTTTACAGTCGAATGGAATTAAGTCTGTTTTTCATTAAGGCTTTTTTTATTTGCTTTACTTCCAGCGTCAGTCTCAAAAATCAATACAAAAAATCTATTAGATACAACTTAAAAATTTGATAGTACACATGGAACGAAAATTTACCGATTAGCTTCTTGCACATAATTATGTTCTTTGTGTATTATTTATAAAAATTCTTCTATTGACACAACAGCCCTGGGTGGAACAAGGTCATTTATAAACATTAAAAAAATGTTGTTTATTACATCAAAATAAGCTGGCAAATACACTTTTATTGATACACTGGCTAAAAGTATTCGGATGCCTCCTTCTGTAAGTCGCAAACAACAAATTGCAGAAATAAAAGCCCTTAATGACTGGCCTCAATAAAGACTCATTTCGTCTTAGTCGTCTAAGGCATGAGCGGCGTAGCGGTGAGCCGGTTGGTCGGTGGATGAAATAAACACCCCTGCCAAGGTCAACAGCTTGTTGTCAAACAGTGAAACTGTAGAAAAAAACGAAGTGTCAGGCCTAAAAAATTAGGAACAGGATAGTAAAAGAATACAGAAAGTTCTTGTTGGATAAATTACAATGTTTATCAGGCGTTAGTGCCAGCAGTAGGATTGTTCGTCGGGAGTTAAGAAACCAGGGATACCATGATCACATGCAGCCACTCGCAACCCAGTCAACACTCCCCAGAATACAAGGCGATGGTTTCAATGGTTCAAATCTCACCGTCATTGAACTTTGGAAATGTGGAAAAATGGTCTTTGGAGTGATGAATCTCGCTTTACAATTTGGCAGTCCAATGGACGCGTCCTGGTATAATGGATGCACGACATTCGCTTATTTAGTGATTGCATTGTGTCAGTTGTATAGTTTGTGGTGGTGACAAAACATCATAGAGTGGCTTGAGTTTCTTAATTCCTATTATGATCCACATGTGCACAAGGTGCTAGTAGTCATCTTTTGTTTACAATTTGTATTCAGTATTCCTGCAGCCACATGGAGCATGACGGGCTGACCATCTTTTAGTAAGCCATCATTTATTATTACATTCCACTGTAATTTGTTTGAGTAAACAAGTTATACATAACTCCAGATCTGCTTATACTCCCTTCAGTATTTTTTTATATACATTTGTAGTCATTACATATATTTGTGGTACTTTGATCCGGAGCCGAAAGTGATCAAATGGCTCCAAAAGAATTATCGGAGCTCTCCATATTGAGCAGGAGAAAACTGTATTTGCTTGGTTAAATTGCGCAGATTAAAACTCTATGAAAAGTATGGATTCACCACATAACATGAACTCTGAGATGCATGTTAACACTTTGGACAATGCTGCTCTCACAATGGGCTCAATTCATGTGACATCACAGTCACGTGATAGTGAAAGAGTTACGTGATTCTAGCCAATCAATTCAAAAACTCATGCGACGTCATTGCCACACGATAAAAACTATATAGTGTTTCCAGCTAATCAGTTCACGCGCTCCAGTGTTGCCGAGTTTTGCTCTTTGCAGAAACTTTCTCCTAAAAAGTACATATGTAAAAAAAATCATTTTATTTAAAAGGATAAACATTAAATATGATTTCTTTAATTTTTTAAAAAAAATGTTTTTGGCGAAGTTTTTTTTCCCTAACATTTAAGCATCTTTACCGAAATATAAAATTTGAAATTTTATCTGAGTTTTACAAAAAAATAGAAAAATAAGTACATTTAGTTTAATGTTTGTTTTGAATTCAATGGAAAACACGTGTTTGTTTTTATCATGTGACTTAATGAATTGAGCCCATTCTATGATAATATTTCGGGAAAGGTCCCTTTCTCTTCCGGCAGGAATAAAACATCCATCCACACATCAAGACTTAGGCAGCCATATTTTGACGAAATGGGTGTTCGAAAACTCGACTGGTTTTCTCACAGCCCCGATCTAAATGCCATTGAACACTTTTGCAACGAACAGATTATGCAGCCATCCAAATAGGACACTCATTTCAGCTGTTGTGGATGCCTGGAAGTTAATACCAGTGACCACCGATCAAACATTAGCGCAATGTTTCACTTAATGTGTGCAGGCTGTCATCGGTGCAAAAGAAAGATCGGCATCATATTAATAACGCTTGATTTACTGGGTATTTTACGATGTTGTATGTCTATGTACTATTTATATAATTTATTATTATCTTAATCCTAACATTCAGCATTTTATTGTATTGAAAAACATTTTTATACCCCTCGCAATCCGATTTAAAAAGGATAGCATATGAATATCTTAAACGAAAGTATTATTCTCTTAAGCCCCTGAGTTGATTTCTCCGAAACCCATTTTTAGCGGGCTTGTAATCAACAACAAAAAAAACCATGCTTGCCAAATTTCAAATGTGTACGATTGATAGTTCAGAAACAGGTTGGGAGAGGCTAAAACCACTCTCTTGGGAATCTAGATATGTGGGAGGTTGGGAAGAAACGCTCGCCATGATCCAATCAATCTGTTTATTTATCACACAATAAATCGACACAAATTCAATTAATAATAGCAAGAGAATGTCTCGATGTTAACCGTGAAAGTGGAACAATGACGGCAATACACGAACGATTAGGAGACTATCAAACTCGATCTTTACTTTATAAGGAATCGAACCTATCACCCGATTTAATCTTATATCAATTTAATCTCAGTGAACAATCGTTACTTAAAAACTTCCTCCCAATAAGTTCTTAATCACAATAATTCAAATATGATACCTTCAGTAATAATCTCTCTTGAATCGGGTTTATCTCCTCTCCTACTCTCTATTCTAGATAGAAAACTTCGACCATATGTAGTAAGTTAATTTAAATATCACGTTTTTCTTCTTCCGGAGGGTTGGTTGGGAATAACGCGAATGAATAACCCAAAGATTTCTCAAGAGGATTAGTTGAAGAATAGCGAATATATCCATCACACGAGATGTTTTTACCCATACCACCCCTACGAAACTTCTTAAGAGTCAATTTCTACAAAACCCGCTCTTAGAGGATCTCTTCTCAACAAAAGAAACATACTTATCGCATTTGAAGTCCGTAAGTCAAATAGTTTTAAAAGATGAATTTTTATTTATTTATAAGCCCAAGAACATGCTCTTGGGAGGTCTATTTTCGCAAAAATCATTTTTTTAGTGGATCACTGCTCAACAATAGGAACATGCTCATCAATCTTTACATGTGTAACTCTAATAATTTGGGAATTCTAGTAAAGATTCAGTGAGTTGCTTTCCTTCTTTCAGTAGAGATAATAGAGAATCATTTACGTTTACAGATTATTTTGAATGTTTTCACAGTCTTCGAAGCCTTTTATAAAATGGTACATCCAACAAAATTAAAAAACGATACATTTTATTCTTTCTTAATTTATATTGAATGACGCGCTTCGTGTTTGATTCATATCTATATTTTTATTAGCCTTTCCTTAAGAAGACTGCCTATATTGAAAATTTTGTTTTTTGACAGCATGAGGCAATTTTTTTTTTTATTTTGAAAATTTCATAGTTTGAAAATTTTTTCCCAAGCAGTTTTTCTTTTCCCTGTACGCAAAAAACAAATAATGCTATAGTGATTTTAAAAAGCATCACTCACTGTAAAAGTGAACCGGAAGTATAATTTCGAAGCCCGAAGTTGCAGAAAAGTGCAATTTTTAATACAATTTCTGCAGTTTTTTTATTTTTGTAATTTTTATAATTTATATTTCTATAGATTTTCTAGTGTTTCAGCCACTACTCTATTATTAGTACAGTTATTTCTTTCTAAAAATTGGCAACAGAGAGTCTACTTACACTCCAGCGCGTGTTTTGCTCAGCTATATATTCACGCTGAAAATGATATACATGCTGCCAACTTTAAATGAACTTTTCTCAAAATTATGTTTTCGAAAGAAACTCATCACCAGATAAATGATATTTTAATAACCAAACAAGATAATGTTTTGAAATTTTCTGGAATTTTTTTAATACTATTTTTTATTCAGTGGACCATTAGTTTCGTTGTAGGTCAAATGTGTTTTTCATTTAGAGTAGTTTTTATTAAAAAAAAAAGCTTAAAAAATTGTAAAATCTTCGTATTAGAATGTATTAAATGCCTGTAATTTTTTGCATTGTAATATTTCTCTTAGAATTTGGTACCTTTTAAAGAACATTATAGCATGCATGTTGTGTATAAAGGAAATTATTCAGGTAATTGCATTAGAATATTTTATACAGTGTTACATGTTTTAGTAAAAATTTGATAAGTTTTCCTTTAGAATGTAACCAATTTTTCTAAGAGTACAATAATTATTTTAAAACTTTTACGTATTTACATATTTTTTCCGTCCCCCTAAAAACACTCAAATAGTTTCAAAAAGTCGTTATTATAAAAAAAATGGGTCCAAAGGTATGCAGTCACCGTAAACAAAATTTAAAATAAAACTGAAAAATTCCCGAAAGCAATTTTACTAAAAGTCTCGTTATTTCAACAATATAAAAATGCAGACTTTTGATTATTTTCCTAAAACATTATTTATTCTGCTTTTGAAATACATTAAAAAAACATCACGATAAAATGACTGTCAATAACTTCAAACTAAATAAAATGAAGAATTAAAAGAATTTTTAAAAAATACTTCACAAGAGAGTAACTTAGAATCATAAAAGTGCTTTTGAAAAAGACCACCCGTTATAATACAACGTATTTATCCCAGAAGTTTTCAGCGAACTTTTTTACTGAAACATGCCCGAAAAATGTTTTACACTTTTCTCATTATTTATATACTTTAAAAGATAAAAATTGTTAACTCTCGAGTATGTGTTCTCTCTCTACATAGAAATTGTTAACTTGTGTCGATGGTAACAATGTAGATACTTGATGTATTATATTTCAAAAGACATTTTCTATATTAAGTGCTGCCGTTGAGAAAACGAATTGGGTATTATTAAAAGAACTCTATTTTAACTCTCAAACATCTATACGTATGAAAAGCAAATCCCTAAAATTAGCTGCTAGGGATTATTATGAATACCTGCCTTTCGTGTTTACTTTAACAAATTGGGAATTCGCGTGTTGTGCAGGAAAGTGAATAAGAAAAGTCGCATTAGATCTGTTATCATTTTCCACGCTTTTGGCAGTTTCTGAGAATAAAGAATGTAGGTTTTCATGTTAAACGCGTGCGCGGTATTAAAAAAATATTTATTTCGTGACGATTGTGTAATCGACATTGTGAGTAACGATATTTTTCCCTTTTCTGAATTTTTTACATCAATCATTTTAGTTAATTCACTTTGAGCTAGTGAAAAAAATAAACGTCACACTATATAACACTTCCTCGTAATTTTAAACCCCGGTCAAGTGACGCGGATGACACCTCAGGTACATTCCCTCTCCTAGCTTCCACATCACGCCCCAAGAGGAATTTGAGCCTTGACAGCATCAGCCCCTCTACACGGTGGGTCATCAGCGGCACTAGCACTCGAACTCATGACACGCCCGCCAGAAGTCTGTTCCCACAGCCACTAGGGCACTGCGGCCAATTGGTTCATTTTGAACAGGCGATTGCTTTGTAAATTTGACACACAATTCAATACCCTTTTCTCTGAAATCCTACGGGATATTGAGACCCAAGAACATTTTGAATTTAAGGGCCAACTGGTCTCAAGAGAAGGTTCGTTGATGTCTCGGCTCGACCTCAATAAGTCATTATCTAAATTATATTTTAAATGCTAAAGGTTATTCTCGAATATATTTTTCTGAAAAACTGGGAATTTGAGCTATACGCCAAAGGGTAAAAGTAACAAGACTGCATTACTATATCATGCCGTTATCTATGCCTTAGACAATACCTATCACCTTATCTTGGTATTTGTACGCTTCTGTGGCGAAAGGTTATTGAAACGGAATAGTTTGTTGGAAAAGAGTAATCTCCAATAATAACTAAGACGAGATTTGGGGTTAAATGTGATCATTATGCATCAAAGTCGCCCATCCAGTATCTGTGCCGTTGAGCCTGCGTTCCAATCCCGGAAAAAACAGGGATGTTCGTAAATGTATAGTGCCTTCGCGGCATGGGAGTACTTTAAATAGCCGTCGAGCTACAAATCCTCTTGTGAGGTTGGTGGAAGGGGAAGAGAGGTGGGAGGCCCTGACCACCTCCAGGGTGTTCTCCCTCAAAAGTGGAGGGTCACGGCCGTTTTTAACCTCGTCGGCACCCTACGTGCTTCAAATTGTCCCCCCACTCTTTCCAGAGCGCCCATCCTTCAGTTCTTACCGTTGCCAGTTTTGGTTCGAGAGAGATTTTCCGTGAACTCTCTCACTCTTTTTCCTTCCTTTGTTTTTGCTCTTTGAATAAATAGTCTTTTCATTATCCACCAATTATGAGCCCGCCTTATCCCGGACTGGCAACCGGCAGCATAAGGAAAGGATGTTGGTGTAGTGACTTTGCACAGCTCTGAGTTACAACTATTTATTTTTAACACTTAATCAGAAGTTATCACATCACAAAGAATTAGAATTAAGATGGGTAGCTTCCATCACAGATTTCCCCACCCAGTCGGGAGAGTTCACAGGTCCAAATACGGATTCCGCAGACTTCGCGGTTTTCCTAGTTCGTTTCGCGGAAGGCACCTCACTAGGGCTCCCTCAAAAAATCAGTCTCTTCGCGGGAGGAGCTTCACAACCACTCTCCCTAAAAAAACTCGTATCGCTGCGAGGGGCTCACACCAACACCCTCCAAAAAACCAAGTCTTCTCCCTTTTTTTTCGTCTCCTGAAAAAGAACCCTTTTAAACACCAGGGGTGTGTTCACAACACGCCCCTCGTCCCGTCTTATTGGCAGGTCACAAAAGGCTCTCTCGGCCTCCCTCGTCCTATTTGCGCATAACACACCAAAACACACTTGTCCATCACGCCACCTGTTTCTAGTATCCCCTTCTCTCAACACCAAAAAAGACGACATGATTCTCTTAAAACAGGCTTCGCCTATTGTCAATGGGGCAGCGGCTCTCCTTTACCATTATGGCGACCCGTCAGGCTGTCGTCACTTCCCGAGTTAAGACAATAAACAATGGCCCCATGGCCACGTGCACTGGTCATTTTACAGCTGGTGGATCTTAAAAATTCAGGGACAATCGATGGGTGTGAGTTCACAACAAGTGAAGACGTCGTACTCGTCACTTAACAGCTGGTGAAACTATAAAACTTATCGTGAATCGAAAGATGGGGATTCACAACAATCGACGATGTCACAAGTGCATGGTTCGGACACTCTTGTTCATTTCTTACTTTACGGCTTCACGGAATATCCGTGGCCGCGGAAGCCTAGTGGTATAGGTATCGGACCGTGGCTTGCCTTGTCACGAGTTCAAACCCACTACCACTAAAGACCCGCTGTGTAGGGCAGTGATGCACGTTAAATCTGTCGAGAGCTGAAATGTCCTCCCGTTGGTGTGGTGTGGTAGTTAGGAGAGGGGATGCCAGCTCAGGTGTCGTCCACGTCACTTGACCATGGTTCAATATTTCGTGGCCCGTCGCCAAAAGCCCTCGTGTAGCTGAACAGTGCGACGTTAATATTAAATCAAATCAAATCATTCACGGACCACCCACCCTTTTGTGAATTAATGTTGTAAATTAATGAAATTGTTTGTAATTATGGTATAAAGTATACATTATTGCTATCATCTTGTTAACTACCATCGCTTATCGCTTTACTCTCTATGACTTTTAATATTCTAATCCAGGGATGGCCAACCCAAATGACCACGCGGGCCACTTCGGAAGAACTTTACAATCCGGCGGGCCACACACACACACATATATATATATATATACAGAGTGGTCCTAAACTATATGTCAAAAATCAAAAGGTAGGTAGTACACATCAAGACGAACAATAGTCAATAGGAAACCAAGGGTACCGGACCGACCTGAGGCCAAATATGTGTGCGGTAATGAAACTTTAAAGCGGTAGCATGTGAAGCAGTATCAATCACACAAAAGAAGCTGATAACACAAAGACAAACGAAAACAAAACTTTATTAGCAATTCACAACAAATGCTCAAAAATGCGGCCACCAACAGTAACACAGCATTCACAGCGGCTGCCCATGGATCAGAAAAGACATCTGGCATGTCGATCACATGTCCAGCAGCAACGGATAAACGGGCAACAAGGTCTTCTGCAGATGGAACGGGACTCTCGTACACCAAGCTTTTAATTTGGCCCCAAAAGAAAAAAATCTAAACAACTTAAGTCAGGAGAACGTGGTGGCCAGGGAACTGGCCAACACCGTCCAATCCAATGCTGGCCGTAGACAGTATCCAGGTGATTCCCGAAATTTTTGGAGAAATGAACTGGAGCTCCATCGCGCTGAAACCACATTCGGCTGCGCACAGATGGAGGAACATCGACCAGAAGTTCAGGTAAGACTTCCTGTAAGAAGATGTTGTAGGTGCGGCCAGTCAAACGACTAGGTAGAATGTACGGACCTACTAAGTTATTGTGCACAATGCCTGTCCATACATTAATTGAAAAAACTTACTTGGTGGGCGTGTGTTATTGTACCATGTGGATTAACATGAGCCCACAGGTGAGAATTATGCATGTTAAACATACCCGACCGCGTAAAGATAGCTTCATCAGTAAATAATACATCTGCAGGGAAGGTTTGATTTTCTGCAGTCTGCTGTAAGTACCAAGTAGCAAAGTTAAGACGACGTGGATAATCATCAGGGGTTATTGCTTGCACTCTCTGTAAATGATACGGATGCATTCTGTCTTCATGTAAAGTCCTTAAAACACTTTAATGGCTCACACCCAACGCACGACCGACAGCTCTCGAAGATGTCGAAGGATTACTATCAACTGTGTTCAGTAATCTTTGTTCCAATGAAGGAGTTCTGCGATATCTTCCAATGCCAGTTCCACGCCTTGAAGCATAAAACGTTCCACTCGTGCGTAACTCCCTGTGAATGCGTTCGAATGTTCGACGATCCGGGTGTTTTCTACCTGGGAATCTCTCCCTGTACATTCTTTCAGCAGCTGCGCCATTTCCTTGTGCATTAAATGCATATCTGCTAGCTCCGCATTGGTAAAACGATCCATGCTGCTCGAGATCCGTGCGGGAAATGATGAATCCACCTAATGAAGCACTTTTATACACCGCAGTAATCAGCGCTCCCTACCGGCTGAATTTTTAGATGGGGCGCCATCTACCGCGTTAGCGCCATCTACAACATACAACAACTACATGAGCTTGGACAAGTGAGGTTCTAAACATGGATAAGACAGGCATTTTTATCGATTCATTACTTTGTGATTTTAATTGAAAATGAGGGATTATTCCTATGGAAATCGATTGATTTAATTATTTTTTCTTCATTTCTCCAAGAGTTTCAAATTTGAACCTCTTGTATACTAACTTTTTTTAGACAAATGATTGTAATTTTGGTATCAAAATTTAAGTTAGAAACTAAACTTACGGAAACATTCATCGGTGTTTCAAAAATACTGACAAAAATTACTTTATATTGTTTCAAAGTCTAAAGCGCCCTCTTTCGGCATTTTTTGAACTTTGTCTTTCAAATTAATTTTAAAGAAAATACTAATATGAAGAATTATTTTAGCGAAAACCGCAATCGAATTTACCTTTTTTTCTGTTTTTTATCATCATTTGAATTTTGGGGCCCTAAACTTTAATGGTCCTTAGTTCCTTCGGAAGACGTTTGGCACCCTTGGTTTCCTATTGATTATTGTTCGTCTTTCCTACTATGTACTATTGTACTACCTACCTTTTCATTTTTGACATATAGTTTAGGACCACCCTGTATATATATTATATTTGGAACCATTACAAACATTTGTTGGAGTAAAAATTTAAAACAGACTGATATATTATTATTGTTGTTTTCATTGTTTTTCATGTATACAAACATAGATAATATAATAATAATACAATGATCAAATAATGTTTAATCTATTTAATTAGGGAGGTATGTTTCTCAACTCTTTCACTTAGTTTTTGCAAGTCCATCTCAATGCATGTGTATTTGTGTGTCGTAATTGAAGTTGCAGATTTTCAGGCGTTAAGTTTTAGTAAGATTTATGTTTGATAAATTTCAATTTAGAAAAAAAAAAGAGATTTACAGTAATAGAAGTAACGCGATAAAATAATAAGTTACGAGTTTTATTTTTTACAAAAAAAAACCTCATTAAACAAAAAATATTATACAAAATAGTCTAATTTTGTAAAGTTGCAAAGAATCTCGCGGGCCGCAAAATTATTCAAGGCGGGTCGCGGGTTGGACACCCCTGTTCTAACCCTTTGTTGAGTCACTGTCCTTTTAGTTGTACAATAAAGGTTTTCTTCAAGCTTTGATCATTATAAAATCGTTAATCACAACATTGTAATCAGTTTACGTTGTAATATCATTTTGAGTGCATAGCAATAACACTTATAAGCCTTTTATTTTCCATAGTTCTGCGCGCACACACAAACACAAGGCATACATAATTCGCTAGGCGGTAGCTCATTCACACAATTTTAATTTTTTCTCTTTTTTTTCACTCTCCATTTTTTTGTACCCCCAAATCTTTTGCGCCCTAGGTATGTTCCTAGCATGCCTAAGCGGAAAAGAGGCCTTGTGCAGAGGAGCAATTTAGAAACCAAATGCTCGACTTATTCGGAATCATGATTATGTAACTGAATTGATGTATTCAACAATTGTGACTTTTTTGAATCTGTGCAATTGTGGATTTATACGTGTGTTATTTCTTTTTTGTTTGAAATAAAGTTTCTGTAAAAGAGCCGTAGAAAATTTGATAATAAATTCCGATTAAGTTCCAAAGAACCCGCCAGTTTATCGCGTGGACCTTTCCTGTACTTGAAAGAAGATAAACCACGTAACAATATACACTGCACACTGCGCCACTAACTTATCGTATGCTAAGTAGCAAACAAAAATTTTCAACGAACGTAATTTTCCAGCGCAACATTACATTGTCGTAGAAATTATTTTTAAACTAAAGTGTTACAAAAACATATAACTTTTAACAATGAAACATAATTTTTCATTATTTATTTTCAACTTTCCTATTAAATTCGTCCCTTTAACTTTTAATTCTACTTCTTTAAAAGTAAAATCAGGTATAAAATTGTGAATAAAAACTCAGTTCACATTACGAGGTCACGAATTAAATAAGATTTACGTTTATATACGAAATCTACACTGCTTTCTTATTTTTTTTACAGTTAAGTTAAATGTAAAAAGAAAGCTTTTCGTTCCTCGAACAGTTCAACTGTCGACTATCTTACTAAAAAAAAAAATAACTCTATTCACCTTCACTTGTTATTTTGCTTCTTGTATGTCGAATGTGTTCGTTCTAGAAAACAAGTTAATGCACACAAATTTATGTCTTACAGAAAAAAATTTATAAGAGGAGCTGTACATCAAACCAAATGCCGTGAATTAAATAAGGTTACAAAGTCGTAAATATACATTTGTGTTCCGGATTTGAGCTCAGTTTTTAAATTTGTAAAAACATACTTTTTTTCCCTTTAGAACGATGTTTTGCTAGTGTTAAAAATTTTAAATATTATAAGAATAACACGATTGTACTTGTTTTAAAAAAGATTTAAAATGTATCGTATTAAAAATTATTTTAACTGCTGCAATTTAAATGCGAATTCACTTTTCATTGCATTAAAGTACCAGTTCATGCTCTATTTTTTTCAAACGATTGAATTTTAAAATAAGAGGATAATCTAAATAAAATAATCTGCACATAATTTTTAAAATTTTTATTTAGAAAAATAATTATTTTATTTTTGTTTTATACGTTAAAAGAAAGTTCCTTACGGATTGTATTTTTCAATTATTAAATACGTTTTTAAAGTTCGCATCATTCATAAGTATATAAATGCTGTAGTATTAATATTTCGAATATTTTAAGAGGCTACGGTAGCCTAGTGATTATGGTCACGAACTCGGGGCCGGAGCGTGGAGAGTTCGAGCACAGGTGCCACTGAAGAACTTCCGTGTAGAGGAGGTCAATGCATATATATGTCATCGCTCAATGTTCTGCCGGTGGTATAGTGTGGTAATTAGCAATGGGAGGTGCCAACTCAGATGTCGTCCTCGTCACTTGAAAATGTTTCAAAATGACGAGGTCCTTCACCAATAGCCCTAGTGTTTCTTTATAGTATGGTCTCAATATAACTCTCACTCACAAGGAGCATCTAAAGTTCTCATCAATTATTCTACATTTTATAAATATGATCAGGGACAACGTTTCTAGTGTCAGATTTAGTGTCTCAGCGACAAAATCCCCCCCAAGGTCACCTTTACTCATCATTATTGAAAAATACTCTCTTTCTGCCCGTGAATCACATTTATAATAGTAATATTTTTTACAAGAAAAGCGAACAAGGTTGACACATTTCGCTTCAAACTAAATGTCAAATTTTTATATATAATATAGCACATTTAAACTTATTATCTATAATTTATATAATTATTAATTTTAATTATCATTTTCATCTTTTAGAATAGTATTATAAAAAAGTAGTTTGGAAAGTTCAGTTCGCAACTTAAATATGTTTTAACACTTTCATCGCGAGGGCCAAGATAACTGGTTTTGCAGGATCCACAAATGGCCGCGGTAACCTAGTGGTCAAGGTATCGGATCGTGGCTAGATTGTCACGAGTTCCAGCCCATTACCACTAAAGACCCGCCGTGTAGAGGAGCGATGCACGTTAAATCTGTCGATAGCTCAAAAGTTCTCACGTTGGCGTGGTGTAGTAGTTAGGAGAGGGGATGCCAGCTCAGGTGTCGTCCTCGTCACTTAACCATGGCTCAAAATGACGAGGTCCGTCGCTAAAAGCCCTCGTGTATCTGAATACTGCGACTTTAATAGTAACCCATTCACCATGGACCCAAAATTTATAGTCAATGTTACTGTTTTTTTACTGCTTGAGAGACATGGTAATTTCGAACCATGTTCAAGTGATGAGAAAAACACCTAAGCCGGAATCCCACTCGCCTATAAACCCTTCACCTTGCAAACTAAAAACTTCGACACATTTAATGTGAATCTACCGCACCCACCAGAAATCAATAAAAGAAACTATGCAAAGCAAAAACTGTGGTAACGCAAGTTTATCAGAGTGTTCTTCCTCATATGTGAATAAGTATTTATCAAAGTCGCAACAAGATTCGATGCGTTTCGAAATTTTTAATAGTGATCAAGTGACGATGATGATACATGAGCTGGCACCCACCCCTCTCCGAACTTCGACATCACGCCTACGGGGAGAGTTTGAACTTCGAATGATTTAACAGGCATCACCCTTTCAGCTCGAACTGTTTTCAGTGTCACTTGGGCTTCAACTCATGATTTAGCGGCCACAAGTCCGTGGTGATGACGTTGAGCCAACGTGGCCATCCAAAAATGAATAGAATAAATGAAAAATTATATTATGAAAGAAAGAATTGGCAACACATCAGTTTATAGGTGCGCCACTTTTGACATAAGTGAATGTTTGGAAATTTGGTATTTCATTTCATTGATAGATTTTTGAAAAGTGAAATTAGGCAGATATTTAGTATCGTCTGAGTAAAATGGCGGAAGCCCACGTCGACCCAACTGAAAAGGAATTCTCTTATATTTGCCATCAATGCAGAAAAAGATTTAAAAATACACGACACTGCTTCATTGCGATCTCTTCCGATGAAACAGAATTTATGTGTGTAAAATGCGAAATAACATTTGCTCGTGGATTCAAGGTAAATAAATCGGATTTCGACGACGGTTATCCTCATCGTTGTGAAGACTGTGGAATTGGGTTTCCAACTTCGATTCAACTGTCGTATCATTCCTATCGTCACTCGAATAACTGGCCTTTCAGATGTCATTTCTGTCAAAAAGGTTTTTCTATGAATTGTCAACTCAAAAGGCATTTAAGTTCAAGAACTGTTCAATGTTCTCAATGTTCTGCGATTTTTCAGGAAGAGTTTTGCCCTAAACAACTTTTTCATGAGAATAACTTGAAATGTGAAAAGTGTTCCAGTGGATTTGCAGCTTTCCAATACTTGACTTAGACGACCTAAAGAATAAGGACTTCCTATACATGATTTGCGAAATACTTTTAAATGCTATGTTTATTTATATATGTAAGTAAATTTACTTTAATTTTTTTATTGTTAATAAAATATTTTTAGTGTTAGAACAACGGAATGCTTGCTTCAAGGTGTACAACTAAAATTATTTCCCATCAAGATATTCCAGTTAGGGGGTCAATCTGACACGAAACCCCAGTGTTTAGTTCCCTACCTAGCTTGGTTCTGGCTAATCGACCCACTGAAGGTATAAAATGCTTTGTCGAACTTGACCTTCCCGGGATTTGAGCCCCGGATCTGTGACGTGGAAGCGCGATACGCTACCACTGGACTTCCATTTATACAATTACTCATTTTAATTATTATTTTAAGCATTTAGAGTGTTAGAAAAAAATATAGTAAGGAAAATTTAATGTGGAACTTATTCTTTCCATTGAAAATCGTCGTTTATTAAACGTATGTTTTAAAGAGCTAAACAAATTTTAAATAAAAGGATTTTTTAATTTTTTTTGAAAATTATATTAAAGATAGGTAAGAAAATAAAGAAATCTGTATTTTAAAATTCAAGAATTCTATTCAAATATTAAAGGAGAGTTGTAAAACATTTATTCCCAGTCTTCGGGGGTAAATGTATGGATGGGTACTATTTCTTTTGAGTTATGGTGCTTCTAAAGATTCCCTTTTGTACAATGGCTGATGGACACTAAATCTATTGAGTTTCAAAGTCCTCACGTTCACCCGAAAATGGAAGTTTGGAGAGGGAAATGTACAATATATAATGTGTGTACAGTGTTAATTTTTTTATTTTGTTGTTTTAGAAATAGTAATATTTTATTCTGTTTACTTTAATGCTAACTGATGCAAAATTAATATGTACTAAAACTGTAAATCTAAATTATTGACCTCTAATCTCTCTGCATGCATTATCGTGCGAATCAAATTGTTTCAAAAATATACGACAATCTGGCATGTTGAATCCTATTGGTAGATCGTCTTGTCACACCACAGCTAAAACGTTGCAGGCCCCTGCTATGTATTATCGTAATCCTCCACAAATCCTCGGGAGCTTAGAAACCCTACAGTAGCTACGTAAAAGGCTTTATCTTCCAACCCTTTAATTGCCACGAGCGTATATATACGTCTCTCTCAACCGCGTTGGCTTAAATGCCCCGGGGCGGGTATATACGTTATTTCGAAATGAGACCCTCTTACTCGCGTTGCTATTAGTAAAGCTTTAGAATACTATAAAATGACTTGGATAGTGTTGGAAAAGAATTGACAAAGAAAAATTTGCTTATTTGCTTTTTCCCCTCCCTATTACACCGCCTTCGCACTCCTAACTGATAAACGGTCACTGGAGAGCAAATGGCGTAACTTTTATTTGGCTGTTGAGGAGTTAAAATTCTGAGAGGAATGATACAGAAGTTAGAAGAGATCCTAACACATGTTTTTGCTGTAATCATTGACGAAAGGCAGGAAGCCATTGTTTGTATACCTATCATAGTGTGGAGAATCCACTTAGTGATGTGCTGTATTGGCCGTAAGAAATGTTACACAGAGAAAATGCACGGTGTTTTAGCCTATGAGAACGTTGGTCAAATTAAATGCGGTCGATTCACTGATACTTTATGCGTGTTATTATTTTCTTTTGTAGCATCTTGCATTGAACCTGCTATAAATAAAAATCTCGGCAATTTCGGAATTTTTCTCGTTGCGGAATCCTTGTTCCACGTCATCAATTGTATGCATACAGTTTGTTGCTGTTTCTGCTGTCTGATCGAGCTGCATGCAGCTTTAAACAGTGTCAATTTAAAAAAAACTCTGTATAAAAAAAAATATCACTTAAAGACTAAGGATCTGAATCGTGATTTCAACGTAAGGAAAGTTGCCAAATTTGTTCATAGTCTTTGTCACAATTATATACCAACACCATACAAAACGAAAACAAAATATTTTGCTTCATTTAAATAAATACTTTACAAAATCAATTTAAAACTCCAATATATTGAATCGGGTTGATTGATTGAATATTAACGTCGCACTGTTCAGCAACACGAGGGCTTTTGGCGACGGACCACGTAATTTTGAACCATGGTCAAGTGACGTGGACGACACCTGAGCTGGCACCCCCCTCTCCTAACTACCACACCACACCAACGGGAGGACGTTTCAGCTCTCGACAGATTTAACGTGCATCGCTGCCCTACACGGCGGGTCTTTAGTGGTACTGGGCTCGAACCTGTGACAAAGCAAGCCACAGTCCGATACCTATACCACTCGGCTACCGCGGCCACATATTGAATCGGGAAATAAAATAATAATAAATTATCTAACAAAAAGTTTAATAAAGTTTTGTTCTGTAAACCGGGTACTGGACTACATTATCACAAACTCTTAAGAACTCATAGTGCAATACAATTTGCTTTTTTTTTTTGCTAGTATGTCTCCTTAACTTATTCGTGGTAGGTGACGAACTCGGGGATATCATGTCATGAGTTCAAGCCTAGAACTGCTGAAGACCCATTGTGTAGAGAAGCTGAGGCATTGTAAATCTGCCATGGCTGAAACGTCCACCCACTGGTTTGCTGTGGAAGTTAAAGGAAAGGGTTTCAGCTCAAGTGTCGTCTTTGAGATATGTCCCTAATTCAAAATGACGTCCATCATGTAGCTGTACAGAGCGACTCATTCACTCACAGTGGACCCAAAATTAACAGATTAAGTGTTAGTTCTTATTGACGTCAAACTATAAAATAACACGAGAGCTATCGGAGACTGACCTGGTATTTTGAGCCATAGTCAAGTGACGAGAACGCCACCTGAGCCGGTATCCAACTCGACTAAATTTCCCACCATGCGAACATACAACCTCCACATATTTAACATGCAACATCCCCTCATCACGACTTTGTCTCCAGTGAAACTATGGTTTGAGCACATCAAACGCTGGTTTCAAGTCCATGGCCATGACCTCTAGACTACCAGGTCACCCAAAATATTAATAGAAGAAATCTCGAAATATATTTTGGAAAAGAAAACTGGTAATGTCACTTTTAGAGAGTGTACCCCCTTATATGTGTATTTATTAAACCCGTCGTATTCTAAAGGAAAACGAGGGTCTTGCAACTTTTAACCATGGTCAAGGAAACTGGGTGACGCATGACTATCCTGCCCCCCTTCTTCGAGCGTCCACGTCCAGCCAACGTGAGGGCTTTGAGCTTTGACAAATTTAACATGCATCGCACCCTTCTTCAGCGATTCTTTGCTTTAACTCATGATACACCGATCATAAGTCTGCTACCTTGATCACTAGGCTACAAAACAGAATACAAAAAACTAAGAATGATATTTCGGATGTAAGAATTGGCAACATCAGTTTGTAGGTGTGTCCCTTCTCATATCTACACATATATGGAAATTCTGTATTTGTGTTCTTAACTGAAAGGGGAAATTCAGCATTCAAATATTTTGTATGGTCTGAAAACAATGGCGGAAGCTAACATCAACCGAACTGGAGAAAAATTGTCTTATTTTTGCTATCATTGCAAAGAAAGATTCATAAGTATACAACACTCTTTCATTAATATCTCTTCCGACGAAACAGAATTTAAGTGTGTAAAATGCAAAAGAACATTTGCTAGTGGGTTCAAGATCAAGAATTCGGATTTCGACGACAATTATCCTCACCGTTGTGAAGTCTGCGGATTGGCGTTTCGAACTTCGACTAAACTGTTGTATCATTCCTATCGTCACTCGGGTGATTGGCCTTTCAAATGTCATTTCTGTCAAAAAGGTTTTTCTATGAACTATCGGCTCGAAAGGCATCTTGCAACAAAAACTGTTCAATGTAGTAAATGTTCTGCGAGGTTTCAGGTAACGATATGCCATGCTCGAGTTTTTGATGAGTTCATCTGTGAAAAATGTTCCTTTGTATCTGAGCTGTTGAGTACTTGATTTAGACTATGTAAAGAAAGACAAGGACTTCGGATACATAACTTGCGAAGTACTTTGAAAAATGCTACGTTCTTATTTTTTGTGTAGGTAAATTGATTTTAATGTTTTTATTGTTAATAAAGTACTTTTAATGTTAGAAAAACACAATAGTTATTTAAAGGTCTACAATTAGAAGTATTACCCATTAAGATGTGATTTTTGATGTCTTGAATTTATTAATTCATTATATATATACACTTACTCACAAAAGTAACTATGCAGAGTGTGTATGTGATGATCTCCTATTAAAAAAACAGACCTACAATATTAGAGTTTTCAAATTAACGATTTATTTCGATTACAGCAAAATCGAGCTTAATTCCAAGTTTAAAAATATTTAATTATAGCAAGATGAGCTTAACTTAAAATAGGACGTAATTTACATCATAAAAGTAAGTATGCAAACAAAAACAAAGACGGTACATTTACATTTTACATTTTTCAAAAAAATTAGTAATTTGTTGGATAGCCCTTGGCCTTAATAACAGCTCTCAATCTAGATGGCACTGATTTTAGTAAATTTTGAGTGACAGAAGACGGTATTTTCAGCCACTCCTCCAAAAGAGCTTTTTTTAAATCATTAGTTTTGATCTCTTGCTTTTTCTAAATTGGCGATCGAGATAATCCCACAAGTGTTCAATGGGATTAAGATCAGGTGACTGCGGTGGAGTTTTTACCTGTTTTTGCACGTTATATAGCAGCCATTCCCTAACAACCCGAGCAGTATCTTTAGGATCATTATCTTGTTGGAAAGGGAAGGGATTTGTCGAGTCCCAATTCAGAAGCACTCTGGCTTAGATTATTCTCTAAAATATTCAAATAGCTATATTGATTCATTATACCGTCGATTATAACTACATTTCCTACTCCAGTTGCTGCCATGCAACCCAAACCATAATCGAACCAGCAACGTGCTTTACAGTTCCTCTCATGTTATTTGGTTTTAGAGCTGCATTTGCTTTCCTCCAAACTTTTTGTTGTCCATCTGACCCGTGAATGTTGAATTTACTTTCTTCCAAAAAAATCACGGAATTCAAAAAATTTCTCTCCTGATTTTCATTATCTTTTGCAAAATCTATTCTCTTTTTGCGATTCGCTTTGCTAACAAATGGTTTTCTTCGCATATTTCGACCATGGTATCCTGCCTTCCGTAACACACGGCTAATTGTTTCAGAATTGCATGAAGACCAAGAAGAATTCTTCTTGACTCCTACAATCCCCCGTAATTTCTATTTTCTCGTGCAATAATTTTTATTGCACACCGTAATTGCTAAAATTTCACTTTCTTTAATTATGTCAATATTTTTATCCTGCTCTCCCCACTGGACTTGCTCCTCCCCATAATTTAAAACTCAGCCCCCGGGGCAGCCAATCGGAGTTAATGTTCACTGTACCCTGCATCCAATCAGAGAGCAACCTCTCAGCTCTCAGCCAAGCCAAAAAACTCTTAAAACTCACCACCCAGATGAAGAACATAAGCCACGCCTCCCGGATTCCGTCGCTCAACCAATCACCAACATGCCACTCAGCAGAATGGAAAACACCACTTTTGCCAAGCCCAGCATCATAGACTCTCACGATATGGGATTGAGGACTGTTTACAGTCCGGACACCCAAAAGAAAACGTCTATTCAACGCCTATGCATGACTTCGCAAAATTGTTTTTCACATCAGTTGTCAATTTTGGAGTGCTATTAATCTTCGGATTTTTTTTTCACATTTCCAACCATAATTCGCATCTCTCGATCCGTGAAAATGGGCGGTCGTCCTGTTCCTGGCTTGTTTAGAGTATTTCCTTCAGCCTGGAACTTTTCAATGCTTTTTTGTAATGTTGCAGGACTTTTTGCCTATGATTTTAGCGATTTGTCTTTAGGACTTGCTTTCCTTATAGAGCTTTTTATTGCATCCTTTAGCTCTTTTGATAATTCTTTTCCACGGGGAAGCATTTGTGTATTATTGATGTACTTACAGCTCAAACTTGCAAGTTTTGTAGCAGAACTCCTAAACTTATCACTGAAATACAAAAAATCACTCGAGAAGTTTCATTCAGCCTATTTAAAAATCAGTGGATGACAGTGGATGACAGTCTATTTTTGGGTACCTGGACTGATAAACAGTCCTCAATCCCATATCATGATGTCTGTGATGCAGGACTTGACTTCGTTCGTTGGTTTTTCAGTCTGCGGAGTGACATGTCGGCGATTTGGCTGTGGTGATGGAATCCGGGAGGAGGGGCTTAGAGATGACTACTTGGAGTTAAAGTTTTATACGGTGCTGAGAGCTTAGGACTGCTCTCTCAGTGAATTGGAGGTAGAAGTGAATTTAGCCTCAGGCTGGCTGCCCATGGGGGTAAAAGTTAAAAATATATACTTGTCCAGTTGGGTGTGGAGATTAAATAAATATTGAAAGAAAAATAATAAAAAATTTTAAAAATTTACTAGGGTGCAATAATTAAAAAAATTATTGCAGGGATAAAAAGCTAAGGCGGATTGTAAGAATCCAAAAGGATTCTTCTTGGCCTTTAGTATTATCGTTACAGTTGTAATCGTTTAGATTTAACATATTTACATTATTAGTATTTGGCAAATTATCGAAAAAAATTTATAGCTAATTTTTGAATATGTGCTTTAAAACTAGTGATTTTAAGAGCTTTATTTATGCGATCATTTTTCATGTAGCGGCAGGCATTTACAATCATTCTAATATATGAATTCTGCAGAGTATTTAAAATATTAATATTGGTTTTAGCAGCATAACCCCATACTGGACAGGCATAAGCGAGTATTGGACGCATAACGGCTGTATAAAGAAGCACTTTGTTATCTCTACTTAAATGTGAGTTCCGGGAAATTAGGGAAAAAATTTAAACATTGTTTTTCGGAACTTATCGCGAACGTGTAATATGTGTTGTTTCAAGTTAAGTGCGAGTCAAAAATAACGCCAAGATATTTGGTATTCTGAGACCAGGGAATTTGTTTATTGAACATTATGAGAGGGGAGGAATGGTCGCTTTTTGGTAAAGATGACGGCACAAGATTTTTCTACATTGATACTAATTTTCCATCTGTCGTAATAATTTTCTAGCAGCTTGAGGTGTTTGTTAATGGCAAAGGTAACAGTCTTTAAGTTTTTGTACGTGGCATTAATGGCCGTATCATCCGCATAGAGACTAATATTTGTTAGTGAGTAGCTGGGAATGTCATTTATATAGAGATTGAACAACAGGGGCCCGAGCAATGAGCCCTGAGGACACCCTGCAGAGATGGAATGAGAGTTAGATAATGATTCATTTACTCTGATCCGAAAGGATCTGTTAGTGAGATACGAGTGGATGAGGTGAATGAGGGGAGAAGGAATATCGTAAGTAATTAGTTTGAAAGTGAGTCCTAAAATCCAAACACGGGAGTGGTCTTTCTGGATATCCAGAAAGCCTTCGACCGTGCTCTTCTTTTTTTGGAAACCTTCCGAAATACTTTCTGTTAGTCTGAGAAGAGGATGAAGGGTAGATAGTTTATTTGTAAATCCATATTGATTAGGGTTAATTAGGCTATTATCATTAATGAATTTTTTAAGTCTATTAAGAATAATGTACTCAGTTAATTTACTTAAAGTTGAAAGGAGAGAAATAGGTCTATATGAATTAGGAAGATTTTTATTTGTACCAGGTTTAATAATAGGGAAAATGATAGCTTCTTTCCAGTTACTAGGAAAGTGATGAAATTTAAGAATTTTATTGACAAGAATAGTTAGTATGAGGGATTAATTTGATAGGAAAATTTTTAGCATTTTATTTGTGATAGTATCTTTACCGGGGCCTTTTTAGAGCTAGTATTTTTAATGAAGTTAATAATTTCATCAGGCATGACAGGTTCAATTTGAGTAGAAGGGGGGAAGAGAGAAGGTATTCACAGCAGAGGTGACAACCTCGTCATCCTGATCGTAGTTGTCCTGCATGCGGTTATTTTCAATGAAGTTATTTTTAATCGTATTAGCAAGGAGGTTAGCCTTCTGCGGATCAGTGACGGCCATACCAGTAGCACAGTTCAACGTAGGAATTTGAGATCTTTATTTTTTAAGAACCGCTGTGCCTCCCAGAGGCTATTGTCAGTTGTATTTAGAGCTTCTAGTCTAGCATTCCAAGTATCATTACTATATATTTTAAGTTCTTTTTTGAGGTTGGCTTGAGCTCTATTGCATAAAGTTTTATAAAAAGGATTTAAAGTCTGCTGATATCGTTTACGTAGGTTGTTTTTATGCTTAATAAGTTGATTAATGTGATTTGGAGTGTAGTTTCGGTGAGCGTTCACTATTGGCTGGGAGGCGTGGCTATGGGTAGCGACGACCGCTTCAGTGAACTCTGTAATTTTGGTTTCAAGATCATTGGTATTATTAATATTATTCGGATAGTAGTTAAAAGAGAGAAGTTATTATTTAAATTAATTCTAAAATCCTTCCAGTTGGTGGTAATTGCTCTAGGATTTGAGGATTCCACTTTAAGTTTAAAATCGAAATTTAGGAAAACAGGGTTGTGGTCAGAATATAGATCATTAATAGATTTAATAGTATAAGGGTAGTAAAAGTTTTTGATTAAAGCAAAGTCTATTGTATTAGCTGAGTTATGGCCAAATCTTGTGGGAGAGTCAGGGAAAAGCTATGTGCAGATTTAAGATATTGGCAAAATTAAAAGATGCTTTGCCTCTGTTTGAGTTTACATTGCAATTCCAAGCGCTTTAGCATTGAAATCGCCGAAGACGACACAATGACTACTCGTTTGGAGAAAATATTCTAAATCTATTGTAAATAAGTTATCGTCAGAGGAAGGGGAATGTAAACAGAGACAATAGAAACGGGGTCATGGTCGAGGGGAGTTAGAATAATGTTAGTCGCTTCAATAGCTTGCATAGGTGGGGTGGGGAGACAGTAATGTTTAAGAGATTTTTGATAAGAATAAGAGTTCCGCCGGCGGCCGTTGCGTTAGTGATCCTATCATTTCTGTAGCAAGTGTAATTTGCTATTGTAAAAGTGTGCGAAGGTCTCAGATGAGTTTCCTGTATGAGAAAATATCGGGAGAGTGCTTCTCTATTAGCTCTACTCTACGTCTAAGCAGTCCGTTTGCGTTCCAAGAACACAAATTGAGGCCAATGGGGGACTTAACCATTATTATTGTTACAAGAGGCCTCTAATAAGGCGTACATTTGATTTGGGTTATTGTTTGCTCTTTGCACTTGGAATTCATGAAATTAGGATTTGAGTAGCTATGGCTTGGGTAAATTGAAAAGTTGGCACAAACATTGCATAGTCATTTGTAGGGTCGCTTGCAAGTTAAAATTATTATTATTAAAAATATTTCCGTTAAGTTATATCCGTTAAAGTTATTATTAGACTTGTTATTAAAATTTGGAATGGATCTGTTATTTGCAGAGGGATTTCTATTGGCCTCAATTTGAGCAGAATTCACAGGTCCTTTTGGTGCCATCGGTTGTTTATTTTGGGAGTTAAAGTTGGTTGAAATTTTATTTGGATTTGCGGCTTGAGCATAGGATACATTGGGTCTTATAATACTATTTATACATTAGTATACGAATTACGATTATTCAGGGCAGTGCCCTTTAGGGGGCTTTTGGGAAAAGGGGCATCCTCTCCAGTTAGCCATGTGGCCGTACATTTCGCAGTTGATACAGTAGGCAGTTTCTAGCCTTTCGGTTATTGGGCATTCACGCGTAATATGTCCCTCACCACATTTTAAAGCGGGGGTTTAGATGACAGTTCTCTGAATTATGATGGAAGTGGTTACACGTGTAGCATTGCGTGACACCTTTTCCGTTGTAACCTTCCACACGAATGCTTAAGTAACTTAGGGTTTTTAAGTGGAAGATTTTTAAATTCTCAATACTTCTTGGGAGAGTCACCAGAAATACCGGGATAGGTTGTTTACTACGGCGGCCTATTAGCTGATTTACTTTTTCAGGGTAAAGCCTAAAGTCGGCTTGAATTTCTTCGACCTTGAAGTTGCGGGGCAGTCCTTTCAGTACAACCTTGATGGGGCGCTCGTTTTGGGTTTAATTTCATAAAAATTGGAATTTAGTTTTTAGCAAAAGTTAACAGTTCATGAAATTGTTCTAAGTTATCGGTATAAAGTTTAACAATTCTCCGTTTGGGTAGGGAACTTTTCATTAATAATTTTCATTGACTACGACAGTTTCAGTGATTCTAACTTGGAAAGCGTACTAACGGGGTTTTGATTGCCGGAAGGGGTAGGGCCAGTGGCCGATGGGGGGTTTTAACACGTGGAATAGCGTTTTGAACCTGTGATTTCTTCTATATTGCTATCACTAGGTAAGGAAAAATCTATTTGGGGAAATCGAAATGCTATCATTTGGAATATTTAAAATTTGCTTTGTAGTTGTCTTCCTTAGAGGAGGATATTCAAAGTCCGATTCTTCTTTTCGTTTATTGAAATCCTGTTACTATTAAGGTTTAATACTCTTTTAGTAGGAGTTACATCTGGGGAGTTTTTAGGCGTAATATTTTCAATCCTGAATCACAGCCAGGGGAAACACAAGGAGGAAATGAGGCTAAATCACTTACCGCCAAGTTAATTGTTTCTTCAATTTGAAGCTCCGAAACGGCACGTCTGTAGAAAAAGGCTCATCCGGGTGGTGATGCCGCCATCTTTTTTGCAGCTGGGCTTTGGTTTGTAAAATCTGCTCACATGCCGAAAGATGGGCGAGTCGATTAAGTCAAATTGGGTTCGTTTCGATTATCCATTTCCATTTGTTATCAGGTCAAAAAAATAGGGGAGAATTACAGTGTCTGCTCAAGCAGGTTAGCCCTGACAAGGGCTGTAGATAATAGATGCACTATCAATATGGGGAGGGGAAAATAACAAGATACTGCCGAATCAATATGCCACGTGGCGGTCGGTCGTAGTAGCAGAGGGAGAGCGTTTGCAGTTCAACCTCACTGGTCAGCGTCCGAGCTAGCGAAAAAGCAGATCTATTTAAAAATCAAAAATTCAGAGTACATACATACTTTTGTGATTTAAATTTCTACTGGTAGTTAACAAAATTACTCTTAAAGTTTTTAAAAATATAATGATTTGGTTTATTTTTCATTGCTTTATGACTTGAATCAGAAGCTATAAACAACACTCTCTAAAATAATATTTTTTCTTATATTTATTTGAGAACTAGAGCTTTTTCACTTAAGCTATGAGTTGCATACTTTTGTGAGTATGTGTATAATAAACTTAGAATGAAGAATATATTTTGGATAGCGAAAATATCAAGAAAAGCATTGAACTTCGGGACACAATCTTGAAGACTAGTTTGAACATTTTTATGATCCTTCTTCATGTTTGATTTTCTCGTTCGAAGACCTTGACGTGAGTTCGAGTCTATTACCGCTGAATAACAGCCGTTTAAGGGAGGGGGAACGATACACGTTAAATCTGTCAAAACACAACCATCCTCCCGGTGATGTGGTGCTGTGGAAAGTACGATAGGGGATTCTAAGCTTCGTCACTTGAACATGGTTCATTATTACGAGGTCCGTCGCCAAAAACCCTCGAGTAGCTGAATAGTGAGACGTTAATTCTTATTCACTCGTGGCCAGTATGTCGAAAATTTGAGTACAGGTGCAATTGGAGACCCGCCCTATAGCTGATGAACTTTATATCTTTCGAATCTCAATGTCCTCCGATGGTGTAGTGTGGTAGTTAGCAGTAAGTACGCGTTTTTAAAATTATCTATTAAAAAATTTTATATCTAATTTATATAATTCCTAAGCTAAACCGAGTGGTTTAACTATCCATAAAGACCAAGTCCTACTATGCCCATATCAGTTTGCTCAACCTTGGCTGCTGAGGAGCATGAGCAGATGTTCCGGTCTCATTTAATCTCAATCTAACTACAAACCCCTAGTGTTCAGTTCCCAAGCAAACTTGGTACTCATTTATGGAGCCACCACTGAAGGGATGGAAGACTGAGTCGATCATGCCCAATATAGGATTTTTACCCGGGACCTGTAATGCGGAAGCGCGATACGCCACCGAATGAGCCGCTGGGTTTCAATTTGTATAATTACTAACTTTAATTATTATTTTAAACTTTTAGAGTATTATTAGAAAAAAAATCTTTCAAAATCCAATTTGCTACTTATATTCTTTGTATTAAACATCATCGTTAAACAAAAAATGTTTTAAAAGGCTAAGCAAATTTTAATTAAAAGGATTTTTTAAATTTTAATTTTAAATTTAGCTTTATGTTAGATAAATATGTAAAAAATCTATATTTTTTATAGTTAATTCTTTTAAAATATTGAAGCCAGATATAAAACTTTTTTCCTCGGTCTACGGGGCGTTAATTCGACGATTGCGTGGATGATTCTATTTCTGTTGAGTCATGGAGCCTCTAAATATTTCCTTTGTACACTAGGTGACGGATGTTAAATCTATTGAGATTCAAAGTCTTTTTTCACGTTGACGTGACTGGGGAAGTTTGGAGAGGAACATGATATTTTAAATCTTAAAACATTCGAGGCTGAAGAATAGTTAATGCTTTCTCTTCTAAAATTAACTAGTGACTTTCAAGCACATCCCGATATAGTTGCTTCTGAGGATACTCCAATATAACTGGAATTTTTATACTCGTGTCATTATTATTACAAGGAACATCATTGATAATAATATATTCAGTATGCACTCTCTCGAATATTTTCTCTAAAATCAACATGATTGAATCAGAAAAAAAAGTTTCTTAACTATATATATATAGAAAAGTTTTTTTTTTTGTCTAGCACTTTTACTTAAGTGAAAGTGCCTTTCCATCATGCCTTTCTCAGAATGTTTATGCTAAGTATTAAAACTAAATAAAAACTAATACCCACCTCCATTTTGCAAGAAAAAAATATGAACATTAAAACTGAATAAATTTTTAGTGAAAACCCTTTTTGCTCTTTTTTTCTTTTCTCTAAATGTATAAAGAATTTTTATAAAGAATTTTATTGATCGTTTCATATTATGGAGGAAATGAAAATAGAATTTTCTTTTTCTTTACATCAATAAGCAGAACTTCGTAAACGATACTACAGAAAAATCATTTCATTCATAAAAAATATATATATATATACTAGTTGAGCCGCTTGCTACGGTTTAATGTACTACATTTAGACATATCGACATGTATACCCAAATAAATTTATAATAGATTATATAGAAGAAAGCACCAGTTATAAACAGGCTTGATAAGGTTTTCGAAATAGCTCTCTCTCTCTCTTTCTAATCAGTTCCACTATAAGGAACTCAGACCAAGATTAAGTCTCTCTTTTACCACAACACACAAGACTGAACACGTTTTCTTGAAATTAACTCGATCTTTGTTTCAAAGGTTCATTATATAGCATCATAATAATTTCCAGAATGATCGATCATTGAGGCTTCTAGAGGATTCCTTGAAGATATTGTATTTTTCACAAAATTTGCCGTCAAAGGTGATAAATCGCCAAATTGGGAATCCGGCCTGCCTCTACGGTTGACAATATCTTATTCTTCAAGTTAATGCTGAGAAGCGAATTCTGCTTATAAAACTTTTACCACAAGGAGTGTTGATAATGGAAAAAAGCAAATGTGGTGTTTTAATATCAAACACTGAAATAAATTTCATTTAAATAAAACTCTACGGAAGGTTAAAAAAATACACTGGTTTTTGGTAAGACTTGAATTCTTAATTTCGATTTGACTCATTTTTTCCTGCCAAAAACTTAAAAAATTGAACCAGTTTTTTTTTCTTTTAATTAATTTTAAATACATTATAAGTTCACAAATTTGATAGAATTATTTTATAATCTCATTTCATAAAATATTGGGTAAAGTTCTCCGTATTCATTTCGAGTTTACTAAACTAAATTTTTCGATTCGAAGACTTGAAAAGATATTGTCATGTTCTTTTAAAATCTTTGTCACTGGAAAACACCAGCAGCATTCCAATAAACTCCAAATCAAATTTGTGAGAGTATTTTTCTTTTATTTAAAATATGTGTTTAGAATTTTCTTCTGCATTTTCTTTAGATATACCGTGATTAAGGTAGCTTGTTCAAAAAATTAACAAAGACGGAAGTTTCATAATTCTTTTTCCTAAGTATTTTTGGTAGATAAGTAGAAAGCTTAAAAAATTCGTTCAATTTCTTTTTTAACCCGATATATTTTGTCGTGGTTGGTCGTATTTCAAATGCAGGAAAGTTTCCAAATATATCAAGCAGAGTTTTTGGGAGTATATAGTAATTTGTTTTGTTAACTTTCTAATAATATCAGTAAATACTCCTTTAAATCGAATTCATATGAGTAAAATACCACAAATTACAAACATAATTTGAGTTCAGTAATCACAATTTCGTATGAGAGAAATGAAAAGCACCATCACTGTCAAATGTTCGACTCCAATATTTTTTCTAAAAAACGACCTCATTATTGTTTTAAAGAACATAAATAGGCTTAAAAAGTTATAATTATTAAATATAACTAACACGTCTCCCTTTTTTTGAAAAAAATTATTATTTTTAGGGAAATTTAGCAAATTTTTTTAAGATAAGAAAAACGGGATAAATAAAAATACATTGCACATTATGCAATTTTAATGTCATTGATATACTTCTTAATCCCTCTGAAGTGTCACAAACCGCAGGATAAAAAATATTTTAAGAAAAAAAAATTTTTTTTTATTAGAGACAGAGAGAGCATTTTTAAATTTGATGGTCATGATTTTTCGTCAAAATTGCTGCATGTTCCAAGCTAAAAATGGCTGTAAAATATGATTAAATGTAGTTGTCTTACAACCTGTGGTTTGTTACACTCTGAAGGGCCCATAGCATATATGTAATAAATTCCATCGCATTTGATTGGAATATTTAAAAGATATCCCGTTTTTTCTCCGGGCACATATTAACATAAAAAGTTCCTTTTTCAAAAAACGAATTAAAAAAAATATTTTTTATTAGTTAGATAAAGTAAATGCGATAAATCTTCCTCAATAAATTTCTGTTTTCCCTAATGACCCAAACATCAAACACCTAAAAAGCACCTTTTCCACCTAGTCGGGTCCCTTAATCATTCACAGCTTCTCGTGATCTTAGAACCTCCCAGCAGCCACGTAAGGGGCTTTATTGCTATCTTTTTAATTACCACTGTCGTAAAACCGTGGTAGCCTAGTGGTCAAGGTTCAAGTCCTGTCACGAGTTTAAGTCCAGTGCCAATAAAGACCACCCGTGTACGGGAGAGATGCTCGTTAAAGCTGTCAAGAGCTTAAATGTCCTCCTCCCTTTGAGTTGTGGTGGTTAGGAGAGGGGGTGCCAGCTCAGGTGTCTTCCTCGTCATTTGACCATGGGTCAAAATAACGAGGTCTGTAGCCAAAGCCCTCGTTGCAGCATCCTAGCACGACATTAATATAACTGTCTTCCTTTCAACGCTTCCACAGCTAAAGAAACTCGAATTGAAATTAATGAATGATCCACAATGATCTATCAAATGCAAAAATAAATCCCTTTATGATGTTATATAATACTCTATATGCCATTAAATCCCCAGTCAAATTGGGTGAGTGAATGAGTGTTTATTAACTTTACATTTTAAAGCAACTAGAAGGTTATAAGCCCCGAAATTAGTATTTTTAAAACCCGGTCAAGTGACGAGGACGACGCATGAGCTGGCACCCTCCTCTCCCAGCTTCAACATCACGCCAGCGGGAGGACATGGAGATTCGAGAAATTAAACTAGTTTCATCCCCTTTGCACGATGAGTTGTCAGTGGCACTTGGACTTCAACTCATGAGATACCGGCCGCAAGTCCGTGGTCATGACTTCGAGCAAAAGCAGCCATCCAGAATGAAAAGAAGAAACGAATGATATTTCGGAATTGAGAATTGGCAACAGTTTATTGGTGAGTCACTTCATATAGGTACATATTTTGAAATTCGGTATTCGTTGAAAGTACTTTAAAAGGTGAAATTTAGCATTCAGATATTCTAAGAAACAAATTCCGGATCGCGCTTAGATTAATTTACCCCTTTATTGACCGGAATTCTCTGAAATGACTCAACAATTAGGTACTTCTCTACACTGCTGTTTTGCATCCCGTCTTAAGCTATGATTGCCTAGTGTGGGGCTACGCAGCTAATACCAATATTAAAATACTAGAAATCTCTCAAAACTCTTATTTCAGAAATATTAAATGAGCTGGTAGATACACTGGTGTGCAAAAATTAAGGACGAGACTGTTTTTTCTATATAACATGGTACAAAAGCTTTCCAAATCAACACATTTAATACCGTAAGATCCCCAATACGTAAGGACATGTGTAATATGTAAGCAACATTTACTAAAAGAAATCAGAGGGATAAAAAGAAGCTTGATATTGAAAAAGTAGCATGGAGCGCAATGTGACTGAAGGCCGAAACATCCCTGTGATGGGTGTCCAGCAAGAAACATCCAGTCTTTAGTAGGGGATATGATCTCCCCTGACTGCTAGGCAGGTTTCACAGCGTCTGTGCCCATGCTGAGAATGAGGGTGTCAATGAGTTGTTGAGGCATTGCTGCCCATTCGTCTTGCAGCGTCAATCGAAGCTCCCGAATTGTTACTGGTGGTAAGGTACGAGCTGCCAAGCGTCTGCCTAGAAAATCCCATACATGCTCGATGGGATTGAGATCCGGAGATCGTGCCGGCCAATCCATACGTTCAATATCCTCACTCTCTAAGAGCTGTTCGGCAGCTACTGTGCGATGACATGGTGCATTGTCGTCCATGAAAAGGAACTGCAGATCCATAGCGCATCTAAAAAGACGCACATATGGAAAAAGAATCGTTACAATAACGGGTCCCGTTGACTGAACCTGCGTCGAAGATGTGAAGGTCTGTACGACTACCAAGCATGATGCCTCCCCAAACGAGAACACCGCGACCTCCATACCTGTCCCTTTCAATGATGTTCAAGGGATGATTGCGGCTTCCCCGCTCTCTCCAGATGAGTATGCGATGAGAATCGCTACTCAAACTGAATCTGCTCTCATCTGTAAAGAGTACTCGTCCCCAATCATTGTCTCTCCAATTCCGGTGTTCCCGGCACCACAGAGAACGCCTTCTCCGATGGGCAGGCGTTAAAGGTACACACTGTACAGGGCATCGTGAAACAGACCACCACCGTGCAGTCTTCTGGCCACGGTAAAACGCGATATCGGTCATCCAGTCGCCTGTGTCGTGTGTCTAGCGATTTCTCCCGCTGTCTGCCACCTGTTTCTTCTGGCCTGTAAGACAATGTACCGGTCATCTGCGGGTGTGGTTCCTCGTGGACGACCACTACTGAACCCCGGATAGCTGTTCCTGTAGTTTGAAATTGTCTCCAAAGTCGTGAAACGATGCTGTGAGCAATTCCGAACTCTGCAGCCACACTTGTCACACTGCGGCCTTCCTCCAACTTCCCAATGATTGGACCTCGGGTAAAAGCATCCAGATGTCGCCTAACAGATTGATTATTCGCCATTTCTCGCTGAGGCAGCAACTCGGTGTGATTTTAACTGCTATACGGCGTGCAATCTCTTTGCCAGAAATACTGATCTTACACCGACAACATGCTTTATACTACTCAGACGCTCCCCCATTACGTCTACCTGCATATCTGCGCATGTGCTACCGTACATCATCTTACTTAATCTCTTGATTAGTCTTTCTGTCCGCTATGCCTCTTCCTTCAGCTGATATGCTAATTTTTCGACTTCGTCCTTAATTTTTGCACACCAGTGTATATCAGAAACTCTTACACTTATAAAGCCCTTGATATTTAACCTTTTAAAAACTTCATTTAAACTCTAGTAATAAAATTTAATAGCCTCCTAAATATTAATAATTTAAATTTTCTTGATATTAAAAATTATAACTTAAACTATTCGACTAAGAGACCTAGGAGAATACTCCTAGACACATACACCCCCTAATATTAATCTTTTACATTCAACGGTGTTGAATGCAAACTAAATATTCTAAATTTTTCCCCTTTATAAATTTTAATTCTTAAGCTCTTTGTATCAATTAATTTCTTATCGCTTCACCCACCAAGGAAGCTTTTTTTCTACCTTCATCATAATTACCCCAACTTCAGGGCAGCCAATAGAGAGCTTTCTCACTTATTGCAACCAGCCACAACCAGTACTTCAGTCCACAAACTCCTCAAAATCTCTCCCGCTGAAGCCATCAAGAACACCTCTCACACTCTGATATCATCCACCTGCCTTACCCTAACATCTAATAAGATATTCGTTTCTACAAACTCAATGAACTTCTTTTCCCATCCAGGACTCCCACTTGTTAGCGCAAAAATACAATTTCAGATAGGGGATGGAGGATCTTTTATAGATCCATATCCCTGTAACATGAATAAACGTGAAGTCGGATATTTAGTATCGTCTGAGTAAAAGGGAGGAATCCAACGTCAACCCAACTAAAAAAAATTCTATTATTTTTTCTGTGAATGCAGATTAGGATTCAAAATTCGTTTATACATCATCCCAGAAAACAGAATTTACGTGTGCAAAATGCAGAGAAGAATTTGGTTTTGGTTTCAAGGTAAAGAAATCGGATTTTAATGACTGTTATCCTCAACATTGTGAAGTCTGTGAAATGAGGTTTTGAACTTCGTTTCAACTGTTGTATCATTCTTATAGTCACTCGGCTGCCTGGCCTTTCAAATGTTATTTCGATCAAGAAGGTTTTCCTATAAATTCTCATTTTAATAGACATTTTTATCCAAAAACTGTTCAATGTAGCAAATATTCTGAGTTTTCTTGGAAAGTTTTGCCCTGCTCGAGTTTTTGATGAGAAGTGTTCCATTGGATCTGAGCTGAACAGTACGTGACTTAGACTGCGTAAAGAATGACAAGGACTTCGGATACATTACTCGTGAAATACTTTTAAATGCTATGTTGTTATTTTTTCTGTAAATTGATTTTAACGCTTTTATTGTTAATTGAACCTTTTATTGTAACAACACAATACTAAAAGGTTCACAATTAAAAGTATTACTCATCAAGATGTGTTTTTTGCTGTCTTTTGAATTTAACGTTTCATTACATATATATTATACATACAAAACTTAGAATGTAAAATATATTTTGGATAATGAAGATATCATGTATAATGATTACTTTTTTATTTTTGGAGTGCTTTTTGCATTGTACAGAGCTTTAAATACCTCTATTAGGAATTTTTGCGGTTCGAGCGTAGTACATCTGAAGATCCGTCGTATATAGAAACTGATGTAGGTTAAATCTGGCGAGGCTGAAACGTCCTCCCGCTTGTGTGCTGTGAAAGTTAGATGAAAGGGTGCCAGCTCAGGTGTCGTCCTTGTCACTTGCCCATAGTTCAAAATGACGAGATCCCTCGTGTAGCTGAATAGGACGACAATAATATTCTGTCACAGAGGACCCAAAATTAACTGTTTATTGATGTCGGAGTATAAAGTAACACCAGAGCTATTGGATTGATTGAATATTAACATCGCACTGTTCAGCTACACGAGGGACTTTGGCGACGGACCATGTAATTTTAAACCATGGTCAAGTGACGTGGACGACACCTGAGCTGGCACCCCCTCTCCTAACTACCACACCACACCAATGGGAGGACGTTTCAGCTCTCGACAGATTTAACGTGCATCGCTGCCCTACACGGCGGGTCTTTAGTGGTACTGGGCTCGAACTCGTGACAAGGCAAGCCACGGTCCGATACCTATACCACTCGGCTACCGCGGCCACCCAGAGCTATCGGAGACGTACCTGGTATTTTTTAACCATGGTCAAGTGACAAGAACGATACCTGTGCCGGAATCCCAATTGCCTAAATTTTACACCATGCAAACGGACAACCTCCACACATGTAACATGCATCATTTCTTCCTGGTCAGACCATGACGCTGACCACAAATGCGTAGCCATGACTACTATACTACCAGGCTACCTTAAAAGTAATATGAGAAATATCTCGAACAATATTTTGGAAGCAAAAACCAGCAACGTTAGGTTTTCAGAGTGTCCTCCCCCGCCCTTCTTATATGTGTATGAGTATTTATTCAAACACGTCACACTCTAAAGAAAAATGAGGCGATGGTCTTACATCTTTACTTTCAACAAAATACTTTTCATGCTGTTAGAACAACAACACAATACTTACACACTTTAAGGTGTACAATTAAGGTATTTCCCATCAAGATGTGATTTTTAATCTATTGAATTTCATTTTTCATGAAATCGTGCAATCAATGATATATTTTGGACAAACAAAATACCGAGAAAAGTACTGAACATCGGGGACGATCTACCAGACTATTCTGATCGTTCCTTGCGTTTGATTCTGTCGTTCAAAGGCACTGACGTGAGTTCGAGCCTATTACCACTGAAGACCCCCCGTGTAGGGGGAGATGCTCGATAAATCTTTAGAGACATATATATTATCTTAATCATCTGCAACTCCCCATGAGCTTAAAACCCTACGTCAGCTACGTAAGGTGTTTTATCACCTAACCCTTTAAAATGCCGCTGGCGTATATATACATTTCTCTCAACAGCGTTGTCTTAAATGGCCCGGGACGTGTATATACGGTTTTGTTTTAAAATGTGATCCTTTTACTCGCATCGCTATCACTTTGGCTTTAGAATGCTGCATAATGACTTTGAGAGTGTTTGCAAAGAATTGACTTGTTTCAAAGAAAAGTGTGCTTTGGGGCTTTTTTCCCTCTCTAATACACCGCCTGCGCGCCCCTACTTGATAGTGGCCACGGTAACCGAGGGGTCCAGGTATCGGATCATGTCTGGCATGTCACGAGTTCAAGCCCAGTACCACTAAAGATCCACCGTGTAGCGGAGTGATGCACGTCAAATGTTTCGAGAGCTCAAACGTCCTCCCCTTGGTTTTGTGTGGTAGTCAGGAGAGGGAGGGGCCAGCACAGGTGTCGTCCTCGTCTCTTGACCATGGTTCAAAATGAAAAGATCCATCGCCAAACGCCCTTGTGTAGCTGAGCAGTGCAACTGTAATATTCACTCACTCACTCACCCTTACTTGATAAACGCTGGCACTTGAAAGCTAATCGCGTAGCTTTTATTTGGCTCTTACGGAAATGTTCTGAAAGGAATAATAATGAGGTTCGGAGAAAAAGTCACTGAGAGACAGAGAGCACAGACAAAGGACAAAATGTTTGCAGAAGATGTGCTAGCAGATGGTGCAAATGTAACCTTCGAAAGATAATACCGAAGCATTGTTGGTACACATATCACCCTGTGGAATATCAATTTTTTGATAAGCTGCATATGGCCGTAGGAAATGTTGCGCGAGGAAGACACAGTGCAGTTGTCTCAGAGAACAGTTGTCAAATTGAATGAAAGAAAATAACTCTTAAGGGAAGAGAAGTGCAGTGAAGAAAACTTAACATTTTACTCGTATTTTGTGTACGCTAAATTATTATGTTTATCTTTTAATGCAGCTGTTTTTTCATCGTACATATATAGGTAATTGTCCCTTATATGTGATTTTTGGAACTAATTTTTTTTCCTATAGAATCCTACTTCTATGCCATTATTTGTCTCTATTCAAGGTTTGGTGTCTTTTCTGTTGTATGATCGAGCTACAAGTAGCTTTAAGCAGTGTCCGTTAAAAAAGTTTTCTGTATAATAACATCACTCAAGAACTGAATGGCGAATGTATTTGTAATTTGTGCCACAATTGAATACTAAAGACTACACAAAATAAAAATCACATGATCCTTTGCTTCATTTAAATAAGTGCATTATAGAATCAATTATAAACTACCATTGACAAACTCCAATATTTATATCTCGAAATAATAATAGGTAATCTTGCTAAGTTTGATAAAATTATTTTCTGCAAGAGATATAAAAAATAACGTCAATTCCTACTTAGGTTAATACAGAAAATTTTATTTTAGTAACTTTTTACTAAATAATTAATATTAATATAAATATGTATATGCATATGACAATCACAATATTAAGAAAATAGAAAGATTTTTTTCTTGCAATTTTCCTTTTTCCTCTCTATGTATGGCGTTGGACTATTTATTCTATTTATTAATTAATTTATTTTAATTACTCAAAAAAATATAGTATAGTAAAAAGAAATCCCATTCTCAGAAATTGTGCCATTCAAGGTGGAGTTCGAACCCACGAATCTTTAGAGTAGAAGTCCAACGTGCTATCTATTGCGCTACAAGAACACAACGAGCGATTTTAATTTTTATATAAAGTTTGCGACTATAATTTTTATTTGCTACTGTTTATTCATTAAGTAAATAGAATTAATGAATTACTATTTGAAAAATCTCTATTAACATCAAGTGTCATCCACTAAAAGTGTAAAAAAATGCACATTAACTTAAGTGGACGAATAAAAAGTATTTTATTTACGATTGAAAATTTCAACAATATATGTAAATATATAGGGAGAGTGTAAATATCCTATAATAGAGTAGTAATTGCATAAAACGTGTGCAGCCGACTATATTTTTATCACAAATTTTTAACCTAAGATGTCAAAGCACAGTAAAATTTGTTTTATTACTAATTTACCTCTTTCACCATGGCCATGGTAGATTACGGACTTGTGGCTGTTACGTTATGAGACCGAAGCTAGTACTGCTGAAGATCCGCCTTAGAGAACTGCCGATGCACATTAAATATGTCGAGGCTCAAACGTCCTCTCATAGGTGTAAAAATTAGGAGAGTGGGTACCAGCTCAGGTGTCGTCATCATCACTCTACCTTAGGTCATTGAGTCTGTCGCAATAGTCCTCTTGCAGCTTCATAGTGTTGTTAAAATGTATAACACTCTAATTCGCTTTCTTTTTACTTTTTAACAACAAAACCAACGCGAATCCAAAAAAATGAATAATCCACAATGACCTATCAAATACAAAATAAAGTCTTCATTTATTAAATTACATAATATTATATATGCCCCCTAATCTTCAGTCAAACTAGGTGAATGAATAAGTGCTTTTTAACTTCATACTTTAAAGCAACTAGAAGGTTATAAGCCGCGAAACTCGTATTTTTGAGCCCAGGTCAAGTGATGAGTACAACACATGAGCTGGCACCCTCCTCTCCCATCACGCCAGCGGGAGGACTTTGCGATTCGATAAATGAAACGAGCCTCACCCCCTTTGCACGACGGATTTTCAGTGGCATTAGCACTTGCGCTTGAACTCATGAGATACCGGCCGCGAGTTCGTGGTCATGACCTCGAGCAAAAGTGGCCATCCAGAATGAAAAGAAACGAATTATATTTAGGAATTAAGAATTGGCAACATCAGTTTATGGGTGTGTCACTTCTCATATATACGCATACTTTGAAATTTGTATACGTTGAGAGTACTTTAAAAGGTGAAATTTAGCAGTAAGACATTCAGTATAGGCTGAGTAAAATGGCGGAAGCCAACGTCAACCCAACTGAAGAGGCATTCTATTATTTCTGCTATCTATGTAGACTAAGATTCAAAATTACACGGTTATCCTTCGTTTACATATCTTGCCACGAAACAGAATATACGTGTGTGAAATGCGGAAAAGAATTTGGTTTTGGATTCAAGGTAAAGGAATTGGACTTCGATGACTGTTATCCTTATCGTTGTGAAGTCTGTGAAGGGCGGTATCAAGATTCGACTCAACTGTTGAATCATTCTTATCATCACTCGGGTGCCTGGCCCTTAAAATGTCCTTTCTGTCAAAAGGGTTTTCCTATAAACTTTTTATTTAACATGCATCTTTATCCAAAATCTGTTCAATGTAGTAAATGTTCCGAGAGTTTTCTTGGAAAGTTTTGCCCTGCTCGAGTTTTTGATGAGAATGACGAGGTCATCTGTGAAAAGTGTTCCAATGGATCTGAACTACCCAGTGCTTGACTTAGACTAAGTAAAGAATGACAAGTACTTCGAATACATTACTTGCGAAATACTTTGAGAGGCTATGTTACTTTTTCTGTAGGTAAATTTATTTTAATGTTTTTATTGTCAATAAAATACTTTTAATGTTAGAACAACACAATATTTACTTGAAGGTCTACAATTAAAGGTATTACCCATAAAAATGAAATTTTTTGATGTCTTGAATTTAATGTTTCATTATATAAATTTATATACTAGAGGTAACCCGGCCACACGTTGATGTAGCTCGTTTTAATACATTAGTTTAACATTATTCTAAGCCATTCAATGTAGTCAAATTAATCTTCGTTTACGATTTCAGAGTTGGAATTAAGCATAAAACAACAATGTTTTAAATTTGCATTTTATTCATCTCCCATTTGACTATAGTATGATACATGAAATACTTGCAAAGTTGTGTTTAGTAACAAGATATGAAGATTTAATTTTATATATAAGATGACTATAGTTGGGTTTTATCAATTTTTAACATTATTTTTATCATATTAAATTTTAACAATAAACAACTTTATATGATTAATCGCTAATCGGTGTAAAATATTTTATGGTAACTTGCCTTTTGCTTACGGAAATAGATTCAGTAGCCTTCTGCACACGTAAGGATGCAACATATATGTGCCTATGCTGTGATAAATATGGATTTTCTAAGTAATTTCCAAATTGATCACTTTGATATTTATGATCATTGCGAAATCCTTACGAATTGGTAATTGAAGCCTTTTGAAAGGCATTACAGATTCTGACTGTATCAGTGGAATATGTGGCAACCGGACAATTTCTCTCGTAAACTTTACAATCTAAATGGTTGCTTCCAGAAGATTCCCGGTAATTCCTGTAATAACCAAACGTTTACCGTTACGTAATCTAGGCGTATTTAATTTACGCAGCAAAATAACCAGTGAACCAATCTTCAACCGAAGATTGTAAGGTGGCATTTCTAATATATCCAGGGAATTCAAAAATATTAGTTTCGTTTTCTTTAACAATAGTTTCGTTTGATTTAAAAGGCATTGGATCACCTGGCAGCAATTCTGTATATGAGTTTATTTCGTCAACATCAACATTTTTTTTCTATCAAAGTAAAATGATTACAGAGACAATCATTACCTAGATAATTATACAGTATATCCGGGAAGAAACTGACTCGGTTTCTTTTTTTGTCAGGACAACAGTACAGAAATATCCTGGCAATTTAATACATTGTGTATTTTGATGCAGTTCTACTTCACTGTTTCCAATTTTCAGCAGTGTGTTAGAAAATATTAGCGCCTATGGATCCTCTTGCAATTAAACTCAAGTGTTTATGGTCAATCGAAGTGTTTCAACAAACTTACTTTAAACTCGTGAACAAAAGTAGAGTGAGGGATGACTTGCAATGTCCGTTAGAAGGGGGCACCAGGGGTAATAGTAATCACCAGGCATCGAATATTTTCTCGTTGCCGTTTAAATCTTACAAAGTACTTTTTAAAGCTTTGAGTGTTTATGGGCAATTGCAGATTATAATTGAGCTTCTTTTCAATACCATAGACATTCCGCTCTTTTTTTAATATTACATATTGCATCAGACATTGCCATTAGACATTTCTCATAAATGTGTAATGGAAGCTTGAATGTTGAACATCCACCATTTAACAAAGTGGTAGCACTGCCTCAAGATGCAATTGCTAATGCATTTTTTGTTGGTTGCTGCGCCTGAAAGTGTAGTAGCTTCAGGGAATAAAAATATGGACGCAGGACTCATACGCAAAGCAATTTGACCTCTTTCCGACAATATGCAGAAAAGTTAAGGGAGTTTCTGAAATTTGAATCCAGAATGGAAATTTGAATTTGAATTCTCCATCCCGAGATGCACCTTGTGAGCACTTTTGGCACCCCTGCTCCTGTAAGAACCTGAAGAAACGGGCTGTACTATCGTCTCTCATTATCCGGCAAAGTTACTGGAGTTTCTAATATCCGATTTCGGAGTCTCGCTCACCATCCCGAAAATGATTAGATAAGTACTTTTCTCGCTTTAAGACTTTTGAGGAAAGCTTCCGTCAAGGTCCGCGTAATAGACAGGCATTCATAGTACTCCGGCAAACTTGCTACAATTTCTCATACCGGATTCAAATTGCCCGTCTCAAAATACGACAGAGATCAAGAGATCTCCCCCTGCCAGTGTTTGTCTAAAAATGGTCATCCGACATTGTCCGGCAAAGTTACGGGTATTTTGGGGATTCAGTACGAAATTCGCATTCCATGCCGTGGCTTGCCTTGTCACGAGTTCGAGCCCAGTACCACTAAAGACCCGCCGTGTAGGGCAGCGATGCACGTTAAATCTGTCGAGAGCTGAAACGTCCTCCCGTTGGTGTGGTGTGGTAGTTAGGAGAGGGGGGTGCCAGCTCAGGTGTCGTCCACGTCACTTGACCATGGTTCCAAATTACGTGGTCCGTCGCCAAAAGCCCTCGTGTAGCTGAACAGTGCGACGTTAATATTCAATCAATCAATCAATCGCATTCCATGCCCGAAATACACCAGGCACTGACTTTTCATGCACCTTGGTTCGCAAAATCCTCTATCGCAGGAACACACGCATTCCGACATTTTGCGAATTTTCCCGTTTCCCGGATTCTACGCATGTCCGGTAATAAAAAATAATGGCCACAAAAATTGTGATAAACACTATCCTATATTTTAAGTCCGACGAAATGACACACAATATGCAAAGTTTTGTGAGGATCGTTTGAATAGTTTCGGAGTCCATCGCGGAGAAACACTGTGTCACGTAATATGTATAGGTAGGTAGGTAGAATTAAGAATTTATTTTGGATAATGAAAATATCGAGAGAAGTGTTTAACGCGTTGGGGTACGATCTTCAAGACTAGTTTGAACATTTTTATAACCTCATCGTTGATTTTCTCGTTCAAAGACATTGACATGATTTCGAGCCTAGTTCCGTTTAGGAGAAGGAGCGATGCACTTTAAATCTGTCGAAATATAACCGTCCTGATTGCGGTGGTGTGGAAATTACGATAGGGAATTACAAGCTCAGATGTCGTTTTAGTGACTTGACCATGGTTCAATATTGCGAGGTCCCTCGCCAAAAACCCTCGAGTAGCTGAATAGTGAGGCATTCATTCTTATTCACTCGTGGCCGTCGTGTAAAAGGATCGAGTACAGGTGCTGATGAAAACCCACCGAAAAGAGTAGGCTGATGAACTTTATATCTGTCTAATCTCAATGTCCATTTTGTGGTGTGGTAGTTAGCAGTAAGAGATATCATCTCAGGTGCCGTCCTCTTCACTTTATCATGGTTTATAAAGCTATAGTCCGTCGACAATAGCTTTCGTGTTCGTTGATTGTGCAAAGTGTATTCAACACTCACTCACTAGAAGCTTCTATATAGCTGTCTTGCTCAAACAATTATTCTACAATTTATAAATTTAATGAGGAACAACTTTTCTAGTGTCAGATTTAGTGCCTTAGAGTAAAAATTCGTCGCTATGGTCACCTCTACTCACCATTATTGAAAAATGATCTCTTTTTCTCTCTGTGTATTATATTTTCATCCGTAATGTTTTCCACCAGAGAAGCGAACAAGGTTCAAACTTTTCCAAAAAAAATTAATTTAGTTTATTATAGTCTATTTAAATTTTTTTATCTCTAATTTATATAATTCCTTACCTAATATGACTGGTTAAACTGTCCATGAGGACCAGGGTCTAATGTGCCCGTATCTGTTTACTCAACCTTGGTCTCTGAGGTGCATCAGCAGATGTTCTGGTCAGGTAGACAGCCCGACATAAAACCGGTAGCGTTTAGTTCCCAAGCAAACTTAGGAACTAAACGCTACTGAAGGTCCACTGATCGAAGACTGAATAGACCATGCCCAGGACAGGATTTTTACCCCGGACCTGCAATGTGGAAACGTGATATGCCACCAAATAAGCCGTTGGGCTTCAATTTATATAATTGCCAACCTTAATTATTATTTTTAACTTTTAGAGAGTGTTATTAGAAAAAAATATTTTTTAAAATACAATTTGCTACTTATTATTTGCATTAAACATGATGATAAAACAAGAATGTGTTTTAAAGAACTAAGCAAATTTTAATGAAAAGGGTTTTTTAAATTTTAATTTTAAATGTATGCTTAGGTTAGATAAATGTATAAAAAATTTGTGTTTTATAATTGATAAATTCTTTTAAAATATTGAAGCGAGATGCAAAACATTTTTTCCCGGTTTACGAGGGTGAAATTTGACGAATGCGCTCGAGTGCTACTATTTCTGTTGAGTCATAAGGCCTCTAAAGCTACAGTTTGTACAGTAACTGATGGATGCTAAATCTATTGAGATTCAATTTCCTCTCACGTTGGCTTGACTGTGGATGCCTGGAGAGGGACGAAACGAGGTATTCGTTAGCTCAAATATCGTCTTCATTACTTCAATATAGTTTTAAATTATATAGGTTCACACACCGGGTGATCTAAATATTTTTTTATTGCGAATCTTTTTAAATACATATTCGGAAATTTCTTGTATCATGTTATTTTAAACCTTAAAAAAGCCGAAGCTGAGAAGAATAGATAGTGCTTCCTCTTCTAAAACTAACTAGTGGTTTTCAAGCACATCCCGAAATAGCTGTTACTGAGGATATTCAAATATCACTGAAATTTTTGAGCAGGTTTCACTCTTATCACAAAACACATTTTTGATGGCAATATATTCAGTATATGTACTCGACAATCTTCATTAAAATCATAATTTTATAATCAAATACATTTTTCTAAAAAAATTTTTTTATTTTCTAGCAGTTTTATTTAAATGAAAGTTATTCCTATTTCTGAAAGAAAAAAGAAAAATTTGTTTCTAACTTATGTAAAAAATTAATGCGATAAATATTCCAAAATGCCTTTCTCAGCGTGTTTATGCTAAGTATAAAAAATAAATAAAAAAGAATAGCAATCTCCATTGAGTATAGGAAACTGCACATTACAACCGAGGAAATTTTTAGTGAAAAACTCTTTTTTTTCCTCTTGCTTTCCTTTCTTGATGTAAACACTCCTTTTAAAAAGAATTTTATTTATCATGTCATTATGGAGGAAATGAAAAAATAGAATTTTCCTTTTCTGTATATGAATAAGCAGAACTTCGTAAACGATAAACTACAGAAAAATTATCATCTCGGTCTTAAAAAGAAATTTAAACCTTAATGGCACACCAAATGGTGCTTAGTGACAAAGAAACCAAAAGGAAGTAAGATTCCTTTCGGGGGAGAGAGTTTAGGTCCAAAAATCGCCGATATAGGTATTAATGGCTCTTTTGTACCTAATCAAATCAACAATGAGTAATAAAGACGGATATCAAATCCAAATCTGTTTTCTTTTGCGACAACCGTGCTTGTAATTTGTACTATAAAAATATGTAAACAGCTTCGAAGAATATTCTCAGCGGAAGTGAGCCAGTTCAATTGAATACCAGAACGTGTATTATTGGAATAACTGTATTTTTTCAATCTCTTACAGCTCTTAAAACTCGACATAAAGTAAGTATTGGGCTTTATCTCTCAAATGACTCGCATCTCATCAGAACCTAAATTATTGGTAAAGCTCCCGGGGTGGGAAGATTCTTAACATGGGGCGATCCACTTCTATTTTTTGAAGGTGTTGCGGTCCAGCCAGTGACGCAGGTGTGGTCAGCTACAAAAAAGCTGAACAATATTTATATTACAACAACAATAATAAATACAGAATATACACTATTACTATTTTAAAAACCACGTGTGTTAAGCAAAACGCAAGATACAAACATAATTATACCCACAAATTTAATATCAAATGATGTGCACTTATTACACCAAACAACTCAAAATACATTAAAAAAATATTTTTATTTAAAGTTAGTTCTCGCAGAATTTTACAGTGTGAGTAGAAGTCTTAGTCTGCATACTGTCCACCCCAGCCTTGAATATCTCAGTATATAATAGCTGACTGCTAACCTTACACCGGATTACAAGTGGTCGTCTGTGGAACGGGAATTATATTGATTGTTGAAAATTTAGATTTACACAGGTAGGTAGGGCAAGAGAATATAGTTAAATGAAATGCAGATTTTTTTTTAAATTAGGATACTTTACTTCGTCCATTAACCAATGGATGCATTTAACACAGTGCTTCTCGAACTTTCACTATTGGCAACCCAATTTTCAATCATAATTTTTATCGCCCCCCCTTTTATGCAATAATAATGCGCTTTGGCACTAAAGCTACAATATGATCTAAATTATTAACAAGTTTTAAATTTTATATTTGTTACTTTTAAGTAATATAGTTTGAGAAACATTGCCTTAACACGTTCGCTACCGGTGACCTTTTATCGCGGAACTCAATATCAATACAAGAATCCAGTCCCACGGACGCGAGAGCTGTGAGGGGTGATGTTTCTTTAGCCAATCCCGTGTTATCGCGGGGAGAGCTGGTCAACATTAATTTTCTCCTTAAATCGACGTGTAGTGGAAACGTATTTCTACGGTTGTCATCCTATAATCGCATTTTCCTTCTATAGTCACAGATAATGTGTTAAGCGTCATCGTGTGCTTCTAAAAATGATACATGTGTCGTCTACACATAGTCGCATGCATTGTGAAGAGGCGATACTCCAATATAATTGTCGTTGGTGTTCTACAAATATAATTATTTTAGTACGCTAGTCTTAGGTCTGTGTAAAAAATAGTCACCCTTAAATATCTTTGTGGCCCACAAGTCGATCGCGATCGACTTAATGCCCACTCCGGATTTAAACCATCAGTCGCTCTTTGTGTGCTTAAAACTCTACATAAACTAAGCAAGGGGGCTTTTCCTTTTAAATGCTTTTAAAAGAATAAGTAAGGAGTTCGAGGGAAAAAATCACCCGCAATTCGTCCAGGCAATAGACATGTAAACCTGTGTCAGAAGATGTTGCAGAGAGCTTAAATCGTCAATCGTCAACGGATCACAGAAAACGATTGTTGCTACACATATCACAGCGTGGAATACCCGTTTTGTGATATGCCCAAAATTAATAGAGTGAGTGTCACTGTTTATTGATGTCGAACAGTAAAGTAACACCAGAGCTAATGGAAACGGACCTGATAATTTTTAACCATGGTCAAGTGACAAGAACAACATCAGTGCCGGAATCCCACTCCCCTAAGTTTCACACCAAGCAAACGGTCAACCTCCACACATCTGACATGCATCATCCCTTCATCACAGCTTGGTCTCCAGTGACATTAAGGTTTGAACTCATGAGACGCTGACCAGAAGTGCGTAGCCATGACAACTAGACTACCAGGCTACCTTAAAAGTAATACGAACAATCTCGAACAATATTTCCGAACTGGCAATGTCATGTTTGCAGAGTCTCTCTCCCCTCCTCATAGGTGTATGAGTATTTATTAAAACACGTCAAACTCTATAGCAGACGGAGACGATGGTCTTACAACTTTTCAGCTGGGTCAAGTGATAAAGATGAAACATGAGCTTTTCCTTCCCCCCTCTAGCATCCGCATCAAGCTTCAACAGATTTAACGTGTATCGCCACCCTACACGACGGGTCATCAGCGGTTCTTCGTTCAAATTCATTACATTCCGGTCACCAGTCCGCTACCTTCAACACTTGTCTACCGGGCCTCCAAAAAAAATGAATAGAAAAAAAGGATATTTCGGAAGTAAGAATTGGCACTGTCAATATATGGGTGTATCACTTCTCATACATGTGCATATTTGGAAATTCGGTGTTGTGTTCGTTGATAGTACGTTGAAAAGTGAAATTTATCAGTCAGATACTATGTATCGTCTGATTAAAATGGCAGAAACGAACGTCAACCCAACTGAAGAGGATTTTTCTTATTTTCATAATCAATGCAGAATGAAATTCCAAAATACATGGTTATCTTTCATTACGATCTCCTCCCTGGAAACAGAATTCACGTGTGTAAAATGCGGAGTAACATTTGCAAGAGGGTTAAAAATGAAGATTCGACGAGAGCAATCCTCATCTTTCTGAAGTCTGTGGAATTGGATTCCGAATTTCGACTCAACTGTTGCATCATTCCTATCATCACTCGGACGCCTGGACTTGTCACCTCGGTCAAACAGGTTTTCCTATAAATTTTCGGCTCAGAAAGCATTTTAGTACAAAAACTTGTTAAATATAATAAATGTTCTGCGCGTTTTCAGGGAAAGTGTTGCCTCCTCGACGTTTACATGAGAAATGACGAGTTGAACTGGGAAAAGTGTTCCAGTAAATCTAATGATATCCAAGACTTGACTTAAACTGTTAAAAAGAAGTACAAGGATTTCGGATACACATTACTTGCAGAATTCTTTAAAATGTATGTTTTTGATGTGATAACTTTTATGGGCGCGTTTTGCTGGACAGTGTAATTGAATGAACGTCACGCTCGGATATGTAACGCTCATTCAGCTTTTTTCGTCTGTATTCGGAAAACTTGCTCCGGTAAGATTGTCCACCTCTTAAAAGAAATCACGTGACTAAAAGATAGGGACGCTCTCCCAGGGTTTTTATTTCCTTTTCTCTCCTTCATTATTGAAATTCTTTCTTAGTTTTGACGGCACGATGTAATAAACTGATGCATTTATGCCAACATGCATCAACATGTATAAATTTAGGTCATTTTATTTTATATGAGAAATTAGTGTTTAAATATGAAATTAGTGTTTTGTTTTTTCTGTCACAAATCTTAATTGAATTAAAAATATTATTAATTACTTAACCTAAGGCTGCACACATTTTATACTAATGCATCGTTATTGCTGTGTACCCAACTGGTAATCTAATAAACTTGGCAACCATATGTTCCGGGTTTTTGTTTCCCAAAAGATGAACAGTTGATGCAAACTTCAAAAGGGACCATTCCTAAGAAATTTAAAAATAAATAGAAAAGTATCAAGTTTTAAAGTATATGGCGGGTTATTGCGTTTATAATATAAAATTCCAATGCTACGATTACAAATATAGATTTGTTGTACATAAAAAGATCAATTTCTATTCAGAAAATGTCGAAGGGGCAAAATATTTGAGACTTCTGGATAGAGCAAGTTTAAAAATGTTTACACAGATATTGTTATGAAAATCATGCCAACGCAATATTTTATTTTTGATTTGTATATCGAAAAAATTCGAGTTAAAATATTCTAAGTTGATTGCCAATTATCTTGCTTTACAAGCATAACAGGGTAAAATCCTAGGAGGACCCACTGCTGTTTTTGGCGCCAAAAAGCGCCAAATTGAAGGTTTTCAATAAGGCGTCAATGACGAAAAACTCTTGGGAAGCGCATGCGTCAGCGGGGGATGAAATGGGCGTTTCGCAAAGATGAAAACGAATAAATACATTAAATTAATCATTATATAAAGAAAAAAACGGAGAAAAAGCAATGAAATTCATTTAAAAAAAAGCATTCTAAAACCAGTGTGTACAACATGATTTACATTTTTAAAAAAGGACGAAAGGGGCGTTTCGCAAATATAAAATTGAAGAAATACATGAAATCAATCATTTTAAAAAATTTTAAAAGGCACTTACCTTACGCTTGCATTTCGTCATGTTCCGTTGGTGGATACACCCTTGCGATGGATGCAAGGAATTCATGAAAATTGTCATCCACCAACTTGTGACCTATTCTTATTAACTTTCAAGTCATTCACCACGAACGCATTCATGCTCTTGCCAAACCAATATCTGGTCAAACGCAAGATAATTATTATAGCAAGTTTGCTTTCGCTAAACCAAGTGCCCTTTCTTACACTCCGAACAACGTCGTGGCGATTATCTTTCGACTGGTTGCGGCAACGCCATTCGTAGCCGTCAACCGTTCCCTTTCGTTCTTACAAACGCATATTTTTTTAAACCTCGGACATTCATAACGAGAAGCAATTAAATTAGCTTTCATACACCATTCTAATGTCTTTTTTTTTTTCTTCCCTTTGTGCCCAGGAGCACAAAGAAACCTGTCGTAGCCTCACTTTCAATTAATTTCCTTTCACACGCCATTCTTAACAACAACCGGTAGAGAGCAAACCTTCTCAAACGAAGTCAAATGTCAAAATGACGTTTTTTCGGAAAAGGCGAAAAACGTTGAACTTTTTTAGGGTTGCCATTTTTTTTAGGTGATTTGAAAATCCAAATTTTTGGATGAAATGGAAGGGTTACCATATTGTAACCTTTATCACTCAAAATCTGGCGACAAAAAAATTTGGCGACCAAAAGTGGGTCCTCCTAGGATTCAACCGCATAACAGAAGCATATCTGAAATTACATGAAATGTGGAATGTCTTGCACTCGTTTAATTCCTCTTCCGCGTAAACTATAACACAATCGCACACACATTCACTTTTTTAAAAAAATATTCATTACATTTGGCAATATATGCTTAAATAATTATTCAAAATAGAGCAATGAAGAAATTTTAACTGCGATGGATAATCGAAAAATGAAGAAACATGTTCGATATAAAGACTTTTTTGAAAAAATTGGCAATTTTTTCTGGGGGTGGGCATTTTCTTGTCAAAGGAAGTATAGAGCAGCAAAATGTTATCCCACCTCCCACCGCCACTCTCAAAAAACATGAAACGTGGTAGCTCGTCCCCCTTCCCCCACCAATATTTAATGAAAGTGAAGTTCCTTGCTTCCACTAAATGGGACTCTTTTTTTCTAAAATGAGATACTTTTACTTGCGTTGCTATCAGTATAGCTCAAGAATAGTGCAAAACGACTTTGATAGTGTTTGAAAAGAATTGACTTATTTCAAAGAATAGTTTGTATTTTTGCTTTTACTTCATAAACAGTGGCAATGGAGAGCGAATCGCGTAAATTTTATTTGGTTGTTAAAGAGTTCATGTTTTGAAAGGAATAATAAAGAACTACGGAGAAAAGTCTCTGACAGAGAGCACAGGCAAAGGACAAAATTTGTCAGAAGTGATGCAACAAATGGTGCAAATACAACCTTCGACAAACCATAGTGAACCATTGTTGGTACACATATCACCGTGTGGAATATCTATTTTCTGATCAACTGCATATGGCCGTAGGATATATTCCGCAGGGAAGACACAGTGCAGTTGCCTCTGAGAACAATGGTCCAATTGAATGAAGGAAAGTAACTCGCCAGATAAAGGAAGAAAACTTAACGTTTTACTGGCATTTTGTGAACGTAAAATAATTGTTTCTCTTCTTCTGCAATACTTTTTGGATTTTACATCCATAAATACCCATATAGGTCATCTTAGAACAATTCCCCACCCCCCGGAATCCTACTTCTATATCATCATTCGTCTCTATACAACGTCTGGTGTCATTTTTGTTCCATGTTTAAGCTCCAAGTATATATATATATATATATATATATATATATATATATATATATATATATACACTCAGGAACATTGAAAATAGCGACCCAAGAAGAAAGCATCGGATTGAAATGAAATTTAATACACATAATGACACAGATGAGAGATTCACTTGATCTCAAAAACAAGACAATTAAACGAATACAGGGTGTGCCACGAGACAAATACTGGGCAACTTCAATAGCGACTTTTTCTTACTGTACTGTTTTTTTTAAATAATTAAATTTAATTAATAAATAGTAACAATAAACAAATAGTTCAAGACCATACATAGAGAGAAAAATAAAAAAATTGCAAGGAAAATAGCTTTCTATTTTGTAACATGTATATAGATATTTATATTAATTATAAATTAAAATTAACTAAAATAAACCTTTTCTCTATTGACGTAAGTAGGAATGGGCTAAATCTTTTTTTATCACTTGTAAAGGGTGTTTTTTAGAGGTATAGAAATTTAAATTGCAATAAAACAACGATGTATTATTCGATTGACATGAATTTTTTTTATTCGAAAGATAATCTTGTGGCATTACATTTTAAATATGATTTCTGGCATAGGAATGCCACGGCTGGCTCGGATATAGTCCAATCTGGACGTCCAATTTTCGATGACTTTTTCCAACATTTGTGGCCGTATATCGGCAATAACACGACGAATGTTGTTTTCCAAATGGTCAAGCGTTTGTGGCTTATCTGCATAGACCAATGACTTTACATAGCCCCACAGAAAATAGTCTAGCGGTGTTAAATCACAAGATCTTGGAGACCAATTCACAGGTCCAAAACATGAAATTAGGCGGTCACCAAACGTGTCTTTCAATAAATCGATTGTGGCACGAGCTGTGTGACATGTTGCGCCGTCTTGTCGGAACCACAGCTCCTGGACATCATGATTGTTCAATTCAGGAATGAAAAAGTTAGTAATCATGGCTCTATACCGATCACCATTGACTGTAACGTTGTGGCCTTCATCGTTTTTGAAGAAGGATTCCACCAGGCCATAAAGCGCACCAAACAGTCAGTTTTTCTGGATGTAACGGTGTTTCGACATACACTTGTGGATTAGCTTCACTCCAAATGCGGCAGTTTTGTTTGTTGACGTAGCCATTCAACCAGAAGTGCTCTTCATCGCTAAACAAAATTTGCTTATGAAAATCGGGAACAACGGCAATCTCGTTTTGGGCCCATTCGACGAATCTAAATGCGTTGTTCAGGCGTGAGTCTATTCATGATGAATTGCCAAACCAAACTGAGAATAAATCACTTGACAGCTGTTAAATCGGTCGCCATCTTGGAAAGTAATGCCAACTTAAACTTCTATACCTAAAAAAAAACACTCTTTAGAAAATAGTTTTATCAGACTTAGCAAGATCAGTTATTACTTCGAGATATAAATATTGGAATTTGTCAATGGTGGTTTTTAATTGATTCTATAATGCATTTATTTAAATGAAGCAAAAAGTGTGTGTTATTTTGTGTAGTTTTAGTATGAAATTTTGGTATAAATTACTAATAAGTTTGGCAACGTGCCTTATGTTGAACTCGCTACTCAATTCTTGAGTGATGTTATTATACAGTAACTTTTTAAACTGAAAATGCTTAAAGCATATATATATATTAATATATATATATATACACACACTCATGGACAAAAAAATTAGCGCACCAAGAAGGAGTTGACTAAACGAAACGAACTTTTACATGCATATTGACTACTTTGATATAAGTAACTGATTAGAAAATCAAAGAAAAAAACATTTCAGAGATAAAGGCAAAAGAACGGAGGATTTAATACTCCGCGATGCGATACGATCGAGCATTAAGGCATACAAGATCTGTATAATGTCTTGAGACATTTCGTTCCATATTTGTTGTATCCTTGCCTCTAGTTCGTTCAAACTCGTGCGATGTCCGACTCGCCCTCCCAAATGATCCCCGATATGCTCCATTGGAGATAAATCTAGGCATCGGGCAGGCCAAGGAAGGAGAGTAACAGTGTGGAGACAGTCTTGTGACACCCTTGCCATGCGAGGCCGAGCATTGTTTTGTTGAAAAATAACTCCAGGGAGCCGTTGCATGAGTGGGAACACATATGGTTCCAGGATGTCATGGACATACCGCTGGGTTGCCCTGGTGCCGCAGATCAATACTAGGGCTGACCGTGTATTGTAGACAATGACACCCTATATCATCATACTAGCTGTGGGAGTGGTGTGTAACTGCATTGTAAAACAAAGGCAGGATTGAGTCGTCCACCAGGGGGTCTCCACACACGAACATGACTGTCATACTTGTTGAGATTTAATCTGAATTCGTCGCTAAAGACGACCTGGTTCCATTCCGCTGTAGTCCAGTTTCCTCGTGCGCGGTACCACTCCAAATGGAGGCGTCAATGGGTGGGCGTCAAGGGCAGTGCATATAATGGGCACCGCGATCCCAAAGGTCCTTCAGCCAGGCCCTTCGCTTGGTTCGAGAAGACACATGGGCCCTTAGTGAAGGTGCTACATGTGCCTGGATGGTGGTCTATTAAGCAGTTGGCTGCACGCGTGCATTTCTTACGATATGGTGGTCTTCTCGACTACAGGTCTTTCGAGGGTGTCTTGAGCCTGGTCTTCGTGTAAATGACATCTCTCGGATCCACCAGTCCTAACACATCCTCAGAACACGATCAAAGTCGCCTAATGGACGAGCTACTCGCCTAGCTGACGACCCAACTTCGATCATGCCGATGATTCTCTCCCTCTCAAACTGCAACAGCTGCTCATATTGCCTTCGAAAATGGCGTAATGGCGTGTCTACCACAGTTCTTCCGTAGTAAACGATTCAGCACACTCAAATGACGTTTTTTCACGTCACAGGAATATGGATCTGCAATACATCCTCCATCCCCTATCTCATAATGTATTTTGGAGCTGACAAGTGGAAGACCTAAGTGGGAAAAAACAAAGTTCACTCAGTTAGCTTAAGTGATCCGATTGGCTCGTAAGGTAATGCAGGCGAATGACGTCACAGTCTGGAGGTAGTCTTCTGATTTCGGCGGAAAAAAGTCCTGACAATTTTTACAGTCAACTGAGAGCTGTAGTAAAAGCAATGGCATTGGTTGGTAGCAATAAGTGAGAAAGCTCTCTAATGGCTGCCCTGAAGTTGGGGAAATTGAAAAATGAAATCGCTTGCTTGGTGGGTGCAGCGATGAGAATATTTTGAAAAGTTATGAAAATTTAAAGAAATTATAAAATTAAAGAGATAAAATTATGGAGTAAAAATTTAGAATGTGTGTGAATAGTTTGCATTCACTGGTGGTGAATGCAGAGCAATAATATTAAGAATAGGCGTTGCTTTTGGGGGCTTCTGGACTGTAAGAACAGTCCTCAATCCCATATCTGGACAAGTCTTCGATGAAGGGCATGGCGAGAGTGGGGTTTTACATTCTGCTTGGTGGCATGACGGTGATTGGTTGATCGATGGTACCCGGGGCAATAATATGAAGGAGTATTATATGCTATTTTATACTCCACGGAGAAAGACATTAAATGCGCAATCACGTTGCATTTCTAATCCTTTGCATATCTCCCCGACATGTACCTTCATGCCAAGTTTCGTTACGATCCCGTAATTATTTCTTGGTGCGCTAATTTTTTTGTCCATGAGTGTATATAGGGAGTGTGAACTCTACAATAGTAGTAATTGCAAAAAACAAGCAGCCGACTGTATTCTTGTCACAAATTTTTAACTTTAAGAACTCAAAGCGAGGCAGAATTTTTGCTTTATTGCTAATTTAACTCTTTAACCGTGGACACGGAAGATCAAGGACTCGTGGATGTCATGTTATGAGTCTAGTATTGCTGAAGACCCGCCGTAGAGAAGGGGCCGATACACGTTGAATATGTCGAAGCGCAAATCTTCTAACGTTCATGTGTAAGGTGGAAAAATGATGACAGCTCTGGTGTCATCCTAGTCACTTGATCGCAGTTCAAAATTACGGAGTCTGTCATCAATAGACATATAAATATAATTATATTCCTCTCAACTCTTTAACAATTAAAGAAACTCGAATCCAAAATAATGAATGATCTACAATGACAAATAAAAAGCAAAAAGAAATCTCCATTTATGAACTTATATAATACATATGCCTCCTAATCCTGAGTCAAATAGGGGGGGACGAATGTTTATTAATTTTATACTTTAAAGCATATATAGGGTTGTTAGCGACAAAACTCGTTTTTTTAATCCTGGTCAAGTGACGAGAACGACACATGAATCGGCACTTCCTTCTCCGAGCTTCTACATCACACCAACAGAACTTTCTGCTTCGACAGATTTAACGAGCTTCGCCCTCTCTAACGAAGATTTTTCAGTGGCACTTGGGCTTGAACTCATGAGACACTGATCAAGAGTCCGTGGTCGTGACCTCGAGCCAACACGAACATCCAGAATGAAAAAAAGAAACGAAGAAAGATGTTTCGGAAACAAGAAATAGCAACATCAGTTTAATAGAATGTCACTTCTCATATACTTGCATAATTTGAAATTCGGTGTTTGAGTTTGTACGGTACTTTTAGAGGTGAAATTTAGCAGTCAGTGTTTTTGTGTCTTGAGTAAAATGGTGGAAGCCCACGTCAACCCCACTGTGAAGAGGAATTCTCTTATTTTTGTTATCAATGCAAAAGAAGATTCAAAAATGCACAGTACTCCTTCATTACGATCTCTTCCCAGGGGAATCAGAGTTCACGTGTGTAAAATGCGGAATAACATTTGCTGGTGGATTCAAGCGGATGAAAGCGGATTTCAAAGACTGTTATCCTATTCGTTGTGAAGTCTGTGGAATGAGGTTTCGAAATTCGACTGACCTGTTGCATCATTCCTATCTTCAGTCGAATGCCTGGCCTTTCAAATGTCACTTCTGTCAAAAGGGCTTTCTAAAAAGTTTTCCGCTCAAAAAGCATTTCATTACAAAATCTGTTCAATGTAGAAAATGTTCTGCGAGTTTTCAATGAAAGTTTTGTCCTGCTCAACTTTTTGATGAGAACGACGAGATGAACTGTGAAAAGTGTTCCAATGGATCACATCTTTCTAATAATTGACTTAGACTACTTACAGAATGACAAAAACTTTGGATAAACATTATTTGCGAAATAATTTAAAATGCTATGTTTATTTATATATGTAGGTAAATTTATTTCAATTTTTTATTGTGAATAAAGTACTTTTAATGTTAGAATAACGCAATACATACTTCAAGGTGTACAACTAAAATTGCCAGCTCAGATAACGTCCTGGTAACTTAAACATGGTTAAAAATTACGAGGTCAATTGCCAATAGCTCTCGTGTTTATCTATTGTGCAACGTTAACATAACTCTTACTAACTGGGAGCTTCTAAAATTCTCTGGGTTCACTCCTTGGAGAGTTCACACCCTTGGCGCGAATTACTTTGGTTGGCGATAATTGCGCCATCTTGGTAACCCTACTTTTAAAAACTACATATGGCAACCCTTACTATTTCTAGCATTTTCGTATTTTGTCGGCACGCATTTCGAATTTCATTTTGTTGTTGGCCTCCAGGCTGGCTGCGTGTGCGAGGGAATAAACTTTAGAATTTTTTAATTTATTGAATGCGAAAGGTAAGAAAGAATTGATTGAGACAGAGAGAGAGAGAGAATGGTATATGAAAAAAAGATTGATTGCTTCGAGTTATGAATGTCCTAAATGTAATGATCGGCATGATGTAACGTGGTCGACAATAAAACGTTTTCTTCGAAATCGTACCAGCCACGCCAAATGTATGTTCGACCATTACCTCGCAGAATAAATATGGTGGCGCTCACATGATCATTCGCTTAGCGATGAGACCTTTAAGGCTTTTTTAAAATCTGTTGTTATGCTATATCCTCCACTCGGAAAAGATCAGCAGTAAGAAAGTATGTGCTGTTTTTATATTTTTTATCTTAAATGTTTAATTTCTGTATTGTTTACATATATTTTCATTACGCATCCATCTTATTCCGCTATATTCCCTTGCCGCCATTGTAGGGTTTGTTTGGCGCTTTTTTAGATTTGTCGCCAAGGGTATGGGCTATCCTAGGATTTAACCTCGTTGCTAAGGTCACCTCTACTCAGCATTTTTGAAAAATTTATTTAAATTACTCTTTCGTACTGTAAATTATATTTTCAACCGTTATGTTCCACCAGAGCAGCGAACAAGGTTCAAACTTTTCGTAAAAATAGTACGCAGTTTTATTATAATCTATTATTTTTTTTATTTTTTATTTATATAACTACTAATCTATACTCGGTGGTATAACAACCCATGAGGACCAAGGCCTACTGAGCCTAGATCAGTTTACGTAACCTTGAACGCTTTGATGCATAAACAGCTTTCCGTTCAGGTCATCAATCTGATGCGAAACCCCCCCAGGATTTACTTCCCAAGCAAAGTTGATACTTTTTTATCGACCCACTGAAGGGGGAAAGGCTCATTCGACCTAGTACAGCACTAGTTTGGCCCCTTGGACCTGTGATGTGGAAGCGCTATACGCCACTGCCTGGGTTTCGATTTATATAATTACTCATTTTAATTATTATTTTAAGCTTTTAGAGTGTTATAAGAAAAACATACCTTGGAAAACTCAATTTGCAACTTATTCTTCGCATTGAAAATGTAGTTAATTAAAAAGGTTTTAAAAAGCTAAACAAATTTTAATCAAAAGGAGTTTTTTAAATTTTTTATTATATTTTTATTTAGGTCAGATTTAAAAAGAAAAAAAATCTGTATTTTGTGCAATAGATAAATTCTTTTAAGATATTAAAGGAAAATATAAAATCTTTTTCCCAGTCTCCGGTGACGGAATTCGACTAACGCGATTCGCCTAATTCAGTTAAGTCATGGGGCCTCTAACGATTCCCTTTGTACAATAGCTGATGGGCGTAAAATCTATTCAGAATCAATGTCCTCACGTTGACGTGACTGTGGGAGTTTGGAGAGAAACGAAACTACATTTGTTAAATCAAATATCGTCTTCATCACTTCACTAAGATTTAAAATTGTAGGTTCTCTGGATTGTCTGGAATTTTTTTATTGCGAATCTATTTAAATACAGTTTCGAAAAATGCTTGCATCATTTTATTTTAAGTCTTAAAAAAGTAGTCGAAGCTGAGAAGAATAGTTAGTGCTTTCTCATCTGAAATTAACTAGAAATTTTCAAGGACTTTCCAAAATAGTTGCTCCTGAGGATACTCAAATATAAATGGAATTTTTAAAACATATCACTCTTATCACAATGAATATTATTGATAATAATATATTCAGTATGTACTATAGAGTGTTTTTACTAAAATCAACATGTTGGAATCAGATATATTTTTTTAAAAAGTTTTATTTCTTATATAGCATTTTAACTTAAGTGAAAATTATTACTATATCTCTAAAAACAAAAATCGATATCTAACTTATGTATAAAGTTATTCCGATAAATATTCCAACACATCATCCTCGGATTGTTTTTGCAAGGTATTAAGACTAAATAAAAACGAATATAAACCTTAATTTAGCAAAAAAAACTGCACCTGAAAACTGAAAAAATTTTAGTGAGAAAACCTTTTTGCGCTTTTTTCTTTTCTTAACATAAATACTCCTTTTAAAAAAGAATTTTATTTATCGTATATTATAGAGCAAATCAAAAGAGAAACTCTTTTTCTGTACATAAATATGCAGAACTTTAGAAACGATAAACTACAGAAGAATCATCATTTTGGTCATAAAAGTAAATTTAAATATATACATACTAGATTACCCACGTTTATGCGGCTTCATGTACACTCAAATATATTTATAACAGACTTTTTTACAATAGTGCAAAACGCACTCATTATAAACAAGCTTTATAAAATCTTCGAAATAGCTCTCTAATCAGTTCCACTGTTAGGAACTCGGGCACAAATAAAGCCTCTCTTTAATCATACCCCGCAAACAACTGCACACCCTCTTTTGAAATGAATTCGATATTTGTGTCAAAGGTCCTTCAAATAGCCTCATAATAATTTCTAGGATGATCGATCCTTGAACTTGATAAATAACTTCAGCCTACTCGAAGATTCCTTGATGATATCGTATTTGTCACATTTTTGGCCGTCAAAGGTGATAAAGTCGCCAATATGGAAACCATGGCTGCATCTACGGCTGACAAATATCTTGTTTTTCTACACTGGTGTGCAAAACTTAAGCACAACAATGTAAAAATTAAGCAGATAACCATGAAATTGCAGAAAAGGAGGTCTGGACATCAGTACAGTGAACACGTATGTCAGTAGAAACGTCATGCGTATGCAAATATCAGGAACGAAACGTCAGAAGCGACGTGAGCGTACGCAAAACGCGTGATGTCGGCGCGTGCTGTTCAACAGTAAAATAAAATGAAGGACGCAGACGCAATTCAACATATTCGCTGCAAGTGCCAGTGGGTCAGTTCGTGAAATAAGACTAGAAGAAATCACCTGGACGACTTCACACGTGGAAGAATGATCGGAAAGCTGGAGGAGGGGCGTGTCGTCACCAGTGTAGCTGCAGAGTTCGGAATCAACAAAAGTGTCGTTTCGCGCGCTTGGAAAGCGTTCCAAACCACAGGTACAGCTGTTAGAAAGGTTGGTGGTGGCCGCCCGAGGACGACAACTGCAGGGAATGACCGATATATCATCCTGCAGGCGAAAAGAGGCCGATGGCAGTCAGCAAGCGTCATTGCTCAGCAACTCTCTACAGCAACGGGGTGACAAGTGTCGCGGTTTACTGTGGCCAGACGCCTTCATAAAGGAGACCTATTCGCCCGCCGTCCTGAATGCTGCCTCCCGTTGAAAGTTGGAAACCGACGCCACCGTTTACAGTGGTGCAGAGAGCACAGAAACGGGACAACTGTCAATGGAGTCGTGTCCTCTTTACGGATGAAAGTCGGTTCAGTACCAGAAGCGATTCTCAACGCGTTTTGATTTGGAGAGAGATCGAGACACGGTTTTATACCAGTAACATCAAGGAAAGACACCATTACGGTGGTCCTGTAGTTCTTGTCTGGGGAGGCATTAAGCTGAACGGGCGAACTGAACTCCACATTTTCGATAGAGGGTCTGTAATCGGGGACCGCTATTGTGAGTAGGTACTTCTTCCCCATGTGCGTCTGTTCCGAGGTGCCATTGGCCCAGACTTCATTTTTATGGATGACAATGCATGGCCACATCGGACTCTTGCTGTTGAGGAGCTGCTGGAAAGTGAATATATCACTCGAATGGATTGGCCAGCGTACTCCCCAGATTTAAATCTCATCGAACATGTGTGGGATGCTTTGGGGAAACGTATTGCAGCACGCTTACATCATCCGGAGAACACCCAACAACTCAAACAGATGCTGGTTGAAGAATGTGCACTCCTACCGCAAGAAATGTTGCACCGACTGGTTCTGAGTATGTGGAGACGGTGCGAAGCAACCATTGCAGTGAGGGGAGGACATATACCATATTAAGGCGCATCTGCTTGTTGTTCTTCCTGTTGGATAGACCATCATAAGTCACGATACTATGCGTTCAATAAAGCTTGTTTTTGTTTGTTTCCATACCGTATGCATTGTATTCCTTTTTCAGGGCCGATGCTTTCGTCATCCTTTACGTACATAATACTCTCCCTCATTTCTGAATTTCATGTCTCTCAGATGATTTTTCGTGAAGTTATATCAATAAACCCACCTGTTGCTTAAGTTTTGCACACCAGTGTAGTTAATGCTGCGAAGTGAATTTTGCTTATAAAACTTTTACCACAATTAGAGTGTTGATGCGGGGAAAACAACGTATGTGTTGTTTCAATATCAAAGGCTGAAATAAATATCATTTCAAGAATTCTTTTCGGAAAATTAGTGAAAAAAAACTCTAGGTTTTGGTAAGGATTGAGGTGAGGAGGATGGAGTGTATGACGTAATTAAGGAGTAAGAAGTAAGGAGTGATATGACGTAATTAACAATTCATAGCAAATAACGCCTGAAATCCTACTCACTATCTTTATGATAAATTAACCTCCGAATCTTTATCTATAGCCGATTCCTTAACTAGCTAGAACACGCTCTAAAATTAAACTTCAATAAGGAAGCTCTTACTGCTTCACACGGCGATCAGCAACTAAGCTTTTCATCTTATCTTCTATTCCTTTAATCTTCTCTATATATCTTATTGACCGACTTGAACCAGCTACTATGCAATTTTCTGGATTCTAACGGATTTCTATATGGCTCCTATAATATTCTCCGGCGTCCACCCGACCTCCTAGCGAATGCAAAAGCTACAATATATATAATCACTTACCCTAACTTGAAAATGGTTTAAAATGACGATGCCCATTGCCAATAGCTCTCGTAATTGTTGATTGTACAAAGTTAATTAAACTCTCAAACACTAAAAACTTCTAAAACTGTCTTGTTAAAATATTTATCCTACATTTTATAAATATCATCAGAGACAACGTTTCTATTGTCAGATTCAGTGCTTCAGAGAAAAATTCGTCGCTAAGGTCACCTCTACTCATCGTTATTGAAAAATGATCCGTCTTTCTCACTGTAAATTATATATTTACAACCATAATGTTTTTCACCGGAGAAGCGAACAAGGATCCAAATTTTCATTAAAAAAAATGTATATATTTTATTATATAGTCTATTTAATTTTTTTCTCTAATTTATATAACTCCTAAACTAAACTAAGTTGTTTAACTGTAAATGAGGGCCAAGGCTTAATGTGCCCATATTAGCTTACTCAACGCTGGGCGCTGAGGTGCATGAGCACATGTTCCGGTCAGGTAGTCAGTCTGACTTGAAACCGATAGCGTTTAGTTCCTAAGCAAACTTGGTACTCATTTATCGACCCACTGAGGGATGAAAGGCTGAATCGACCTTGGCCAGTACGGAATTTTTACCCCTGAACTGTGATGTGGAAAGGCGATACGCCACCACTGAGCCTCTGGGCTTCAATTTAAAGAATTACTAATTCTAATGATTATTTTAAGCTTTTAGAGTGTTATAAGAAAAAAAAGATATCTTGGAAAATATAATATACTACATATATTCTTTGCATTGAACATCAACGTTAAGCAAAAATGTGTTTTAAAGAGCTAAGCAAATTTTAATTAAAAATGCATTTTAAATTTTAATTTTAAATTTATGCTTAGGTTAGATAAATATGTAAAAAATCGTGTTTTTTTTATAGTTGATAAATTCTTTCAAAATATTAAAGCGAGATGTAAAACTTTTTTCCCCAGTCTACGCGAGTGGAATTCAACTAATGCGTCAATGGTACTACTTCTGTTAAGTTAAAGGGCCTCTAAAGTTTTCCTTTGAAGAATAGCTGATAGACACTAAGTGTATTGAAATTCAAAGTCCTCGCGTTAACCTGGCTATGGAAGTGTGGAGACGGACAAAATGCGAGCGACATGTGTGAATTCAAATATCGTCTTCATCACTTGACAAGGATTTAAAATTATAAGTTCTTCGAGTGGTCTAAAAAATTTTTATATTGCGAACCTTTTTAAAATATCTTCAAAAAAACCTAGCATCATGATATTTTAAATCTTAAAAGCATTCGAGGCTGAAGAATAGTTAGTGATTCCTCTTCTGAAATTAACTAGTGATTTTTAAGCACTTCCCGAAATAGTTGCTTCTGAGGTTACTCGAATTTAAATGGAATTTTTAAACACGTGTCTGTCTTATCACAAGGAAAATTATTGATAATAATGTATTCAGTATGCAGTCGAATATTTTCACTAAAATTAACACACATGTGGGAATCCTATATATATATATATATATTTAAAAAAAAATTTACTCTAGCAATTTTACTTAAGTGAACGTTATTCCTATATCTGGAAGGAAAAATAAAAATTGTTCGCTAACTTATGTATTAAATTAAATCGATAAATATTCCAACATGCCCTTCTCAGAGTGTTTTTGCAGGGTATAAAGAATAAATAAAAACAAATACCAACCTCAATTTAACATAAAAAACTGGACATTTTAAAACTGAATAAATTTTTAGTAATAAAATCTTTTTGCACATTTCTTTTTTTTAAATGCAAACATTACTTTTAGAAAGAATTTTATTTATCGTTTCATATTATGGAGGAAATGAAGATAGAATTTTCTTTTTCTGTGTATGATCAAGAAATACCCAATACGTATATATCCACATAAATTTATAACAGATTGTTTACAAGAAAGCTAATCGAACCTGTTATAAAAAAAAAGGCTTGATAAGGCTTTCGGATGGGATTTTTTAATCAGTTCCACTATAAGGAACTCGAACTCACACACAGAAACGCACACGACTGAGCAGGCACTTCTTAAATGATTTCCAACTTTGTTTCAAAGAACCTTTATTTAGCCTTAATTAGCCTTTAACCTTAATTTCCAGAATGATTCATCTTTGAGGCTTTTCGAGGATTCCTCGGCGATATCCTATTTTCACCAAATTTGCCGTCAAAGGTGATGAATCGCCAATTTGGAATACCTGGGTTCATCTATGGTTGCCAATATCTTATTTTCCAAGTTATTGCTGGGAACCGAAATTTGCATGTAAAACTTTTACTACTAGGAGAGTGTTGATGATGGGAAAACGGCAGATGTGGTGTTTCAAAATCAAACACTGAAATACACTGCTCAAAACAATTAGGGGAGCACATGATTTTAACAAAAGTAAGCAAAGATGTATACCAATAAGTAACATAAAATGAATCATCCATAATGTAAAGCCTACCGGGAAACGGAAAAAGAAAATTTTATATGCAAATCAAAAGTTCATGACGTCAAAAACCAGAAAAAGGAGATAAGGGCAGAAATCGGGATGTTGCAGAAACGTCTGTTTTATTGCCTTAACTGTGAAATTCAATTGAGCAGTATTTTTTTTGAGACAAGGTTACTTGAGAATGTCTCAACAACGTGATTTACCTGAATCCCCATGGCATGGCGTGTTATAGGAAAACTGGAATCCGGGCAAACACAACGTAGTGTCACGGACGCTGTTGGAGTCGCCAGAAGTGTAGTTGCAAGGTTGTAGAATCGATTCCAAGAAACAGGAAATGTTAGACGTCGACCAGGGGCAGGTCGGTCATGCGCCACTACATCAACTGATGACCGGCATATACAGTTAACAGCCCGTCGAAACAGAACAGAGAATGCTACGCAGCTGTAAAGACAGTTGCTCTTGGCAACAGGATGAAGGGTGTCCAGCCAAACAGTACGTAATCGGCTTCATGAGGGATGGCTCTATGCACATAGGAGAATGGTCTGCATTCCGTTGACCCCACGCCACCGTGCGGCCCGAAGAAGATGGGCTGCTTAACATCGAGATTGGGAGCAAAATGATTGGAGCCAAGTGCTGTTTACAGACGAGTCCCGATTCAGTCTAGAGTGTGACACCCGACGTGTTCTTGTATGGAGGGACAGGGGCACTCGAAATAACGCCGCATTCGTTCGTGAAAGGTCACAATACCGAAGTGCAGGTTGGATGGTATGGGGTGGAATCAGCATAGGTGGACGTACGGACCTGCATATCATTCGGAATGGCCCTTTGACAGGCCGAAGGTATGCAGACGAGATACTTCGACCTCATGTCATCCCTTACGCTGGAGCCATTGGAGATTCCTTTGTTTTCCAGGATGACAATGCCCAACGACATAGAGCTCGTCTGGTGGAGAACATGCTTGAAGCTGAAACAATACAGCGTATGGAATGGCCAGCGTGCTCTCCTGACCTCAATCCAATCAAGCATGTTTGGGACATACTCGAACGACACATTGCTGCGTGACCAAGGCCACCTGCTACTGTCTGAGACCTGGAGATTGCACTTCTTGAGGAGTGGAACAGTATTCCCCAAAGTCTGATCGATAACCTCATCGCATCCATGGCAAACAGGTGTGCAGCAGTCTTAGCTGTACGAGAAGACCACACTCCCTATTAAAACTCATGCATCATGTCTAAACATTACCTTTTTTTATCGTTTACATGTAACCAAATTGTTGCCCTAAATCATCTTTTCATGTTTTTTCCATATTTTCAAAGAATTAAAGCTTAATTCCAAATTTTTTTACGCCTTTTTTCTGTATTGCGCATTGATACGCGTGTACTACGCATTGTATGCCAATACGCGGCTGTCTCACACGGCTTTCTTCACTTTTTTGCTTGCTCCCCTAATTGTTTTGAGCAGTGTAAATTTCTGTTAAAAAACTCTACGGAAGGTTAATAAAAAAACACTGGATACTGGTAAGGCTTGAATTATTTGTTTCGATTTGACTACTTTTTCCCTGTCAAAACCTTAAAAAATCGAACCAGTTTTTTTTTCTTTTAATCAATTTTAAATGCATGATACGTTCACAAAATTGATAGAATTATTTTATAAGAATCTCATTTCATAGAATATTGAGTGAAGTTCTCCTTATTCACACAATTCGAGTTAACTAAAATAAATTTTTCGATTCGAAAATTTGAAAAGATATTCCCATGTTCTTAAACTCTTTGTCACTGGAAAACACCAGCAGCATTCCACTGAACTACAAATAAAATTTCTCTTTGTGTTAATATTTTTACTTTTACTTACTCAGACAGAAGTTTCATAATTCTTTTCCCTCAGTATTATTAGTAGATAAGTAGAAGGTTTAAGAAACTCGTTCAATTTCTTATTTAACGGGATATATTTTATTCGAGTGATGGTATTTCAAATACAGGAAAGATCCAATAAATTTCAAGCAAGGGTTTTCTGAGTAAATAGTAATATATTCTGAAACTTTATAATAATAAAAGTAAATTTTCTGCTAACTCGAATACATTTGAGTAACATCCCCCCCCAAAAAAATTAAATTCCGTAGTCCGAATTTTGCATGACTCAAATGAAATGCACAATCACTGTCAAATATTTGACTCCAATATTTTTTCTTTAGCACGCCCTCGTTTTGCCTTTATCTTCAAAGAATCATACTAGGATCATCGAGACTTTTTAGATATAAATAAATATTTTCGTCATCAAATTCAGCTACATGGAAAAACTGGATGATTTTTTTAAACAAGTCAAGGCTACCAGTAGCTTGATCTAATAAACTCAATGACACCAATAACAAAAAATATGGCTCCTAATGACATGAGAAGTAAGATTTCGTAGAAAAAAAATTGTGCCAAATAAAAGCCCCTCTGTTGTACCTTACCAACCCGAGAATTGTAATTCGATCTAATAACCTCAATGAGACCAAACATAGTGCCTCATGATATAGAAAGTAAAAAGAACTAAGATTTCATGGGGTGTAGGGGTTTAGTTCCAAAAATCACTAATATAGGTTTTCATGGCACTGTTGTACCTAACCAAATCGACAATGAATAATAAGGACGGATATCAAATGCAAATCTATATTTTCCTATGCAGCAACCGTGCTTGTAATTTGTGCTATAAAAATATGTACAGTGGCACAAACAATTGAGGATACACCTTACTTTTACTTGATAAATCCAACTTTCAATCGAAATAACACATTAACTAGAAGTGCAAACGTGTTTTTATTTTCACACGTAACAAAAGGGTTAATTTACAGTAAAAATAATGAAAATCAACAAAAAAATATCAAAAATTAAAAATTTCACCAAGTATTTGAAATAAACATAGGCAGATCTTCACCTCAAAAATTTGAGGATACACCAATGAAATGTTTGTTTAACTACCACTAGATTTTTTTCTGCTTGCTACTACAATAGCCTAAGTTTGGCCAATTTTATCTTAAACTTTTTCGACTGCTACTTTTGTCTTTTGAAGTTGGTTATGTGAATTTAAAGTCGCAATTTTAAATGGGAAATGGGTCCTCGGAGAGAGACCAGTATTGATGTAAGAAAATTTATATTAAGGTTATTTAAGAGAGAAAAATGTTATCATGAAATAGCTAAAAATGTCGGTAGAAGCCACTCGTGTGTTCAGAAAATCATTGGAAGATTTAAAAGCGATGGATTAATTGAAAATAAAAGTAGAAGAGGAAGGAAAAGTATTCTGAGTGATGTAGCCAAAAGGAAAGTTTTGAAAGATATCAAGATTGATCCTAAACTAAGTGCAGTCAAATTAGCTGCAGAAACTTCTCGAATAATGGGCTGAAGTGTAAGTGCTGAAACTGTGAGAAATGGGATTAGACATACTGGATATAGCAGTCGAGTAGCTAGAAAGAAACCTTTCATAAGCTTACAAAATCAGAAAGAGCGTTAGGAGTTTGCAAAAACTCATCAATTGAAGACAGATAACCTTTGGAAGAAAGTTATATTTAGTGACGAAAGTAAATTCAACATTTTTGGAAGTGATGGCCGTCGCATCGTTTGGAGAAAGCCGCGAACACCACTTTGAATCCAAAAAATTTACATCCTACAGTTAAACATGGTGGTATCTCCGTCATGGTTTGGGGTCGTATGGCTTCAAATGGGGTAGGAAATTTAGTTTTTATAGATGACATAATGGATCATAAGGCTTTATATAGATATACTCAACAACAATCTTAAAGAAAGTGCAAAAAAATTGGGTTTAGATGGAAATTTTATTTTCCAGCAAGACAACTACCCCAAACATACGGCACGTAATGTCAAAATGTGGTGTCTTTTTCATTGTAAACAGCAATTGCACACACAACCACAGTCCCCTGACATCAATGTCATAGAAAATTTGTAGGCCACACTCGAAATAGCGGTCCAAAAACACCAAATTAGGAACAAATCCCATTTAAAGCAAATGTTACAAGAAGAATGGGATAAAATATTTCCAGATACCACCAAAAAATTGGTCGAATCGGTACCAAGACGTTTGGAGGACATTATAAAAGCCAAAGGACATGAAACCAAATATTGACACTGTCTTTGTATGTGATATGTCACAAAAATTTCATTGGTGCATCCTCAAATTTTTGAGGTAAAGATCTGCCTATGTTTATTTCAAATACTTGTGAAATTTTTAATTTTGGATATTTTTTTGTTGATTTTCGTTATTTTTACTGTAAATTAACCCTTTTGTAACGTGTGAAAATTAAATCACGCTTACTCTTCTAGTTAATGTGTTATTTCGATTGAAATTTGGATTTATCAAGTAAAAGTAAGGTGTATCCTCAATTGTTTGTGCCACTGTAGACAGCTCCAAAGAATATTTTCGATAGAAGTGATCAGTTCAATTGAGTAAGGGACTCGCATCGTCACAGAACGTGTGTTATTGGTAAAACTGTATTTTTTCAATCATTCACAGCTCGTCGTGTGCTTAAAACTTGACAGAAACTACATAACTGGGCTTTGTAACTTAAATGCTATAAAAAGAATGAGTAAGAAGTTCAAAGGAAACAAAATCCTCTGGAATCCGTCTAAGTAGACGTGAAGCCCTGAGTCAGAAGAGGTGATAAAAGACGTTGCAACGTAAGACGTTGACGGATCACAGAAACCCATTTAATTGGTGTAGTATCCATTATGTTATATGCTGTGTATGGTCGTAAGAAATGCTGAGCAGAAAATGCACGATATAGTTTGAGAACGGCGGCCACATTTTAAATGGGGTCGAATTCGTTCCGAGTAAGTAAGTAAGTTAATATTAACGTCGCACTGTTCAGCTACACGAGGGCTTTTGGCGACGGACCACGTAATTTTGAACCATGGTCAAGTGACGTGGACGGCACCTGAGCTGGTACCCCCCTCTCCTAACTACCACACCACACCAACGGGAGGACGAATTCGTTCCGAGGAAGTGCATATAGTGAATAAAAAGTTAACATTTCATTGGTATTTTGTGTGCATGCATATTTATTATTTTTTGTAGCACTTTTTGCACTGTACATAGCTATAAATATCCCTCTCGGCAATTTTATGAACTAATTCCCCGCCCCCTCCAACGGAATGTTACTTTTGTTATCATTCATCTTTATACAAAGTTAGGGGCCATTTCTGTAGTATGATCGAGCTACAAGTAGATTTAAACAATGTCAGTTTAAAAAAAACTCTGCGTAATAACACCACTCAAGGTCTCAGAATTTAAATCGCAATTTCTACTTACGGCAGTTTGCCAAATCTGTTGGTGGTTTGTACCATAATTGTGTATACTAACGAGCATACAAAGATCTATTGCTTCGTTTAAATAAATACATTACAAAATCGATTAAAAACTACAAATGGGAAACTCCGATATTTATATCTGGAAATAAAATAATAATAATAACTGATCTTGTTAAGTTTGATAAAATTATTTTTTTCTGTAAATCGTGCAGTCGACTATATCTTTACCACACATTTTTAACTTTAAAAATTCAAAGCGAGGTAAAATTTAGTTTATTGCAAGTTTACCTCTTTAAATGACTCTGTGGTAGGTCTCGCACCTGTTGCAGTCATGTCATGAATTTGAGCATAGTACTGCCCAAAATCCGTCCTAGAGAACTGGATGATGCAGGTTAAATATGTCGAGTTTCAAACGTCCTCCCATTGGTGTAGAAGTTAGGAAAGGGGGTACAAGCTCAGGTGTCGTCCTCGTCACTCGGCCATGGTTTAAAATTACGGAGTCTGTCGCAGAAAGTCTATCGTTCGGCATCCTAGCGCTATGTTACTATAACTCTCTTCCTCAAGTATTGAAACTCGAATTGAAAACCAATGAATGATCCACAATAACACATAAAAAACAGAAATGAATCTTCTTTTATAACGTTATATAATATATGCATCATCTAATCTCAGTCAAATCAGGAGAGTAAATGAGCGTTTATTAACTTCGTACTTAAAAGCAACTAGAGCGTTAACAGCGTCAAAACTCCTTTTTTTTGTACCCCGGTCAAGTATCACGTACAACGCATGAGCCAACACCCTCCTCTCCGAGTTTCCACATCACGCCAACAGGATAACTTTGCAATTTGACAAATGAATCGAGCTTGAACCCCTCTCACGACGCGTTTTTAGAGGCACTTGTGCTTGAACTCATGAGACACCGGACACGAGTCCGTTGTCATGACTTCGAGCAAAAGTGACCATCCAGAATAAAAGAAGAAACAAAAAATGATATTTTGAAACCAAGAATTGGCAAAATCAGTTTATTGGCGTTTCACTTCTCATATATATGCATATTTTAAAATTCGGTGTTTCCGTTCGAAAAGGTGAATTTTAAAGGTGAAATTTAGCAGTCAGATATTCAGTATCGTCGGTGTAAAAGGGCTGAAGCCAACGTCAACCCATCTGAAGAGGAATTCTATTATTTAAGCTGTAAATGCAAAAGGGTATTAAGAAATGCACGGTTATCCTTCATTTCCATCTCTTCCAACGAAACAGAATTCACGTGTGTAAAATGCAAAAGTAAATTTTCTCATGGATTCAAGGTAAAGAAATCTGATTTCTACGAATATTATCTTCATCGTTGTGAAGTCTGTGGCATGAGGTTTCAAACGTCGAATCAACTGTTGCATCACTCTTATCGTCACTCGAATAACTGGCCTTTCAAATGTGTCATTTCTGCCAAAAGGGTTTTCCTTTAAATTGTCGGTACAAAAGACATATTTTTACAAAAACTGTTCAATGTAGTAAATGTTCTGAGAGTTTTCATGGAAACTTTTGCCCTGCTCGAGTTTTTAATGAAAATGACGAGTTGAAATGTGAAAAGTATTCCAATAATACTGATCCTCTTGACTTGACTTTAACTTCTTAAAGAATGACAAAGACTTTGGATACAAGAATTTTGAAATGAAATGCTATGTTTTTTTTTTTATGTATGTAAATTGATTTTAGTGTTTTGATTGCTAATAAAATGCTTTTAATCTTGTAAGGACAACACAGCATGTACTTCAAAGTGTACAGTTAAAAGTTTTCCCCATCAAGATGTGATTGTTGATGTCTTGAATTTAATTTTTCATGAGAAATCGTGGATTGAAGGATATATTTTGGATAATGAAAACATCAAAAAATGTATTGAACTTCGGGGCACGATCCTCAAGACTAGTTTGAACATTTTATTTGACCATTCGTTGTTTTTCATTGTCTCGTCCAAATGCATTGACACGGCCGCGGTAGCCGAGTGGTATAGGTATCGGATCGTGGCTTGCCTAGTCACGAGTTCGAGCCCAGTACCACTCAAGACCCGCCGTGTAGGGCAGCGATGCACGTTAAATCTGTCGAGAGCTGAAACGTCCTCCCGTTTGTGTGGTGTGGTAGTTAGGAGAGGGGGTGCCAGCTCAGGTGTCGTCCTTTTCAGTTCCCTATGGTTCAAAATGACGTTCTCCTTCGTCAAAAGTCCTCGTGTAGCTGAACAGGGCGACGTTAATATTCAATCAATCCTTAAAAATCGATCCTTGAACCTCCTCGAGGATTCTTTGGTGATACGTTAGTTTTCACAAAATTTGCCATCCAAAGTGATAAAATAGCCAATTTGGAAACCCTGGTAGCATATGCTTTGCCAATAACTCATTTTTCAAGTTAAGGCTGGGGAGCGAATTTTGTTTGTAAAGCTTTTCCCACAAATAGTGTGTTAATGCGGGGAAAGCAACATGCGTAATGTTTCCATATCAAACACTGAAATAAATATTATTTCAAGAATTCTTTTCGAAATGTTAAAAAGAAAAGCTCTAAGTTTTGGTAAGGATTGAATTCTTTGTTTCGATTTTACTCCTTTTTTCCCTGCTAAAAACAAAAAATTAGACTTATGTTTTTTTTTTTTTTTAAAAACTTTTTAATTGCACTATAGTTCTCAAAAGTGATAAAGTAATTTCACATTAATCTCATTTCATAGAATATTGAGGGAAGTTTTCCGTATTCATTTCAAGTGTACTAAAATAAACATTCCGATTTGAAAATTTGAAAGAAATTCCGATTTTCTTAAAAATTTTGTCTTTGGAAAACATCAGCAGCATTCCTCTGAACTACAAACTTAATTTCTGTTTGTGCGATATTTCTTTTCTTTTTTTTTAAATATATGTTTAGAATTTCCTTTTACGATTTATTTAGTGAAATCGAGGATTAAGTGGGAATTCAAAAATTAACACATACAGAAGATGTATAATTCATTTTCTTCGGTATTAATGGTAGATAAGCCTAATCTTCAAGAGACTAGTTTAATTTCGTTACATATTTTGTGGTGGTTCATCGTATTTAAAATGCAGGAAAGGTTTCAGAAATATCCCGCAGAGTTTTTCGCAGTAAATATTAATTTATTCTGGAACTTTCTAAAAATATCAGTAAGTTTTCTTTTTAAACAAATACATATGAGAAAAATACCAGAAATTCCAAAAAAAAAATTTAAAGCACCATCACACTGTCAAATGTTTGACTCCAATATTTCTTCTGTAGAACGTCCTTATCTTTCCTTTATCTTCAATTGAATGAGCAACTTCATCACCAGAATACGCATTACTGGTAAAGCTGTATATTATCTTAATCATTCACAGCTTTTTCGTGATCTTAGAACCTTACAGTAGCCACGTAAGGGTCTTTATCACTTAACCCTTTAAATGCCGCCAGAGTATGTATACGTCTCGCTCAACCGCGTTGCGTTAAATGCCCAGGGGACGTACATATACGTTTTTCCAAAAGGAGATCCTTTTCCTCCCGTTGCTATCAGCAAGGCTTCACAATGCTACAAAATGGCTTTCACAGCGATTGCAAAGAATTTACTTTCTAAGAAAAATTTGCTCATTTTTACATTATACACGCCCTTTAGTGATACACGGTGTCTATGGGGAGCGAATTGCTCCTGAATATTAAGGAGTTAATATTCAGGAGCACTTTTAACTGAATATTACGGTAGTAATGCTTTGAAAGGAATGATAAAGAAAAGTTTAGAGAAAAACTCATTCACACAGAGCCCAGGCAAAGGACATAATGTGTGTCAGAAATGGTGCTAGCAGATAGTGATCTTCGACAAATCATAATGAACCATTGTTGGTACATATATTACAGAGTGGAATATCCATTTTTTGATAAGCGGCATATGGCCGTAAGAAATGTTCCGCAGAGAAGACACACACAGTGTATTAGTCTCTGAGAACGGTGATCACAAATTGAATGTGCTTAAATTCCTCGCCAAAAGAGTGATTCTAGTGAATAAATTTTAACATTTTACTGGTATTTTGTGTAAGAGTAATAATTATTTTTTCCTCTGTTGTGTAGCACTTTTTGTATTGTACATCTATCGATGATTTTTTGAATTAATTTTCCTCCCGCGGAATCCTCCTTCCATCGTTCATCTCTATACAAAATTTGGTGATTTCTGTTGTCTGAACGAACTACACGTAGTTTTAAGCAAATGTCAGTTTAAAAAAATCACACTGCATGATAACTTCATTCAAGGACTGAGTGGTGAATTCAACGTCAGGCAAGTTGCTAAATTTGTTAGTAATTTGTGCTACAATTGCATACTAACAACTGCAAAAAATGAAAATTAAATGATCCTTAGCTTCATTTAAATAAAAACATTAATGAATCCATTAAAATCTACCAGTGTGAGTGTGACCACCTTCAATATCTATATCTCGAAATAATAATAATAAATGAACAACTGTTCATAATCTGCCATTAGAAAAAAAAATAATGATAAATTATCTTGTTATGTTTGATAAAATTATTTTCTACAAATGATTTTAAAAAATTAAGTTAATTTCTGCTTAGGTCAACAAAGAAACATTTCATTTTAGTTAATTTTAATGAATAATTACAAAAAATATAAATGCCTATATAAATATGACACAATCAAAATATTAGGTGGCGAAAGACAAAGCGATTTTCCTTGCAATTTTCAATTTTCCTTTCTGGTATATTTGTTGTTAGACTATGATTTTTTCGTTGTTACAGTTTTTTCACAAATTAAACAGAATTAATAAATTAACAATTGAAAAAATTTTATTAACATCAATTGTCATCCACTACAAGTTTAAAACATGTATTTGAAATATAGTGGTAGAATAGAAAGTATTTTACATATGATTGAAAATTTGAACAACATATATATATATATATATATATATATATATATATATATATATATATATATATATATATATATATATATATATATACACTGCTCAAAATAATTAAAGGATATTGTGGTTTTAGGTGGATCTTGTGGCTGGGAAACTTTTTAGCTGATTGATACATGGTCGACAGACGTAGTAGGTTACATGAGAATAAATTACACATGTTTGGCAGAAAAAATGCATTTTATTGCGCATTTGTGTACAAAAGGAAAAAAACACAATTTGTGCATATGAGAAAAAAAGAATAAGAAAAGGTGTTTTCTTCAAAGGAAATCATTTTCAGTAGGGGGTATGGTTTCCACGGACGGCCAGCAATGTTGAGCACCTTTGAGGCATGGAGTCAATGAGGCTATTAATAACGAGTTGGGGTATTCTGTCCCACTCTTCCAGAAGAGCTCTTTCCAGTTCTTGGAGAGTTTGTGGGGGTGGTTGGCGGCCAGCAACTCGTCTCTTCCTAGAGCGTCCCAAACGTGCTCTATTGGATTCATGTCTGAAGAATACGCTGGCCATTCCATTAGTACGATTCCTTCCTCGAAAATTAAACCCTCCACCAGGTTAGCACGATGTGGCCTGCAGTTATCGTCCATTAAAATGAAGTCATCTCCAATTGCTGCAGCGTAAGGGTCTACAATAGGTCTGAGGATCTCATTCCTATATTGGCGAGCAGTCAGAGGTCCATCTCGAATGATGTAGAGGTCTGTGCGCCCATCAGTGAAGATGCCACCATACACCAACACTCCCCACCGCAAAATCTGACACTTTCGTACACGAATGCAGGATTATTCCTACTGCCACGGTCCCTCCAGATGAAAATACGCCTATTATCCGGATGAACAGAAAAACGGGACTCGTCAGAAAAAAGAACATTGCTCTATTCATTTCTCCTCCAGTTCACATGCTCTGTTGTCCACTCCCTGCGGTCGCGACGATGCCTTGATGTTAGTCTAACACATACCATCGGTCGGCGAGCATACAGACCTACACCATTGAGCCGGTTTCGGACAGTTTGAGTTGAAACCGTGGTGCCAGTAGCCGAGCAAAGGTGTTGTTGGAGAAGAGTAGCGTTCATATTTCGGTGTCTCCGAGCCGTTAACACTAAATAACGATCTTCATTGGGCGTTTTTGCCCGTCTACGACCTTGTCCTGATCTTCGGCCTGCACTTCCAGTTTCCAAAAAACGGTTTCAGATCCAGGAAATCACACTTTGTGACACTCCAATGGCTTGCGCTACTTCGGCTTGAGTTTGGACGCCTTCTAACCTACCAACAACTCTCCAAGCTTCTGAAAAAGGGCTGCGGTAGCCCAGTGGTTAAGGTATCCAACCATGGCAGGCATGTCATGAGTTTGATCCCAGTACCACTAAAGACCCGCCGTGTAGGGCAGCGATGCACGTTAAATCTGTCGAGAGCTGAAACGTCCTCCCGTTGGTGTGGTGTGGTAGTTAGGAGAGGGGGGTGCCAGCTCAGGTGTCGTCCACGTCACTTGACCATGGTTCAAAATTACGTGGTCCGTCGCCAAAAGCCCTCGTGTAGCTGAACAGTGCGACGTTAATATTAACTCAACTCAACCCAAGCTTCTGAATCGGTTAAATGACTTCGCTGAGACATCCTACCCATCAAAACAAAGCAGTCACTGAATGCCGATCATCCTTGTCTTCATTTCAGTTGAAAGTCAAATTTCATTCACTTCCGCTGAAGCGACGTTTTTGACGCCGAACTCAAAATTAGCATACTCCGAAGTTTGAAAATCAGAAAAATTTGCATTTGTGATTCTCTTCTTCTATTTTCGGCAAAAAAAATTTCCCTTATATCTTTATTTTATATAAAACTTACAATAACATTTAATTGTTTTGAGCAGTATATATATATATATATAAATACGGAAAGTGAACAAACTGTAGAAACTGAATGTGAAACGTGTAGTCGGCTATATTTTTACAACAAATTTTACCTTTAAGAACTCAAAGCACGGTAAAATTTGTTTTATCGCTAATTTGCACCTTTTACCGTAACTTTCATGTCATTAGTTCAAACATAACACTGCTGGTGTTGTTAGGATCTATGCTGTTGGAGGGTGAACTGTGAAGAGCAAACTTTTCAAGCGGATTCGAGACGGTGAGATAGTTTTGAATTTTTTGTTTGTATTTAAATTTATTTCGTATAACTTTTATTTTATCTTCGGATAAGAGCTTTTAATTTTAGTATTTACACAAGATAGCGTATTAATACAAATTTGAGTGTTGGAGTAAGGAAGAAAAATGGGTGACAACTCTCACCCAGATAATAACATGGAGAAGGAAAATACAAATTCTAATTTTTCATTAAATAAATATACATGTAATTTAACAGATATAGAATTATTGTCCAAGTTTGCGGAAAGAAAAATTTAAATACAAGTCCAAATATTACAATTTTCTCAAAATCAGAAAATAACTTTCAGAGTGGTAATCCACTTAAATTAAAGACAGTATAATGAAAACGTTCACAATTAAAAAAAGTATTCTGAGTATAAGCAAAACAAGAAACGGCGAGATCATAATCAAAGCAAATAATTGCGAGACCGCCAAAGAAGCTTTCAAAATTAAAGAAATTAATGGTGTAAAAATAAATACAAGATTGTCCTTTATTGGCCTAACCAGTAGTTACAAAATACAAGGAATAGACACAGAATATACAATAGATGAAATAAAACTGAAATTAGAAAATAACAATTATGCAATTTTTGATATTCATCGTTTTACCAAAAAAAAACAGAATCTGTATTTAAACCTATCAAAACAATTAAAGTTACCCAAATTGGATGCAATATTCCCGAAAGAGTTCCAATAGGATTTGAAGTGATTAAAACTAACCTCTACTATGAAGAACCTAGGCAATGCACAAACTGTTGGAAATTTGGACACATTCAAAAATTTTGTAGAAGCTCCATAAAATGCCGTATTTGCTCACTAAACCACTCTGAAAACGATTGCAAAGAAATAAAAATTAAAAAAATGTTGCTCTTGTGGAGAGGAGCATGAAGCTAACGATAAAAATTGCAAAAGATATCAAGAGGAAGTTTAAATCTTAAAAATTAAAGTACAGCAACAAATCTCGAGAAACGAAGCAGTTGAGAAATTCCAAAGGGCAACAAAAAAAACATCATACTCGGCCAAAACGTATAATGATCAAACAGAGAAGATAGAAAATCTTGAAAAAAAAGTTTACGAAATTAGAACTGAAATTTGAAGAAAACACAATAACATATTTCAAAAGAAATTAGAACAAATATTAGCACGCTTCACGACAGAACTGAATACCGTGGTAGCACAAATAAATTTGAGCTTTTCTTTTTTAATGAATACGATGGAATCCACCTTGAAAAAAGTTGCATCCAATATTACAATTCCAAAATATGATGATTTTCTAATAAATAGATAACTGAATGAAAAAGCAAAAAGATTTAAGAAAATATCAGAACAGAGAGGAAATACAGTAGAAAGTGTTGTAGAAAAAAAAATTTAAAAAATTTCCTATATTCTCGCTAAAAATTCAATATTAAACTACTTTTTTTTTTTTTTTGGATATTTAAACTAATTCGTAGTATCGCACCTTTTTTTTGTTTTAAATCATGAATACAACCCAATGTGGAATGCACATGGAATTACAAACAAGAGGTCAGATATTCTTTTCGCGCCAATTTTTCAAAAAGCAAGCATTTTAATAATTCAAGGAACTTGGTTACATCCAAATGATATTTTCCCAATTCCCAATCAGAATATATTCAGAATTGATAGGCAAATCAAAAGAGAAGGGTTAATGATAGTTTTAAATAAAGATATTAGCGCAATAAAAAAAATATTCTCAGAAATTAATGAAGACTTAGAAATTTTAATAGTCAGAGTTCAGATAAGTTTAGTTCCTATCACTATTTTTAATATATACATCCCACCGTGTAACTGTAAAGACATCAATTTATCAAAAATAGCATCTTATATTGATAATCAGTTTGATATTGGGAAATTTCAAAGCATCTCATGAGATACGGGGATCAAAAAATTACAGTGCTTCTGGAATAAAGTTTTTTTCCTGGATTATTGAAAATGACTTAATATTATTAAACGATAAAAGTCCAACTTATGTCCATTCATCGGGAATTTTTACATCTATAGATCTTTCTTTAGCATCTATAGATTTAAATTATGATTTATCCTGGTCCACAAATACCGATAATTTTGGAAGTGACCACGTCCCTATAATTATTAATTACAAAAGAACAAACAGCTCAGAAACCAATAATTTTTAAACAAAAAACAAATTGGAACAAATTTATCAAAGAGCAAAAGACATAAAAATTATTTTTATATTTCTCATCTTGAAAAATGGAACAGACAGGCAGCAAAAAATAGAAATACAGAAGTTTTAATTAATAAATTGCGAGCTAAAAAACTACCATTAAATGATATACATTTCCTTTTTAAACAAACAGATTCTCCTTTGTGTGCAGATTGTAAAGTACCAGAAACTAGCAAACATTTTATATCAAACTGTATCAAATACAAATCGCAGCGTGAAATTTTGAAAAAATTTATCTCCAACCACGGAGAATGGTCTTATTCCTCAATAACAAAATGTAAAACAACAGAGCATGTTCAAAAGTTGAAGAATTTTTGACATCAACCAATAGATTCTAAAATTCCAGCTTATAGTTTTTCAATACACTTTCATCAATCTCAGTTGAAGCACAACGCGATAATTCAAATTACTCATGGACAGTGCAATCACGAACTGTGTGTTACAACTTGGATTAAAAACTAATCAAAATTTTATCGGAGCATAAGGCGTTTGCCAAGTCTCCACTATTTCAGTGATTTCACTGAACTGAACTGAACTGAACTAAAAATAATAAATGAATAACTGTTCATAATCTGGCATTAGAAAAAAATAATGACAAATGACCTTGCTAAGTTTGTGACAAACCTATACGGAACTTTATCACTAACCTTCTGAGTCGTCTCTTTTAGGGGAAAATTTAATTCCCCTACCTATTTCCAATCAGCTCCAAAAAGAGGACAGGATTCCTTGTTATATATATGCAGATTAGATAAAGTATTTAAGTCAAACGGAATAGTAAAGCAAAAAGCAGTAGGAGAGAGAGATTGAAGCAGGAAGGTATAACGGTGAAGTTAGATTTATTATTGAAGATTTCTAGGTGGATAAATCTCAGGAAGAGTTGAGATTCTGTGTGGTAAATATTGATTTATAATTAACGTCTCGTTAAAGTTCTATATTAGGAGTGAGATTAAAGTTAAATGTTCAATAGGAACATTATTGAATATAAATCTGGGATCGCTTTTATCGCGGTAATCTCTGCGTGATCGATATTCTAATTGTTAATTAATTAGATCATTAAATATTTAAGTTTATTTAAAGGAAAGTCTCTTTTTAAACCTCATATAACTATCTAGATATATTTGTTAATAAAAGTCTTTGATTCTATTTGGAAAAAATAACCAAATAAAGAAAGTTATTTATAAAAATGGCTACTGGCTCTTATCTGACTCCAATTTATTCTCGATCTCAAAGTGAGATCCAAGGGGATCTTCACAAGTTTGATAAAATTATTTTCTACAAGTGATATAAAAAAAATAAAGGCAATATGTACTTAGGTCAACAACAAAAAATTTTATTTTAGTTAAGAGGACTTGGTACCCTAAAAATGACGATTTGTCGTTTTTTTTTTTTTTTTTTTTTTTATTTAGTTATATTCTTTGAACGATTACCTTTCGATTGATATATCACTTTTGTATGCCTCAAAATTAGAAATTGGAAAAAATTTCGTTTGAAAAGTGTAAACAAACAAATTTGGAAATTCGACCAAGCCCCCTTTTTAGAGGTGTTAGTGATTTTAAGCTAATTTTTATCAATTATTTTCAAAACTAAATTTTATTTTATTCTAACCTTAACTGTAAAGCTTTACCGTACTTTTTAGTGACTACAACTTTAACTACAAGGTATTTGTTATTGTTGATGGCGCATCTTTTTCGTTTGTTTTGCAGTTATCGTACTAGTTTTACTTTGAAAAAAAAACAGTCTTTTTAAAGACTTTTACTGCTTGCGGTCTCTTCAAGGCTGTTGCTGAAACTGCTGAGAATTGTATTATCTTTCTTTCTATGTCTTGAAGGTTTGTCTTAAAAATCCCACGAGTAAAACGTCAAAATCATTCTGCTCAAATGAACAGCAAACGTTGGTGTAGAGATTCTGTAAATACATGTGTCACAGAAGAAAATATATTTGATCCTAACATCAGAATTAAGCAGTTATTGAAGTGGGAAATTTTATTATTGTGAACTTTAAGCAAATCAGAAAAATGTTTATGAAACTAAAATGCCCAGACTGTGACAAACAAACTTTAAAGCTTGCACTTGGAAACAAGGTAGGATTTTCCTGTGTTAAATTTAACCTGCAGTTCTTGCGCTGAAAACGTTTGTGCTGTAGAAACGTCTAATGAAAGGCAAGGTAATACTGTTCCGGATATTAATTTACGCATCACGCAAGCATTCCCTAATATTGGAAAAGGTTACTCTGCAATTGAAAAGTTTTGTATGGCAGTAAATGTATCTCCTTTTTCATCGAGAACATATAGCAAATGCATTAAACTTCTTCACACAGCCTACGGTATTGCTGCAGAGACTTTGCAGAGTGAAGTACATAGAGAAGTGAGAAAGGCATACGAAGCACCAACTGATGTTCCCGTTGTTGATATAAGTGTTTCATTGGATGGTAGCTGGTTGACACGTGGGCATACATCTTTGATTGGCATAGCTTGTGTTATTGATATACTTACAGGCTATGTAATTGATTTTGAAGTCATGTGTAAGGTATGTCGCAACTGTTCTGTGGCAAAAAGGGAACTGGGAGAATCAAGTGCAGAGTATGACATTTGGTTTGAAGGTCATAGGAAGGATTGCGATGTTAATCAGTATGGCTCATCAACTTCGATGGAAATGGAGGCAGCATTGATCCTCTGGGAAAGATCCCAAGAAATGGGATTTCGTTATTCCACATTATTGTCTGATGGAGATTGTAAAACCTTCAATTATCTAACAGAAAAAAATGTGTTTAGGGGATAAATTTGAAATATATATAAATAAGAGGAGTGCATTAATCATGTCAGTAAAAGGTTGGGCACTGGTCTACGAAATGCTGTGAAGGAATCGAGAGCCCGTGGCATTTCATTAGGAGGAAAAGGCCATGGTACATTGAAAGAGGTAACACAACTAAAAAGTTAACTTTATACTACCAAAACGCCATAGTACGAAACAAAGGCAATGTTCCTGCCATGAAAAAAGCAATATATGCTACGTTACATCACAGCATTTCGACAGACCAAAAACCTCAGCATTCGAAATGTCCAATCGGTGCTGACTCATGGTGTTTTTACCAGTCCGCAAAAGCAAAAGGACAAAATCCAGGTCTGCATGAAGAACATGTTAGGACTCCAATCAATGAAAGTTTTTTGCCACACATCCTTTCTATTTATCAACGACTTGCTTCGAATGAACTTTTAGAACGGTGCATTAATTGCGGAACTCAAAACGCTAATGAAAGCTTACACAACATGATTTGGTCGAAGTGTCGCAAAGAAATATTTGTGTGTAAAACCAGAGTGAAAAATGCCGTACTTGAAGCGATTTGTGAATTCAACAAAGGCACTCTACGTACTGTCAGAGAGACCCAAAAAGCATTAAATATACCTTTGGGGAAATGTTCGCATGATCTTGGTGTGATGCTCGAATCTCGTAAAAGATCTCAGACGGAAAAACACGAAATACCAGCATGCACGCAAATTGATAAAAAAAGCCATTTTAAAAAGAGAGATTAATTAAAAAAAGGGAAGGAGTTACATATGAATCAGGATATTTCTAAGGTAATTACTATAATATAATTTTTTTTTGTAAAATGTGTACATGTAAATATTTATAATTTAGGCATTTTATATTAATAATTTCATAATTTCAGCTCTTGTTTATCATATGTTTTTCATACAAATATATTATTTAAATGTTATGTGAAGGAAAAGATTTTAAAATTTCTGTTATAACAAATTTTTTTTAACGTTTTCTTCGAGTTTTCTTGATATTTATGTGCAATTATTACTGTGTAAAAATGTATCATTTATAGAAAATATGGGTTAAAATAACATGAAAATAAAATTATTTTTAAGAAAAATATATAGCTAATGTTTTAAAATGGTATTTTAATCTTATTTAAGCTTATAATAATTATTTTTTCAGAAGTATAAACTTTAAAATGGTTTTTCTCAGCTTGTGTTTTTTCGCTACATTAGTGCATTCAAAATGCTACTCCTTCCACAATTATGGACCAATCTTTTTAATTTTTTCTCTGTGTGTTATATATCATGCATGTAACAAAATTAGGGATCCATTTTGCTATAAACTGAATACTTTTTTTAAAAAAAAATTAAAATGTAGATGATATTGGGGTTTTTGTTGAATTTTAGCATATCTAAGAACATTTTATTTTTTTTCTCCAAAACTAATTAAGTTATTGCAAAATCGATCCCTAAAGTTGTTTAAAAGATCCTTAAGAATGTTACAAAAAAAATTCATGTCAAAATTTTAATAAATACAAAAAGAGTAAAATTTTAAAATTTTCCAAATTTTTTTTAAAAAATTAAAAAATTTTAAATTGTGGGAATAATATATACAAAATTACACCTCATATTGTTTTATTGAATAGAAACACTATATGAAATAATAAAATATAATTTTTAAATGCATAAATAAAAATGTTTTCTCAAAGGGTACCGGGTCCCCTTAATTTTAATAAAAATTACAGTTATAAAATATAAATACGTACAGTTACTCCCAAAATTGAGGGTACACCTACTTTTAAAACGGGAATCAATGTTTAGAATGAAAAAATTATATTAAATGAGAGAAATAATTAAAACCTTTAAGCATAGATGCGTTTATTAGATCATAATTCATTATTTTGAATGATAAAACAAAATATTTGATAGTTTAAACATACATATAATAACTTATAAAGAAAATTAACAGAAATTAATAGCCACAAAATTGAGAGTACATGCATTTATTTTCCTGCATAAATCATGAATAATAAAGAGTTAATATTTAGTAGCATAACATTTTGCTGATATGACAGCTTCCAATCGCCGAGACATCGATTCCACAAGATGTCTAGTGGTCTCGGGAGCAATATTCAGCCATTCTTCTTGCAATACCGATTTCAATTGTTCCTTGCTTGTAATTTGATGTTTTTGCACAGCTCTCTCAAGATGGGACCACAGGTTCTCGATAACATTTAAGTCGGGAGGGAGACTGTGGAAGTGTATTAAGTTGATACCGACAATGGTAAAGCAGCCATTCTTTTACAACAAACGCAGTGTGCTTGGGGTCATTGTCTTGCTGGAATATGAAATTCGACCCCAGTGTCCCAATTTATCAGCACTTTCTTTCAAGTTATTTTGTAGTATATTAAGATAAACCATCTTGTGCATGATTCCATCAATGAATACTAGCTTTCCCACCCCCGACGCAGCCATACACCCCCAAACCATCACCGACCCACCTCCGTGCTTCACAGTAGGAATTGTGTGTTTTGGGTGGTATGAGGTATTTGGTTTACGCCACACCATACGACGACCGTCACTGCCGAAGATGTTGAACTTACGCTCATCGCTGAAAATGACTTCGTTCCAAAACTGTTGAGGCTTTAAAATGTGTTCTTTAGCGAATTTCAATCGCTTGACTCTATTCCTCTTACTAATTAAGGGCTTTTTTCAATCAACTCTACCATTATAGCCAGCCTTTCTTAGGACTCTTCGTACCGTTTCTGCAGAAACCGATCGACCTAAGGTATTAGAGATACTGGCTGAAATTTTAGGAGTACTAATTTTAGGATCAATCTTCACTTGATGTATAACTCTTCGCTCGGTTGTAAAAATTTCATAATTTTCTTTCTCTCTCTTCCTTCGTTATTTTCCAGCATACCAGTCTTTTTAAATTTTTGCAGGATTTTTTGGATGCAGTTAACACTTCGTCCAACTACTTTAGCAATATTCCGCTGGGATTTACCTTCATTTGACAGTTTAATAACAAGTTTTCTCTCTTCGATCGTCGTTTCCTTCCGATTCTCCATTTTAATCAAGACATCAAATAACAAACATAAATTTGTTATCAGATAGCCTTTGAAAGCCTTCCTTTATCATAGATCTATTATCAAATTTCTATTTAAAAAAATTACTGGTAGTTTTGCATAGTGATTGAAGAAGTGTACCCTCAGTTTTGTGACATTAAAATGGTGTAGTTTTTCTTTCAAACCTTCATATTTTTGTTTCAATCGATTTCCATATCTTACATTTAATGTTATTTAGAAGAGTAATGTATGCATTTTGAATGTATTAAAGTGCGTTAACATAGCGTATTAATTTCTACACCTGGTGATCCGATGGTGAATTCGGAATTAAGTGTACTCTCAATTTTGGGAGTCACTGTATACACATATGACAGACTCAAAATATTAAGTGGCGAAAGACAAAGCGATTTTCGATGTAATTTTCAATTTTCCTTTCTAGTATACAGATTGTTAGATACAGTTTTTCATTGTTGAAGTTTATATATAAATTAAACAGAAGCAGTAAATTAATATTTCAATAACTTTTATTAGCATCAATTGTAATTCACTACAAGTTTTAAAAAATGTATTTGAAATTGGGTGGTTAAATAGAAAATTTGAACAATATATATATATATATATATATATATATATATATATATATATATATATATATATATATATATATATATATATAGGGAGAGCGTGAACTAATAGTAGAGAAATTGAATGAAACGTGCAGTCGACTATATTTTTACAAAAAAATTTTAACTTTAACAACCCAAAACGCGTTGAAATTTGTTTTATTGCTAATTTACCTCTTTTTAACCCTATCCTCGCCAGTTCACGGACTCGTGGTTGTCATGTTATGAGTTCGAGACTACTAATGCTGAAGACAAGCTGTAGAGAGGAGACCGATGGACGATAAATATGTCAAGAATCAAACGTCCTCCCGTTGGTGTGGAAGGGGCTGCGGTAGCCCAGTGGTTAAGGTATCCAACCATGGCAGGCATGTCATGAGTTCGATCCCAGTACCACTAAAGACCCGCCGTGTAGGGCAGCGATGCACGTTAAATCTGTTGAGAGCTGAAACGTCCTCCCGTTGGTGTGGTGTGGTAGTTAGGAGAGGGGGGTGCCAGCTCAGGTGTCGTCCACGTCACTTGACCATGGTTCAAAATTACGTGGTCCGTCGCCAAAAGCCCTCGTGTAGCTGAACAGTGCGACGTTAATATTAACTCACTCACTCACTCACCCGTTGGTGTGGAAGTTAAGAAAGGGGTGGCCAGCTCAGGTGTCGTCCTCGTCACTTAACCGTGGCTCAGAATTAGGAGTCTGTCGCCGATGGCCCTCATGCAGCTTCATAGTGTAGTGTAAATATAACACTCTTTCTCTCAACTCGTAAGCAACTAATCTAAGGTAATGAATGATCCGCAATGACATATCAAATGCAAAATAAAATCTTCATTTATGCCATTACATAATATTATATATACAACCTAATTTTTAGTCAAATTAGGAATTTTTGAACTCCGTTCAAGTGACGAGCACAACACAGGAGCTGGCACTCTTCTCTCCGAGCTTCCACATCACGCCAGCGGGAGGACTTGAAGATTCGAGAAATGAAACGAGCTTCACCCCCTTCGCACGAACGAATTTCGGTGGCACTTGGGCTGGAACTCATGAGACACCAGCCACGAGTCCGTGGGTGAGTGAGTGAGTTAATATTAACGTCGCACTGTTCAGCTACACGAGGGCTTTTGGCGACGGACCACGTAATTTTGAACCATGGTCAAGTGACGTCACGAGTCCGTGGTCATGACCTCGAGAAAAAGCGGACATCCAGAATGAAAAGAAGAAGCAAAGAATGATATTTCGGAATCAAGAATTGGCAACATCAGTTTATGGGTGTGTCACTTTTAATATAGGCGTTTATTTTGAAATTCGGTATTCGTGTTCATTGACAATGCTTTGAAAGGTGAAATTTAACAGTTTGATATTCAGTATCGTCTGAGTAAAATGGCGGAAGTCAACGCCAACCCAACTGAAGAGGAATTCTATTTTTGCCATCAATGCAGACTAGGATTTCAAATTACATGGTTATCCTTCCTTTCTGTAGCTTCCCAGGAAAAAGAGTTTACGTGTGTGAAATGCGGTAAAGAATTTGCTCGTGGATTCAAAGTAAAGAAATTGTATTTCGACTCCTGTTATCCTCATCATTGTGAATTCTGTGAAATAAGGTTTCGAACTTCGTTTCAACTGTTGTATCATTCCTATTTTCACTCAAGTGCCTTGCCTTTCACATGTCATTTCTGTCGAAGGGCCTTTCCTATAAGCTCTCTGTTCAACAGGCACTTGGTTCCAAAAACTGTTCATTGTAGTAAATGTTCTAAGAGGTTTCTTGGAAGGTTTTGCCGTGCTCGAGTTTTTGATGAGAATGACGCGTTTATCTGTGAAAAGTGTTCCATTAGATCTGAGCTGTCCAAGAACTTGACTTAGACTACGTAAAGAATGTCAAGCCCTTCGGATACATAACTTGCGTAATACTTTGAAATGCTATGTTATTTTTTCTGTAAGTAAATTGATTTTAATGTTTTTATTTTTAATAAAATAATTTTAATGTTAGAACGCAATATTTAAGAAAGGTCTACAATTAAAAGTATTACACATCAAGATGTGATTTTTGATGTCTTGAGTTTAATGTTTCATTATATATATACAAGATTTAGATTGTAGGATATATTTTAGATAATGAAAACATGGAAAAAAGTATTGAACTTCGGGGGACGATCTTCAAGACTAGTTCGAACATTTTGATACCCATTCCTCACCTTTGATTTCCTCGTTCAAAGACATTGACGTTAGCTCGAGTCTAGTAACGATGAAGATCAGCCGTTTGGGGGGAGGGAGCGATGCACGTTAAATCTGTAGAAACTCAACAGTCCTTCGGTTGATGTAGTGTGGAAATTACGATAGGGTTATAATTACGGCATCTATCGCCAAAAGCCCTCGAGTAGCTGAATAATGAGACGTTAATTCTTATTCATTCCTGGAGTGCATGTGGCAGGCTCTAGTACAGGTGCTAATGAAGACCCACCTTATAGAGGAGGCTGATGAACTTTATATCTAACGAAGCTTAATGTTACTCGGTGATGTGGTGTGGAATTTACGAGAGAGGTGCTATCTCATGTGCCGTCCCCGAGACTTGATCATGGCTTAAAATGACGATGTCCGTCGCTAATAGCTTGCGTGTTTGTTGATTGTGCAATGTTAATTTAACTCTCACACACTAGAAGCTTCTAAAGCTGTCTTGTTCAAATAATTAACCTACGTTTTATAAATTTCATCAGAGACAACGTTTCTAGTGTCGGATTTAGTGCCCCAGAAAAAATTCGTCGCTATGGTCACCTCTATTCACCATTATTGAAATAAATCATTATTTTTCTCACTGTAGATTATATTTTCATCTGTAATGTTTTTCACCAGATAAGCGATTAAGGTTCAAACTTCTCGTAAAAAAAATTAGATCAGTTGATTAGTCTATTTAAATTTTTCATCTCTAATTTTTATAATTCCTAAACTAACCTGAGTGGTTTAACTGTTGATGAGGACAAAAGCCTAATTTGCCCATCTCTGTTTACTCATTCTTGGGCGCTGAAGTGCATGATTGAATGTTCCGGTCAGCTAGTCAATCTGATAGGAAATCGGTAGTGTTTAAGTTCCAAAAAAAATTTGTACTCCTTCATCGACCCACAGAAGGGATGAAAGACTCAGTCGACCATGCAGAGTACATGACTTACCATGGACATGCAATGTGAAAGCGCGATATGCCACCGAATGAGCCACTGGGCTTCAATTCATATAATTACCCACTTTATTTATTATTTTAAGCTTTTTGAGTTTTATAAGAAAAAAAAGATATCTTAAAAATACAGTTTGCTACTTATTCTTTGCATTGAACATCATCGTAAAACAAATGGGTTTTATGGAGCTAAGCAAATTATAATTAAAAGCGATTTTTTTAATTTTAAATTGATGCTTAGATTAGATAAATATATAAAAATCTGTGTTTTATAATTGATAAATTCTTTTAATATAATGAAGCGAGATGTAAAACTTTTTACCCCGTTTTACGAGTTTGGAATTCAACGAATGCTTCAGTGCTACTATTTCTGTTGAATCCTAAGACCTCTAAAGCTACGGTTTGTAACTTGCCGATAGACGATAAATCTATTGAGATTCAATGTCCTCACCCATTGGCGTGATTGTGGAAGCTAGGAGTGGAACGAAACGCGACATTCGTTAACTCAAATATCGTCTTCTACACTTCAATATAGTTTTAAAATATAGGTTCTCCGGGCGATCTAAAATTTTTTTCATTGGGAATCTTTTTAAATACATATTCGGAAGGTTCTTGTATCATGTTATTTGAACTCTTAAGAAAAGTCGAAGCTGAGAAGAATAATTAGTGCTTTTTTATCTGAAATTAACTGGTGATTTTCAAGCATATCCCGTAATAGTTGTTAATTGAGGATATGCAAATATCACTAAAATTTTTGAGCAGGTTTCACTCTTATCACAAAAAACATTGTTGGCAATATATTCAGTCGGTACTCGACAATCTTTATTAAAATCAGCATTTTGTAATCAGATTTATTTTAAGAAAAGAGTTTTATTTTCTAACACTTTTACAAAAGTGAAAGTTATTCCTATATCTGAAAGTAAAACTAAAAATTTGTTTCTAACTTATGTATAAAAATCCGATAAATATTCCAACATGACATTCTCAGCGTGTTTATGCCAAGTACAAAGACTAAATGAAAACGAATATCAACCTCCATTGAGCATAAGAAACTGCACATTACAACCGAAGAAATTTTTAGTAAAACCCCCTTTTTGTATTTGTTTTATTTCTTGATGTAAACAATCCTTTTAAGGAAATGGAAGAATTTTCCTTTTCTGTATATGACAAACAGAACTTCGCGTAAACAATAAACTACAGAACAATTATTTCGATCTTAAAAAGAAGTTTAAACCTCAATGGCACGAAACGATGCTTAGTGACAAAGAAACAAAAATGAAGTAACATGTTGGGGAAGAGGGAAGATTACTTCCAAAAATCGCCGATATAGGTTTTCATGGCACTGTTGTACCTAACCAAATCGACAATGAGTAATAAGGACGGATATCAAATGCAAATCTAGATTTTCCTATGCAATAACCGTGCCTGTAATTTGTGCTATAAAAATATGTAAACAGCTCCGAAGAATATTTTCTGTAAAAGTGATCAGTTTAATTGGATAAGTGACTCGCATCATCAGAACATGTATTATTGGTACAACTGTATAGCACCCAATCACTCGCAGCTCTTCGTCTGCTTAAAACTTGACAGAAACTACTTAAATGGGCTCTATCGCTGAAATGCTTTTAAGCTAACTGGACGTGAAGCTGCTTTAAACTTTGTATTTTTTTATTTACTTTTAAAAAATAAAGGGCACTTTTCTGCATCCATAGATGCATTATTTATGAAAATGCGATAAATAGAACGCCAGAAAATTGAATTTTAAAATTGTAAGCAATTGTGATGTAAGTATGATTCAGGTACACTTTCTTCAAAATCCATTTTCTATATAATATGTATTGTAAAAAACTAATTTTTCTGTACAAAGAATGTAATTTTTCTGTATTATGTTCTTTATTGAAAGTTTTCCATTTTTTCTGCAAAAATCACGGAAAATTTAAATCGTTAGTTACAAAGTTAAAAATTTTTTTTTCGGTTTTTGAAATGTTAATTATGTTTAGTTTTATGTTAAGGGAACCAGGACATGCTCGAAAGAGTAAAATGCCAAAATTAAGACCCTTTGTTTATGAGACATATATCATTTAAAATTTCCAATAGAGCTTAGATTTTTTTATGTCTATAATAAAGATAATTTAATTATTCTGTAGAACTACAAAAATAACTTTTTACTCCAAAAGTTTTTTTACTACTTAATTTAAGTAATACATAATTTTTGAGAACTCGTAATATATACTTATGTTTAGGTACCATTTTTTAAAAAGTGTCCTTTTTTTTATGCAAAATATTTTTACACATATATAAAACAATACATAAAATACAGTGAAACCCTTTTTTAGTAAAATTTTAGTATAGTTTCTTTAAAAAAATTATGAAACTTTGAAATTTGAAATTTTTTATTTTTCTGCTTTTTTATGCCATAAAAACAATTTTTAAAAAATTAGGCACTATTTTAATAGAAAAAAATTAGTTCACTATATGCATAGGCATCTTGTATAGAAGTATAAAAAATCAGGAATCATACAGTGCAATAGTTTTTTTTTTAAAATGTACCTAAATGCAAAAAAATATGCTTTTGAGAAAAAGTGAAAAAACTAAAAAAACATTTTAACATATTATACACTTAATTAGTATTTCCTTGCCTATTTTTATATGACTAATAATAATCCCCTTAACCATTTTCTAGAGTTACAAAAGTAATTTTAACTTCATATGTTTTTTTCCCTTTGTTTTAGTTAACATGAACATAATTTTCGAGATCTTGTAATACATATTTTCATGTATAGATACCATTTCTTACAAAAATATTCTTTGAATATACAAAAAATTTTACAAATATATATAAAGTAACATATTAAACATAATGAATCTGTTTTTTAACTAATTTAATTGCATAATTTCTTAAAAATAATCATAAAACCTTAAAATTATGAAAAAATCTTATAATTTTCTTTTTTACATATAAAATTCAATTTTCAAAAAATTAGACACATACTAAAAGATATTTTGTTCACTGTATGCACATGTATCCTGTTTAGATATATAAATGGTTTCAAACAATATGCTACAATAGTTTTTTAAAGTGTACCTAAATTTAAAAATATTAAACATTCGAGAAAAAATATAATAAAACTTAACAAAAAAATTTCTCCTTACATTATAGATTTGATTAATATTTCCCTGCTTGGTATTCATTTCTTCATCTAAATTCTGTTTATCCATTTTCCTTTTTAGACCTTTTTATTTCTGGCTTCCAATGACACTTTATTTACTATACGTTCAGCCTCAAAAAAATTCGTTTGTTATCAATTATAAGTAAGGCACGTTCCGTGTTGTATCCTGGTTTAATGCCCAGAGCTTCAAAGACTTTTATCCTACTTACATATCCATCGTTAAAACAAATTACAGCATCCATAACTCCAAATTTCAAAGTTTCAAAGCCAACAAAAACTGTTTTAGGAATTCGCTCCCAAAAACATTTGTTAAAACTTTCATTGGGATTTTGTGTTCTTCCATGAAGGCACTTTTCAATAAGTCCTTCTCTGTGAGATCCCGAAACACTTTTTTTCACTTTCAATAAAATTGACTCAGGTAAAGAATGCTTGTGAATATAAAATTCCCCGTAACAATGCTACGGTTATAACCGCACCAGCTATCCTCACCAAGAGGACACAAAGCGTGTTGAGGATTATCCTCAGTACTTAGTTTATGAAAATAAATAGCCCATATGGCTCTTTTCATGTCCTCCACAGATGACAAATTTTTACGGATTGCTAGCCCATAATAATGTTGGATTGAGTCCACTTCTTTAAGCGTTAGCCGTCCACGTCCCGAAATATTTTTCCCATCTGATAGCTTAATGCCTTTGCTCATTTTTAGAATGTTTCTCAGCCTTGTGTCCATACGCTTTTGCACATGGCCAACACATTCTAATTTTTCAACTTCTGTGTCGCCATATACTTTTGCTTTTATAGTAAGAAATCCTTTTGAGTACCCATCACCAAGATACTGCGTATAACATGCTTTTCGTGATGTTTCAGATCGCTGAAATATACTTAATACCCCCCGGCATTCCATTCCCCACTGAATCCTTCGTAATTTTTAGCACAATTTTCACATGGTTTTTACCCTTACATGAAGAACAATATTTTGTGAGAGCTTCAAAGTCGATAACCTTTCCGTTCTCAACAGACGTAGCACATACAACTCCATTCAATGAAGAATAGCCTCTTTTATGCCATGTGCCATCCACAGCCACAGCTATATTTGAATTATCATTCGCTATGACTGCTTCGTGAACAGCTGCATTCATGGAGTCTTCACTAATTGTTTTAAAACATTTAAAAACAAAGAATTATGGCGTTCAAACTTTGCAGGTGGTGGAGGCAAATTCATGAGCCCCACAGAATATTCGAGCAGCAGCTCCACCTTTTCCAATAGCTCTCATTCCATATGTCAATCTTAGGTTAACATCATAACATTTATTTGATATTTTTGATGACATTGTGCTCGTCGATTCTCCACAGTTGTGACAAATTATTTCCAAACTCACAGCTAAACCTCTACGACTTTTAAATCTTCTCTCAGCTCAATTTTTTCTCTGACGAACAGCAATATTTACAGCATAAGAGATTTTCATAAGGGAAGATAATAAATCCAGTTCAACGATTATGTTTACATTTTGAGAATCTTGTTCTTTTAGTAAATCCGGTATTTTAATTTTTCTCTAGAAGCACTTTCCACGGAATTCATAAGCAATTCTTCAGTCGATTTAGACTTTTTATGTTGATTGCTACTATACTTCCTTCTGCCAAATTTTTTTATTCTTGGCATAATTACTCGTTTAAAAAAAGTTAAGATACTTTTAAAATCTTATGAATATTAATAATTATAAGTAAAAAATAAGTATTTCTTACGAAAATTAATGTAAAATTAAGTAGTTATGCCACAAGAAACTTCGGAATAGACGAACGCGGTTCAAAACATTGCCATAAACTGAAATTTAAAGTAAGAAATTTTTGTCACACAGCTTGGAACAATAGCTCACGCACAAGCGTGGCTAAAAAGTAGCGGGGTTAACATTCAAACGAAAAAAACAATCAAAAGTTAATATAGATAAAACACAGGGGAAACTACATATTTAAAGTTCAAAGGGGCGTGGTCATTTATTTACATTTTTATTTTTCATATTTTAGGGCTATTTTATCAACTAACATATAAGTATACATTTTTAGATTCAGAAAAATAAGCACTATTTTTCAGAACTAAAATTGAAAAATCGATTATTTGAAAGTATATGATGTCCCTGTTCCCTTAATAAATACTCAGTGTAGTTCTTAAATTATAAATCAAGTGTATTTAGTACAAAGTGGATCTTCAGGATTATTCTAAATTAAACGCACAGCTTGTAAAACAAACATTTCGTTTTTCCTAACTGCTTTTTAACATTTGAATACTCATAAATAACTCTGTGTTTATAACTATTGGTTTTACTTTAAAATAAATATTCATGTTTGAGTAAAAATAGAGATTCTTTTGTTATAATTTTTAAAAACAGTTCCATTTAAATAAGACATCAAATTAACTTTTTAAATTAATTAAAGACATTTTCTTTGTGTATTTTTATAACAATAAAAATATGTAAAAGGAATTCTGTAATATCCTGTAATGATGATGTTCAAAGAGTAAAGTAAAAATACTAAAACTTATAGACATAAATGTTTGGTATTTTAAACGGAAGAAGGTATGAATCGTTGACAACACGTGTTAATGAAGTAAAGAAAGAGTTTGATTGATTGAATATTAACGTCGCACTGTTCAGCTACACGAGGGCTTTTGGCGACGGACCACGTAATTTTGAACCATGGTCAAGTGACGTGGACGACACCTGAGCTGGCACCCCCCTCTCCTAACTACCACACCACACCAACGGGAGAACGTTTCAGCTCTCGACAGATTTAACGTGCATCGCTGCCCTTCACGGCGGGTCTTTAGTGGTACTGGGCTCGAACCCGTGACAAAGCAAGCCACGGTCCGATACCTATACTACTCGGCTACCGCGGCCACATAAAGAAAGAGTTAATAAAGACTTCTAAGTAATCTAGAATTTTAAACTTATAATTTAAAAACTGAGAAATGATGCAAAATAATCCAATTAATTATGGTATGAATTTATATTACATTAAAAATATTATTTTACAAATCATAGATCAAAATATCTTTATTTGCGATTTTCTCAAAATGCATTTTTTGTTCATTCCGGTACACTTTTCTCAAAATATATACCTTACCTATATTGCTGATATTATGCATATTATAAGATCCACAAAATTTCAAAAAAATGAATGAATTCGTTTTCAAATAAACATTCATAAATTTTACATGTAGCACAATTTCTGCGTAAAATTTAAAGGAAATTTGAATCACTAAATTTTAAAAAAAAATTTAATTTTTATAAATTTATTTTTTAAATTTTCATTTCATTTATTTTATATATTGTTATGTTTGCAAACACTCTGTAAAATTGTAAAGCTATATATGCAGTGGGTTTTATGCAAAGTGTACCTAAAGCTAGGAACATGTCTCGAAAATAAAAATAGTTGTTGATTGTTTATTGCTGATACAGATTTATTTGTAATTTAAAATGGAATTTTCTTGCATTAACATGTGCATAAATGTACAGATAATTCAACTTAAAAACTATACTTCCGTTGCTTTTAATTTAAGTGAAAATTTAAATTTGGTGTAAAAAAGTTAAATTGGTGTAAATTTGGTGTAAAAAAAGTTCATTTTTCCTTCTCGCAGACGTCCCAGTTACCTTAAAAGAATGAGTAAGCATTTCGAGGAAACAGAATCACTGGCAATTCGTCCAGGCAAAAGACGTGTAAACTTGCGTCAGAAGAGGTTGCAGAGAACTTGAATCGTCAACGGATCACACAAACCCATTGTAGGTACACATATCAAAGCGTGGAATATCCGGTCGAATTCCTCCCCGAGGAAGTGAATATAGTAAATAAAACTTAACATTTCAGTGGAATTTTGTGTATGTATAATTATTACTTTTTCACTTCTTTAGCACTTTTTGCATTGTATAGAGCTTTAATATCTCCACTGGCAATTTTTGAATCTAAATTTTTCTCATACAGACTCCTACTTCCAAATCATGATTCGTCTCAATATAAAGTCTGGTGCCATTTCTTTTGTCTGATCGAGCTACAAGTAGATTTAAACAATGTTAGTTTTAAAAAAAATCACTGTATAATAACACCACTCAAGGTCTCTGAATTTAAATCGCTATTTCTACTTACGGCTGGTTGCCAAATCTGTTAGTGGCCTGTACCACAATTGTATACTAACCACCATACAATGATCTATTGATTCATTTGAATAAATACATTATAAAATCAATTGAAAACTACCTTTGGCAAATTCCGATATTTATATCTGGAAATAATAATAATAATAACAGATCTTGCTAAGTTTGATAAATGCATATTCTGTAAAACGTGCAGTCGACTATATTTTTACAAAAAAAATTTATTTAAAAAAAATTCAACACGAGGTAAAATTTATTTTATTACAAGTATACCTCTTTACTTGACTGTGTTAGGTCACGCACCCGCGGCAGTCATGCACTAAAGACCCGCCGTGTAGGGCAGTGATGCACGTTAAATCGGTCAAGAGCTGAAACGTCCTCCCGTTGGTGTGGTGTGGTAGTTAGGAGAGGGGTGCCAGCTCAGGTGTCGTCCACGTCACTTGACCATGGTTAAAAATTACGTGGTCCGTCGCCAAAAGCCCTAGTGTAGCTGAACAATTCGACGTTAATATTCAATCAATATATCAATCCACGGCAGTCATGTCATGAGTTCGAGTCTAGTACTGCTGAAAATCCGCCCTAGAGAACTGGCCGATACAGTTTAAATATGGAAAGGTTAAAAAGCCCTCCCATTGGAGTGTAAGTTTGGTTAGTGGGGCCAGCTCAGGGGTGTCGTCCTCATCACTTGAAAGCAGATTAAAATTACAGAGTCCCTCACCAAAATTCCGCGTTCAGCATCCTATTGCGACGGTAATATAACTCTTACGCTCAACTCCTTCACAACTAAGGAAAATCGAATTTAAAAAAATTGAGTTATCCACAATGACAAATATTTTTTTTTTTAAAATTTTAAGTCAATTCCTACTTAGATCAACAAAAAATTATTTTAGCTACTTTTTATTAAATAGTTACAAGTAATATAAATATGTATATACATAGGACAGAATCACAACATTAAGTGGTAATTAATTTTTTATTATCATTAAAGTGATGCCATCGTGGCTATATTTGTAATTCTTTTTAAATAATGAGTTTTAATCAATTTTTATTAATTATAATTAAATTATTGTGTTGTCATCCAAAACAATCATGTATATAAAGTTTCAGCTCAATGAAGTGCTTTAAAATGTTTTTTATGAACAATTGAAAATTCCACCAAAATAAAATAAATATATAGAGAAAGAGAGAGTGTGTGTGAGATAATAGTAGGAATTGAAAAAGCAAAAATGAATTTTCATTTATAACGTTATATAATATTATATATGTCACCTAATCCTCAGTCAAATCATTTTCGTAATAAAGACCAGGTTTTGCAAGTTTGGCTGAAAATCAATTTTCGACACCAACTTACGTCTTTTTCAATTCCTACTATTAGCTCACAATCTCTATACATATTTTTTTGTTTTATTTATTTATTTATCTTGGTGGAATTTTAAATCGTTAATAACATACATTTTAAAGCGGTCAATTGCGCTCAAATGTAATGTACATGATTATTTTGGATGACAATACACACACACACACACACACAATAAATTAATTTTTTGATTAAAACTAATTATTTAAAAAATTACAAATACAGCCACGTTGGCGACTTATGTCAAAATTTGAAAAGGTTTTTTCGCACGTGTTAAAGCCATTCAGTTGAAAGGAAATTTTATATACACGATTGTTTTGGATGACAATACGATACTTTAATGATAATTAATAAAAATTAATTACCACTTAATGTTGTGATTCTGTCATATGTATATACATATTTATATTAATTGCAACTATTTAATAAAAAGTAGCTAAAATTAATTTTTCTTGGTTGATCTAAGTAGGAATTGATTAAATTTTTTTTATATTACTTTTTTATACTAATCGAGTTGTTACAACAATGCAGCTGAATGTTGAGTTGTATTTTTTGAACGTTTTTAATTAATATCTTTTTAACTAATTGCCATATCGGACCGAATTGTGAATCTAAACCATTCTCGAATTTACTTGAATCCACACAAAACATTTTAATCGAAATTGGTCCAGCCGTTTAAGAGGAGTTTAGTGACAAACACACACGCACAGAAGATTTTTATCTATAAAGATATATATATATATATATATATGTGTGTGTGTGTGTGTGTCTGTGTGGGGGGGAGACAACAAGGGGTCCAAGACGTTTGTCTTTCTTCTATTTTATTTAACATTAAACAAAAATTAATTAAAAAAGTAGCTATTTTAACACATAAGTTTGACGATGATATGCAGAAGGTAACGCCTGCTCGCGCACCTCTCTCGTTCTCCTTTCTCCTCTCTTCAAAGTTTTGGTTCTACTTTCACTAGTTCAAAAGTTTCCACAGTTTCAGTTCTCATAGTTTCAGTTTTTGTTTCACTTAGCTGCGCCTGCGCGCGAAGACTGTTTTGCTTTTGGCTGCATGCCACAACGGCCAGCCTGACTGTACGCTGTCCGCAGTGGTACGTATTCCTTTTTTCCTTTCCATGGATACCAGAGGAGAATCTGAAACATACAAAAAAAAGACGGAACAGACAAGGACTATACGACAAATACATAGAGATTTAACATATCATAATTTTTCTGAACTAGACAGTTTCTCCATCATGTGAAGGCATCTCTTCGACATCCGGAAGGTTCCACAGGAAAACATTGTGTTTCACAGGCATAAGAACGTCTTTTTTAATGAGTTGATCTTTGGTTGAACGCATCGATATTTTCCTCTCTAGAGTTCTGGACGTCTGTTCAAAACGATATCTCTTTTTCCTTCGTTTCCACTGCCAGGGCTGGAAGATTTTCCGGAGCATTGTAAACCGTCGATGATTACATTCCATAGGTGAAGGGGTAGGAGATCGGGAGATAAATTCCACGGAACTCGTTTTCATGGCACCATTTACTTTCTTACACAATACTATATCAGAACATTTTTCTCTTATAATACTCAATTTTAACTTACTACTCTTAATTTTATTACATTTATAATTCTTAATTAGAGAACTCGAATCATTTCTAGTATTAAAGTTCTTAACATATGGCAAATCATAACTAGAGTTTTTTATCACACTTGAAACAGGAACATTTGAAAAAGAAACACCAGAATCTGCACTCAAAGAGGATCCACTTTCACTCAATAAAACATCGCTCTATGCGTGGCCTAGTTTCTTTATTTCAGCATATACACTGGGATGTATAATAATTTCTTTGGTCAAGGTCGGTGATATTGCCGTTCGAACACTTAGACCGGGAGAGTGTTGATTAAGAGAAAGATTTATCGGTTTAACTTCTACCATACGCTGTTCGCCAAAACATGAGCTTAATGTTATGATTTCTTCGGAAGGTGTTTGCACTCTAATTAGCGAGGAATTTAAAACTGGGATCTGGCAACCTGAATCGATCAAGGCTGTTATGGGCTGATTTTCTACAAAAATGTTTACATATTGAAATTGTTCGAATTCATCGCTATTTTGTTTTTCGCTCTCGATTTTCAAAGTATTCACGTTTATTCTATTATGGATGTGGTCGTTAGATTCTTTAGGTTTAAAACGCTTCTCACAGTCTCTTGCGTAATGAGATGAATCACCGCATATAAAGCAATTTTTATTTTCTCTTTCAAGATATTGGGGATAGTTCTCTTTAATCTCTGGTTTAAAGTTTTGTGATCTATTTTTAAAGGGGTCTTGGGTACATCCATAAGTAATAGGAATTTCTTTATGTGATCCGCTTCTAGATGAAATATAAATATCGCACTCTTTAGCTAAATAAATAGGCCTATAAACCAATCTTCTGCTTCTCGAATGCCAATATGAGTTGCAGTTTCCTTATTTAAAGTTTCAAATAATTTATCAGAAATTATAAGATCACATAGAGATTCAAAGAAATTAACTTTTCTTAACGAACAATAATATTGGAAGTTTGCCGTCAATCTTGCAGCAAATTAGATGTATGTCTCGCCTGATGATTTTACAGCATTTTTAAATGAGTTTAAACACTCGCGAGGGGTTAATTGGAATTCTCTGAGTACTATAGATTTTAGTTTTTCATAGTCATTTAATTCCTCCTCTTTAATATACAATAAGACATTATGAGCTCTTTCGCACAGAAGATTTATTAAAATTTCAGACTTATATTCGTCATTTATTTTCTTGGTTAAAAATGCGCGTTCTAATGATTGGAAGAACACATTAAAATTTTCAGATCTGGTGGGAACAGGAAGAGATAAAGTTCTAATACTGTTTATCATATTTTCTATGTTAGTTTCGAACTGTTTTTCTTCGACTTTAGCTGCAGGATTTAAACTTAATGCTTTATTTTTAGCCGTTTGAAGTTCGATTTCTTTTTCTAATTTTGCTAACTGAAGTTTCGCGAGCTCAATTTTCTGTTTTTTTCTAAAGTTACCTCTCTTTCGTTTCGCGATACTCTCTCATCTATACAGTTTTGAATTAAAGTTTTTAACGAAATCTGGATCACTTTCAAATGTACTACTGTTCTCAATTTTAGTCTTTAGTTTAACTATAGTGTCCGTACTCTCCACAGTACCGTCTAGATTCTCAACAACTCTTATGAGATCCTCTTTAAGAGCGTTTTTATACATTTTAGAAAAATATGGAAAGATCCCTACCTTTTTTTTTCTGGCTCCCTTGTTGCTCGCACGTACGATGTATCCAATAATTAAGAAAAATTTCGATTCCACTGATTTCACCTCTTCGGAGGTAATATAGTTGAAATTGTTCGAATTGACACCTCTTCGCAGGTGTTTATGAAATTAGTTCCGGCCTCTACACAGGCGGAATTTTGAGGAGTTCGTTGAAAAATACACCTCTACAGGTTATTTTATTCAACAGTTCCAACCTCTACACAGGCGGAATATTTATGCTGAGTTCAAACCTCTACACAGGTTGAACGAAGTTTCCAAATCCCGGCCTCTACACAGGCGGAGTATTCATGCTGAGTTCAAACCTCTACACAGGTTGAACGAAGTTTCAAATGGCGGAACGTCTCCTTCACGGACGCTTTTGTTCATTGTCCAGACTTTGGTCAAAATCGAAATTTTTTCGATCCCGGCCGAGCCCCCATAATTTGTGGGAGACAACAAGGGGTCCAAGACGTTTGTCTTTCTTCTATTTTATTTAACATTAAACAAAAATTAATTAAAAAGGTAGCTATTTTAACAGATAAGTTTGACGATGATATGCAGAAGGTAACGCCTGCTCGCGCACCTCTCTCGTTCTCCTTTATCCTCTCTTAAAAGTTTTGGTTCTACTTTCACTAGTTCAAAAGTTTCCACAGTTTCAGTTCTCATAGTTTCAGTTTTTGTTTCACTTAGCTGCGCCTGCGCGCGAAGACTGTTTTGCTTTTGGCTGCATGCCACATATATATTACAAAGTTAAGTTCATTAGAGTACGTTTTATTAAAAAGATATGTATATGTATGCAAACATTTAGTAAAAGTCAATGAAACAAAAACATTCACAAGAACTTAATGAAATTTAATACAAAATTTAGCAAATACCAAAAACTTTACAGATTTCCTTTTTCGTCTTGTGTTTTTTATCTACAGTCTTAAGAAGCAACATCTTCATTTTAAGGGAAATAGCAGATTGCTCTTTCCCCCTGAGCTCTCTACTGCCATTCTTCTAAAATAGAAAAAAAAAGAAAAAGACCGTGTATCCCCCCTCGAACTCACTGATTTTTACTCACACTACGCTGTACGCGTCACTTTAATCCAAAGCCAACTGATGAAAGATGAAATGTTTCTGTGTGGTGTTTGCGAAGAATAAAAGTATTTTAGATCAGTGCTTCTCAAACTTTCTGTACTCCCGACCCAATTTTCAATCACAATTTTCATCGCCCCCCCCTTCCTTCTCCATGCAATAACAATGTGTTGAATTCAATAACATAAACAGTGTTTTTTTTCAGGTATAGAAGTTTAAGTTGGCATTACTTTCCAAGATGGCGACCGATTTAACAGCTATCAAGTGATTTATTCTCAGTTTGTTTTGGCAATTCATCGAAACGAACATCAAGCAAGGCGTAGATTCGTCGAATGGGCCCAAAACGAGATTGCCGTTGCTCCCGATTTTCATAAGAGAATTTTGTTTAGCGATGAAGCGCACTTCTGGTTGAACGGCTACGTCAATAAACAAAACTGCCGCATTTGGAGTGAAGCTAATCCACAAGTGTATGTCGAAACACCGTTCCATCCAGAAAAACTGACTGTTTGGTGCGCTTTATGGGCTGGTGGAATTCTTCTTCAAAGACGATGAAGGCCACAACGTTACTGTCAATGGTGATCGGTATAGAGCCATGATTACTAACTTTTTCATTCCTGAATTGAACAATCATGATGTCCAGGAGCTGTGGTTTCAACAAGACGGCACAACATGTCACACAGCTCGTGCCACAATCGATTTATTGAAAGACACGTTGGGTGACCGCCTAATTTCACGTTTTGGACCTGTGAATTGGCCTCCAAGATCTTGTGATTTAACACCGCTAGACTATTTTCTGTGCGGCTATGTAAAGTCATTGGTCTATGCGGATAAGCCACAAACGCTTGACCCTTTGGAAGACAACATACGCAGTGTTATTGCCGATATACGACCACAAATGTTGGAAAAAGTCATCGAAAATTGGACGTCCAGATTGGACTCCATTCGAGCCAGCCGTGGCAGTCCTATGCCAGAAATCATATTTAAAATGTAATGCCACAAGATTATCTTTCGAATAAAAAAAAATTCATGTCAATCGAATAATACATCGTTGTTTTATTGCAATTTAAAGTTCTATACCTCTCAAAAAACACCCTTTACTTTGACGTGAGGCTACAATACGACTTTAATTATAAACCGTACAAATTATTACGGTAAATATTAAATTTTGTATATAATTTTGGGACATGCCGATAGGGTCACTTGTAATTATTAAACTTGCTCTTAACTTAGTACTGTTAAATTAATACATTTATAAGTGTATTATATCAGTGTAAATGTGCATTTTATTTTTAATCAAGTCAGAATGTATTTTTTATTTTGCTTCCTTTCAGTAAATTATAATAATTTTTTTTAAATAATCCTTTGGTTTCGACTTTTCGATATACCCACGCCCCCCTCCTTGTAGGGTTATCACGACCCCTAGGAGGGAGCGCCGCACAGTTTGAGAACTACTGGTTTAGATAAACAAAATTGGCTCATGACACAGGCTATTCCGAAAGTTAAGCTCCATTCACACCAAGGCTGCCAGCGTCGAGCCAAGCGAGATGAAGTCTCTGATTAACTAGACGCTGACAACCTTGGTGTGAATGCAGCCTTAGTCCTTTCTAGGAAACATGGGAAAGTATCTCTCTATCCTTTCACATCCATCTTAAATCTCGCCTGGGCTAGTGGTGTTTTCCGTGTCCATTCCCAGAAGGCAGTGGCGTAAAGTACACCCCCGCAACCTTGCATTGCGGGGAGGCCCAAAGCTTGACTTACGCTAAGTACGCATTTGGGCTTGGAACCCAAAACCTGAGTTTGCAGGGGGCCTAATATTCTCCGTTACGACACTGCCTAAGGGCTGTTCGTGTTAAACGATTTTCGTTTCGTGCCAAGAGAAAAAATGCTTAAAAATTCTTCATAACTTATCAGGATCGTTGTATGATTTCGTGTTAACCGATATTTTGTCTTCAGCGTTTTCACGTTAAACGTATTTCACTGTAGTTCTAGAAGTATACTTTTTTTTTTTTTAAAAGCATGAGATTATACCTCGAATAAATGACTTCTAAAAGTAATGAGTATTGCATATCTACATTTCAGGTTTCTTCGTCAAAAAAAAAAAGAGTGCACGCTATAAGGTAAATATAATTAAAAATAGTAGGATATAAGCTTGAAAATGTAGGTGCCCGTTATATACGACAGTGGCGCATACTCCTGATCTTATGGTATATATTGTTATGAATTTTCTGTCAAATAGTGTAGAAAATTGGTATTTGGACGTGTAATGCTTACTCTTAATTAGATTTAATTTACGTCAAAATTGTAATATTCACAAGCAAACGCCGTCCCTTACGTTATAATGGTGATTCAATGGGAGAAATCTTGGTGACAGAGCCAAGTTGACGTCATTTTTGGCGACCAAGTTGCCGACTTGGCGATCATGTTGGCGAGTTAGGAGCCCTCTGGATTTTTATAGAAATTCGTAGAGAAATCCACTCATTTCAAGATCTATGACGCAAGCGGGTCTTTTCTCGAATTATGCGCGAGGGAAATAGAGAGATTGTCGCCGAAAGTCAGTCAGTCTGGTTTTGACTAGCGATCAGTTAGTATTGCTCTGATTGCTCAAGAGATTAGTGATTATTTCGGCTGTTGAACGAGTGATTGCTTGTGAATAATCTTTTATATACGTGTGTTTTAGACACCTATAATTGTGTCTGAGTGCTGCTGAAGGTGTCAAGATCTCTCTACTGAGATTTATTTTGTAAATATTGCTACAGAATCATGTATTTTTAAAGAACTGGATATTTTACAATAAACTCCCCTCGCTTTTAAGGGAACAGAGACGTTTTAAGCCTTCAAAAAATCGATTTTTCAATTTTCATCTTAAAAAAAAGTAGATTTAATGCTGATTCCAAAAATGTATAACATGTATAGGTTTAAAACTTAATATCCCAGTAATTGCGGTTTTAAAATGCAAGCAACAGCTGTCACGCCTCTTGTTTACGTTATCGCACGTCAACTGCCACGCCCATCTTACAGCTTACCGAAGCATGTTTTTATGTAGATTGGAGTTTTTTTATATCGCTTAATCTGATTTATTTATTTTATTCTTGTGGTTTGAGAAGGACTATAACTACTCAACTCAATCTTGTTTATACACAAGCTGTGCGATTTTTTGAACGTTTTGCTACCTCGTGCTTGGTTTACAAACACGTGAAGTACGAACTTCTTATTTTGACTGCTTATACTCTATTTTGTTGTTTACATTCAATTTGTTTGTAATTTGCGAGAATTTTAAACATCTACAATGCCTCGAACAAAAAAGTTTGGCCAAGTCAAACGTCGTTTAATTCGTAGTAAAACTTCAGTAAATGCTGAGTGAACGACTTGATGTCAGTGCATCTAAAAGAAAATTGAGAAGAGTGAAGGGTTTTTTAAGGACTATGAAGATAATTTTTCAGTTGATACTCAAAGCAGGTATGTTATTATTGACTTAAATATTCTCAATGATATTTTCAACAATATTGCAAAATGCAGATATTGTGATAAATCTTTCTGCTGTGATGTTGCTGAAAATAAAAGTAGTCACAAAGGCCTTGCGACTAGTGTGTCAGCAACTTGCAAGTATTGTGGTTCTGGTCATACTTCAATGACTTCAAATACCGTGTCAGATGGATATGAAGTAAATTTGAGGTTTGTTTATGGCATGAGGTGCATTGGAATTGGTAAAAGTGCAGCTCAGATATTTTGTGCGCTGATGAACTTACCTCCTCCTCCAGCTAAATTTGAAAGATTGTATACGCCAATTTTTAAAGCGTTGGAAACTGTTTCATCTCGTTCAATGGTTAACAGCGTTAATGAAGCTGTCATTGAAAATGAACACAATAAGAACATAGCAATTGCTCTTGATGGGACCTGGCAGAAAAAGAGGACACACTTCGAAGAATGGCGTTGTAACGGCAACTTCTCTCGATAATGGAAAAGTAATTGATTTTGAGTGCCTTTCAAAATATTGTTTTGAATGCAAAAGTACGAACAAAACCTGTGATAATTGCCAGGTAAACTATCATGGATTTAGTGCGGGAATGGAGAGTGAAGGAGCATTGCGGATTTTCAGTCGCTCCTTACCAAATTACAATGTTCGGTATGTTCAGTACCTTGGAGACGGAGATTCGAAGGGGTTCCTAAGGGTTCAAGAATCAAACATATACGGTGATGAATTTCCTGTTGAAAAATTAGAGTGCATCGGCCACGTCAAAGAGGATGGGAGCAAGACTGAGAGCCCTAAAGAACAATTTAAAATCCACCAAACTGTCAGACAACAAACCGATATCTGGACGAGGAAGGCTGACAGATGCAGAAATTCTTCTGCTGCAAAAATATTATGGCCTAGCCATAAGAAGAAATGTTGGAAAATCAGTCGCAGATATGTCCAAATCCATCTGGGCAATATATTTCCATAAACTGTCGACAGATGAAAATCCACAACATGCTTTGTGCCCTATGGGAGAAGAAAGTTGGTGCGGGTACAATAAAAGCATTGTATCAGGTGAAAAATACACCCACAAACATTCCCTCCCAGATGCAGTTCTTTTTAAAATTAAAACAATTTTTAGAGATTTAACTGCAAAAGAACTGTTATTAAAATGTTTGCATGGCCGAACTCAGAACCCCAACGAAAGCTTTAATAACTGTGTATGGAATCGTGTGCCGAAAAAGACATTTGTAAGCAAAAGAACTTTGCAAATGGGTGTTATGGACGCGGTTATATGCTTCAATGAAGGTGCATATGCAAGAACTGAAGTATTAGAAGCATTAAAAATCAATCCAGGCGTCAACACTTGTGAAGGCCTTCGTAAAATTGACTACGTCAGAATTTGTGAAGCTGAGATGGCTGTTCAAAAGCTTCCAAAGAAGCCAGGACAACAAAAGGCAAATTAAAAGGAAACAGGATGCTTTAGAACAGTCAATGCAAGATGAGTACAGTGCTGGAAATTGTTAGACTTTAAATATTAGGTAAGTGTATCATTTTATTTAGTTTTTTTTCAATTTTCTCAAAATGGTTTTTCAGTTTTTAGGTACATGTATAGAAAAATCTATTTGTTATATTTTTTTTTTATTGAAACTTGGTATGAGCTTTTGTGTTATAATAATGTATTTAATGCTACTAAATTTATTTCTGAAAAGTTAGTATTTTTACTTTTATTGTTCAATTTCTGAAAAAAATTGCCATTTTTATCAAAATTTCAAAAAGTCAAAATTCAAAATTTTTAAAAAAATTTCTAAGCAAGGAAATATGAAAAGAACTATTACATTTAAATAAACGTACAATTTTATAACTAAAACAGCATGTTTTGTGGTGTTATATATCATAAAAGGAAAGATACATGTACCTAAAGAGCACCATGTATCCGAAAACTTCTTTTGGTGTGTACTTTTTCGAATCCTTATATTTCTTAAAATATTTTATATATTTAATAAGTTTATGTTGTAGTATATTAAGAAATGTACATAGATTGTATGACACAATTTTTTTATTTATGGAGTCTTTCTGTTTTTGAAAATAATGTTCTTTCGAAAAGCCAAATTTTGCTCATTTTGTGTCATCGAGAACGTCCCGGTTCCCTTAAAGAACTGTCTTGTTCTTTGCCACTGATCTGCATAAATTCCTCGAACCCCAGATCAATGTAACAATATATATTAGCTCTTTCTAATAGGAATCGATACATACCCAGGGAGTGGAGTCATAGGCCTATTTTACAAACTATGACTATTTATAATACCATAATTGTTCCAGTTTTTCTCAAAAATAAACGAATTATTTGACCTTTTCATTTTTAATTGGGATTGTCTTACATAATTCGTGTCCATATATATTTTGATTTATTTAGATACGGAAATCTTCCAATGTTTTGTTTATATTTGCTAACTGTATCAATCTCTCAAGTCTATATTGCAGCGCTAGCCTAATGGTCAAGGATTCGTAATGGTCGTACCATTAATATGAACCTAGTACCACTGATACGCCATGTTCAGACAGCTAAGGGGGCGAGGCCCAAACGTTCTCCAGTTGGAGTAATGTAGTTAGGTGAAGAGGTGCTAGCTCAGGTGACGTCTTCGTCACTTAAAGATGGCTCAAAATTACGAGGTCCGTCGTAGAAAGCACTAGTGTAGCTGAATGAATGAGTGAGTGAATGTTAACGTCGCACTGTGTTCAGCTACACGAGGGCTTTTGGCGACGAACTGCGTAATTTTGAACCATGGTCAAGTGACGTGGACGACATCTGAGCTGGCATCCCCCTCTCCTAACTACCACACCAACGGGAGGACGTTTCAGCTCTCGACAGATTTAACGTGCATCGCTGCCCTACACGGCGGTTCTTTAGTGGTAATGGGCTCGAACTCATGACATGCCTGCCATGATCCGATACCTATACCACTGGGCTACCGCAGCCCCTAGTGTAGCTGAATAACTGATATTAATACCCACACATTTAAGCCGCATTCACACCAAGACAGTCAGCGTCGAGAGTTCAGCGTCTAGCCAATCAGGGACTTCATCTCGCCCGAGATCAAGTCTCTGATTGGCTAGACGCTGACTGCCCTGGTGTGAATGCGGCTTTACTCACCGAGGGGCCAAAGTTATCAGAGTGAGGGTTAGTGCTTACTAACGGTGGACCATAAAGTAACTCGAGAGGTTTTGGCGACAGATCTGGTGATTTTGAACCAAGTTCAAGTGACAAGAACGACACTTGAGTATAAATCTCATTCGCCTAAATTCCGCACCATTCAAAGGAAAAGCTTCGACACATTTAACGTGCATCTTTTCCTCTACAAAGCTCAGTCTCCAGTGACTAAGGCTTGAACTCATGAGACGTCGGCCACAAGTTCGTGGCCAGGACCACTACACTACCGCACCCACTCCAAATATATAAAAGAAATGTCGAATGCTATTTCAGAAACAAAAACTGGTAACACCAGTTTTTCGGAATGTTTCTCCTCATATGTGAATGAATGAATATTTAATAAAGTCGCAAAGCGAGATGATGGGCCTCGCACTTTTCTATCATGATTAAGTGACGAAGATGACACTTGAACTGGCACGCACACTCTCCGAGCTTCCACATGACATCAACGGGTGGATTTCGAGCTTCGATAGATTTAATGGGCATCACCCCACTGTATGACGGGTTTTCGGCTTGAATTCATGAGTCACCCGCCACGAGTCCGTGGTCATGATCTCGAGTCAACGCGGCCATCTAAAATAAATAGAAAAAACGAAGAATGATATTTCAGAAACAAGAATTGGCATCATCAGTTTATAGGTGTATCACATCTCACATACACTTGCCAGAAAAAGTCTGCGTACAAGCACATTGCAAATATGCAAGAATGAAAAAAATCATATTTTAAGAATGATAGTAATTTCATAATGTATTTATTTTATTCCTTACACAATTGAGTAACTTTTCATAATAATTTACGATATATAACACACGTTGTGTTAAAAATATAATAATCAAAATGAAAAATTACGCAAATGGCTACCAGAAAAAGTTTGCGTACAAAAATTAATATAATGAAACCTGCAAATCAAACTCTAATTTACTTTTTAACACGTGCTCAGTTTTGTTAGACAAACTTTAAATATTGCATTTTGTAGATTTTTGGAAAGTAAATTTTGTTAAATCCCAATAGATTTAAAAGAAAAAGATAATACTCCTGAAGAAAAAAAGATCATAAAACTTAGGAATGAATGCAAAAATCTTCGGGAAAGGGGCAAGATTGTGGGTAGAACACATTCCTCTATCCAAAGAGTGATCAATAATTACACTTCGTCGAAATCTGTAATTTCAAAGCCACGTTCTGGACGTCCATCTAAGCTGACTCTCCGTGAAAAGAGGTATGTCTTCAAGTCCATACGTCTGAATCCACGATTAAGTGCATCTCAGATTGCGAATGACATTAGAGAGATATTTAAAAAACACTTCATGAAGATATCATAAGAAAAATATTGAAACAGGCTGGTTATCATGGCCGTGTAGCTCATAAGAAACCCCACATATCAGCTGTGAACAGGCAAAAGCGCTTAGATTTCGCTAATGAGCATGTAAATAAGCCTCCACAATTTTGGGAAAAAGTACTATTCTCTAATGAGAGCAAGTTTTGCATATTTGGCATAAAAGGGCGTAAGCTGGTGTGGCGAAAACAACGTGCGGCTCTTGAGAAGAATCTTGTGCCTACAGTTAAGCATGGTGGGGGTGGTGTGATGGTCTGGGGGTGCATGGCAGCCAATGGCGGGGGTCGTCTAACCTTTATAGACTCGAAATTAAATCATATGGGGTATATTAACATATTAAAAGAAAATTTGAAGCAGGGCGAACAGGATTTGAACCTTGGAGATGACTTTTGGTTTCAGCAGGATAATGATCCTAAGCACACTGCCCATAATGTTAAGCTCTGGCTTCTCTACAATATCAAAAATCAGTTGCGTTCTCCTTCATAATTGCCGGATTTAAACCCAATTGAGCATTTATGGGACTTATTGTAGAGAAAAATTCGCCGACACCCCCATTACATTAAAATAAATGTTGAGAAGAGTGATCGTCACAGAATGGAATACCATTTCTTCTTAGGAGACATCCAAACTCGTCCAATCTATGCCCAAAAGATTGACGGAGTTTCTGAGACGTAAGGGTTATCCAACCAGCTATTAAAGTTTAGTTAACAGCTAGGGTCAAGTATTTTTTAATGACTTTTTTTAGTTGTACGCAAACTTTTTCTGGTAGCCATTTGCGTTATTTTTCATTTTGATTATTATTTTTTATGAAAAAATACTCAATTGTGTAAGGAATAAAATAAATTACATTATGAAATTACTATCATTCTTAAGGTATCCGACTACCCTAAAACCATGATTTTTTTCAAAAATTGGCAAATTTTTTTATGACTGTATTTTATAGACCATTTTATTAACTTAATAACAATACCATTTACTTTATTTTCCCTCCACTAGAACAAAAACTACAAGCGTTTTAGTAAAAGCAAATGCCATAACTTTACACGAGATGTCAAACTTTAAAATGCGTTTTACTCGAAATGTGTTTTTTTCGAAAAACTCAAACGGGGACCGCGATTGCTCAAAAAGTTTTGAAAATAATTAGCTGAAATTTTTGCTTATGTTCTGCATAACAGTAGAAGTGTTTTGATCTTCAGATTTATAAATCACTGTTTTATTTCAAAATTTGCAGTTCTTTATGTGAATATAGTCAATGTTTTTAAGCAATTTCGTATAATGACTTAGATAAAGTGCTCTAGTTTTTGTAAAAATTAAAATATCTCTTATCGTGAAGGTCACTTCAAACAGGAATAACAAAGTAACACATCAAAATTGAAAAATTGAGAATTTTTATAAAATCTTTGTAGAGAGCGGGCCCCGTTTATGTAATTTTTCGTACATTTTTACTAGTTTTTTCCCATTTTAATAATAATAATATTTTTTTCTTTTAATTATTTTAGGATTTTTTCCTTAAAATATACTAAATAAATATAAAAATCACAAAAAGATCTCCATATCTCCTTTTTTTCAAAAAAAAGTTGTCGCAAGCAGTCGGATACCTTAAAGTATGATTTTTTCATTCTTGCATATTTGCAATGTGCTCGTACGCAGACTTTTTCTAGCAAGTGTATATGCATATTTGGAAATTCTGCATTTATGTTCGTTGGCTGAAAAGTGAAATCTAGCAGTCAGATATTTTGTATCGTCTGAGTAAAATAGCGAGAGTCAACCCAACTGAAGAGCAATTCTCTTATTTTTGCTATCAATGCAAAAAAGGATTCGGTAGAACACAATTATTCTTCATTTCGATCGCTTCTCAAGAAACAGAATTCACGTGTGTAAAATGCAGAATAACATTTGCTTGTGGATTTAAGGTGCTGAACGCGGAATTAGACACTTTTCTTTATCTTTGCGAAGTCTGTGGAATAAGGTTTCGAACTTCGACTCAACTATTGCATCATTCTTATCATCATACGGGTGACTGGCCTGTCAAAGTCACCTCTGTCAAAGAGGTTTTCCGAAAAATTCTCTGCTCGAATGGCATTTTGGTACAAAAACTGTTCGATATAGTACATGTTCAGAGATTTTTCATGGAAAGTTTTGCCCTTCTTGGCCTCCACGATGTTTACATGAGTTTGAGGAGTTAAAATGCGGAAAGTGTTCCAATGGATCTAAATATATTGATTACACTCTACCCTACATAGACTACTCTATGAATGACAAGGACTTCGGATACATTATTTGTGAAATACTTTAATACTATGTTGTTGTTTTTTCAGTATGTAAATTGATTTTAACGTTTTTATTAATAAAAAAAATTTAAAGCTGTTAGGACAACACCATACTTACTTCAAGGTGTACAGTTAAAATTATTCTCCGTCAAAATGTGATTTCTGATATATTGAATTTAATTTTTCATGAAATCGTAGAAGGAAGGATATATTTTGGATAGTGAAAATATCGAGAAAAGTATTGAACACACACATCTGGGGGGGAGCGATCTTCAAGACTAGTTTGTACATTTTTTATGACAATTCGTTGTCTTTGTTTCTTACGATTGGACATGGATGAAAATTAGTTTTAGCTCAATAAAATAAAGCTACACGAAAGAGCCGTAAGAACTGGTATAGCAGGTCCTATTCCAATAATGGAGGTATTCAACCAGTCAGCGTAACGCAATTTGATCGACATTGCGTATTATAGACAACAGGAGTCATAGGAGACAATTACAGTGATTCTTGCAGTTAAAATGGCTGGTTATTAAGATTTAAGTGATTATCAACGGGTACCAATCATCGGCGCACGAGAGATGGGACACAGCATTTCTGTAGTGGTGATGAAATTTGGATTTTCCCACAGAAATATTTCAAAATTGTCCGGCGAATATCGGGTTTCCGGTAAAACTTCAGATCTCCGACAGTACTGCGGCTGGAAGAGCTTGACAGAACGGGATATTTGATGGCTGAAAAGATTCTTTACACAACATGCACGCGTAACACTTCCTGAAATTGCTGAGGATTTGAATGTAGGCCCATCAGTAAGTACCAGCGTATTCACTGTGCAACGTATGCTAATTGATGTGGCCTTTCGCAACCGCAGACCGTCTTGTGTACCATTGTTGACTCAGCGGCACAAAGCTCCGTGCCTTGCCTGGGCTAGCCAACATCGTCGTTGGACTCTTAATGAGTGGGAAAACATTGTCTGGTCTGACGAGTTACGTGTCCAATCTTATCGGATGGATGGTTGTGTACGGGTGTCAAAAGGTTCGGTCCTAGGAGAACCCACACCTTTGGCTCGAATTATTTTGGTTGAAGATAATTATGCCATCTTCGCAACCCTACGTTAATGCACTAGATATGGTAAGCTTACCCATTTCTGGAATTTTCGTATTTTGTCGGCGGGCATTCCGACTTTCATTTTGTTGTTAGGCACCGGGCTGGAAGTATGGCTGCGTGTGTGAGTGAACATATTTTAAATTGTTTACTTTGTTGAATGCGAAAGGTAAGAAAGAATTGATTGAATTGTGTATGAAGGAAGGATTGATTGCTTCCAGTTCTGAACGTCCTAAATGCAATGGGTGAATGGGATTATACGAACGAAAGAGTGTTTTGGATGGATTTGAATGGAGATGTCGGAAGAAAGATGTGAATACGCATGTTGTTCGAAATCGTATCAACCACTCCGATGGTATGTTCAACCATTGCCACGCATAATGTATATGGCGGCGCTTTCACGATCATTCCCTTACCGATGAGACCTTCAAGACTTTTTTAAAATTTGTTACGCTGTACCCTCCTCTCATAAAAGATCAGCAGTAAGAAAGTAATTGCTGTTTTTATATTTTTATCTTAAATATTTGTTTTCTGTATTGTTTACAAATATTTTCATTATGCATCCACCTTATCAAACTATATTCACTTGCCGCCATTGTCGTTTTCGCTTGGCTTCATCTCGTTCTGGCTTGGCGCTCTTTTCAGTTTGTCGCCAAAGGTGTGGGCTCTCCTAGTATTTTGCCAATGCGCCACTCGCATGTCTTCAGCAACTGCCTAGTGGCACGAGGAGTACTCTTCTGAATTTCATACCTTCTCTTGGGCACCTGATTCTCCAGGCATGGATATTGATCATATCCGAGATACTTTGCAACGGGCTTTCCTTGAATCTCCACCACCTCACACTTTCATGGCTTTGTAGACTGCCCCGCAAAAATCATGGCGTGAACTGTCTATAGAATATCCTCCTAATTTAGTTTATTGCACGACATTCAGTGTTGCGACCCTTCTAATTACTCTTGAGGGCTCTACACGATTGGTGTGCCTGTTTTTTTCTAGCACTGTAGTGTATATCATGTCAAATATCTTCAAAATTGACTTTAATTTTTGAACAACTTTTTCTCTTACAAAAATTACGCAATTTTTATTTTTATATTCATACTATTAGTAACTCTTAAATATATACTAATTTTGCCAATTAATCTAGTTAGTCATAAATTTGTTATTCTTTCATCACCCCGCTTGATCTACTGAAACATTTATATCAAATCCATGAATCCATGCGTTTTTGAAGAATGAAAAACTGTAGCAGGGCTTTGAGAGCAGCTGGCTCTTATGGCAACCATGATGTGAGTAGAAGCGGCTTGGGTCACATTGCAATTCGGACAAGAAGGGTAAACTTGAAGAGCACGGAGGGTAATTTTTCGAAGGCATGTGCCTTTGAACTCGAGTACGTCCGCTGCAAAACCCATCAAGAATCATTTCTACTGCTTGCCCCAAACAGAGCAGCACCAGGATGGTTTCCTCCGTACTGCATATTGTAATAACTCTCAATTACTTTCTTAAACTTCTCAATACAATCAATGAAACACAGTCCATCGTGTTAAAACCTCTCCCAAGAAACTCTATTTTTGGCACAGCAGACAACGGGCTGTGCGTTTATCTAACAAAACATTATTTATTTTTATCTATCCAACGCCCGTGCTTGGCTTCTTGACTATTTGATCCCACTACAGTCTAACTATGTCATCAGGAGGGGGATATATCCGGCAGTTAGACGAAGTGACCGCGGTAGCCGAGTGGTCAAGGTATCGGATCGTAGCAGGCCTTGTCACGAATTCGAGTCCACTACCACTAAATACCCGCCGTGTAGGACGGCGATGCACGTTAAATCTGTCAAGAGCTCAAACGTCTTCCATTTGGTGTGGTCTGGAAGGTAGGATAGAGGCTGCCAGCGTCATCCACGTCACTTGACCTTGGTTCAAAATTACGTGGTCCGTCGCCAAAAGCCCTCCTGTGGCGTTAATATTCACTCACTCACTCCAAACTAAGGGACCCTCTCCTGCTCTGACCGCCTTGCTCGAGGGTCAATTACATTCTCCCTATGAAAACAGTAATTCCTCTCCGAAACAGAGCAGAATAGCGCCAACATTCCATTATCTACCGCCAACAGTAGCCAAACAGTAGCCAATGTTTAGTTATTACAAATAAATTTTAATTAATCGTGAATTTTTCATGCATACTTAAAATATTCTTGCACTTTATATATTAACAAATAAATGCATATTTGACCAAAGGAGACTGATTCATATCATTCTGTAGAGTAGTTGAATTAGAATACAAGATCAAGATATATGTTTCTAATTAGAGAATGAAAAACATTTTACGAGAGTTATATCTTATATTATTTGAAATCTATTTCATTAATTTGAAAAATGTTTTTATTAATTCCTTTTTTTACGAATACTATTTTGTGATTTTATATGAATACAATTCCTGTTCTTGTGAATGTTAAGTTTAATCAAAATTTTATCAACTATTAATTTAATAAAAGGAATTGAAATGAAATTTTAGTGAATTTAAATCAATCTCTTGCAGTTTTAATGTTTCTAATTAGATATATTTGAGCTCTTAACAATAGGAATGAATATATACCCAAGTAGAGTCATTGACTCATTTTATATACTAAAAGAAACATTATTCATAATATCATTATTGTTCCAATTTCCCTCATAAATAAACGAATCATTTGATATTTTTCTCTTTAACTGTGATTGTGTTACAGAATTCAACCGCGTGTATTCAGATTTATTTTGACGCAAATATTCACGCGGAAGTCATCCAATTTTTTCTATTTATACTCGCTAACGTCGTCAATCAGTCAAGCCGTAGTAGCCTAGTGGTCAAGGTAACGGACAGGTTGCCAGCGTGTCATGAGTTCGAACCTAGAACCGATGTAGACTCGCCGTGTAGGGGTGCGATGCAAGTTAAATCTGTCGAAGGTCAAACCTCCCATTGTTATAGTGTAGATGTTTGGAGAGGGGGATGCCAGCTCAGGTGACGTCCTTGTCACTTGAGCATGGTTCAAAATGACGAGGTCTATCGCCAAAAGCCCTCCTATTACTAAATAGTGCGGCGTTACTATTCACTCCCTCACTCCCAGTACCGCTGAAGACCTGCCTTGTAGAAAGGACCAAAGCAAGTTATATCTGTAGAGGCTCAAGCGTTCTTCCGTTAGTGGGGTGTATAAGATAGAAGGGGGAGCTCAAGAGCCATCTTCGTCACTTGACCATGGTTCAAAATTATCAGGTCCGTCACCAAAAGCTCTCGAGTAGCTGAACAGAGTGATGTTAATATTCTCACTCTAAAAAAATCCGATTCGTCGTTTTGATCTATCTCTCCGTCAATTTAGTTGTGGCCGCGGTAGCCGAGTGGTATAGGTATCGGACCGTGGCTTGCTTTGTCACGGGTTCGAGCCCAGTACCACTAAAGACCCGCCGTGTAGGGCAGCGATGCACGTTAAATCTGTCGAGAGCTGAAACGTCCTCCCGTTGGTGTGGTGTGGTAGTTAGGAGAGGGGGTGCCAGCTCAGGTGTCGTCCACGTCACTTGACCATGGTTCAAAATTACGTGGTCCGTCGCCAAAAGCCCTCGTGTAGCTGAACAGTGCGACGTTAATATTCAATCAATCAATCAACCGTCAATTTAGTTATCTTTCCCTCTCTGAAATTTCAAATTGAGAGAGAAGCTTCTAAGAAATAGGCTCAGATTTTAACGTAAATTATGGTTAAATTAAATAAAGTAATTCGTTTACGATGATTAGTTAATATTTAATCAGAGATAATTAAATTCCACTGATTAAGATAATTTGTCAGTAAGGTTTAGGAGGCCTCAAGATATTTTTGTCTAAATTAAATTAATGTTTAATGAGATACAAAACACTGACTCGGAACATTGATAGACACTGAAATGAACAAAACAAACGTTCAGATCTATTTTAATTTTTGAATTAGATTCTACAAACAATTAAGTTAAAATTTTATTAATAATTAATTCACAACGGGATTAGTTTTACATCTTACTTAATTTTTTGCTATCAAAGTGGTGTATTTTTCAATTCCCCTATTATCTCACTCTCTCCCAATATATATATCTATATATATATATAAATGTTGTGTTGGTTTGTGTATGCTCGCATAACTCAAAAAGTTCTGCATGGATTTATCTGAAATATTGACACAATGTTGCATTTGACTCCGGTCAGGATCTTATGTACTTTTTATTTCAAAGTTCTCTCTAATTTTTTTTTATTTCATTTTTAAGTGATTTTTTGGTGTTATGACGTCATACGATGTCATGATTCGCTCTGAATGCGAAAATTTAAACTTTACGCATAGAGTTTTCCAAATTATTGTACAACTCTACTATGGTTATGTTCATTGGTTGGGAAATTTATCTATTTCTTGTTCTTTGATACGTAATTGGGATTATTTTTCGAATAAATCATTTTTAAAAAATATTCTTTCAACAACTCAAATTTTGTTTTGTAATTTTGGCAACAATCGGATAGCATTATCGCGGGATGTTTACGACTTTGTTTATATTCTACATCGAGTTTTTTTTTTCTGTAATTTTAGGCTAAATTTATTTCTCTTTATTAAGCGAAAATCAAATTTACATAATTGACTTCTGTACGCTACTTATTTTTCTACCAAATAGTTTCCGTCAACCATTTACCTCAAATAAAAAGACGTAGCCAAATGCCGCGATATAACATTCAATATTTGGAAACAATATTTTTTCCCACTTGGAGACATTTTAATTTGACGAAATTAATCGACTGAGTTTTAATAAGAATGTTTTTCCCCTGTGCTTTAGACAACGGTGAACAACTTTTTAAATTTATTTGATTCTTGCGTATTATCGCAACAATCATGATAACTTTCAAAGTTGGCCATTCCATTTTTGCAGATGTACGCGCGGAATTGGGAACCATGTGCTTCGTTTTATACAATATCGCCAATAGGGTGCGATAGTATGTAAGTACCTTTCATTTGATGTTACTATTGAAATACAAATGGTAAAACTAAGACTTTCTGATTTTGATTCATCAAAATATTGCACCTTATTTTTTTTATTGCTTTATAAGATTATAACCTTCTTAAACAGATTCCATTAGTAATTTGATAAAAAAAATATTTGAAGTTATTATGGATTGCTTTTGTCAGGTACGTAGAGCTACCGGTGTATCAATGATGAAGGGCCCCAACGAATGTTATTACAGTTTCACTTACATGGTGTTCATATCTGAAAAAGGGCCCCAAAGGAGTTCGGATACAAGGCCCACTCAGAGCTGTTTTGTAATTTCATATGCTTTTATTTAAACCTTCATTTTAACTGCAGTCAATCGGCTTCAGTACATAAAACTGTATTGCAGAAACTCGGACTTAGGTCATCATACTGACCAAGCAAACGTAGTATGAGGGGTAGTTGCTCATCAAATTAGAGTAGGCATCAGTGAACGAACAAAACAGACAGATGGCTTAAATACATGTGGAGGAAACAGGTGGTTGTAAGATTGTAATTATTTTTTCAAATTATACTTTCGCGTTGATAAAGATAGTTCCACTCTTTTTATGTCAATTAGTGTTAGTATTGTATATCATTTTTCAATTTATTTTTAAGCACAGAATATTTACTTTGGATAATTTTTATATATAAAATACTAATTTTAATTCTGTACACTATGGATCTGTTTGGCGTGATTTCAAAATCTCTCCACAAGCAAGTAGCATACCGATTAAAATTTTCCGCCTATTTTACCTTTCTCCAATGAATATAAATTAAATTAATATATAATTTTTATTTTTTAGTACTTTTTTTTAGTCGACCATTTACCTAAAATCAAAAGACATCGTCAAATGTTGCAATATGCATTTAATAAGGGAAAAGCATTCTATGCCTGTTTGTGCACAATAAAACATTTTTGTGTTTGGCAGTGAATTTTTCCACGAAATAGTTATTGAAATTTCTAATAGTTGGAGCAATAACATTATACTCACAAAATATCTATTTTGTGTAAATTCAAAATTTTATTTGGTGTTACTGTGAAATACAAATGGGAAAATTAAGATTTTCTGATGTATATTTTGTGTTTGCTTTGATATTTATGTATTATTGCAACCATATTAGCAATATTAGCACTTGATTGCCAATTCACCGTGTATGATGCGAACAAAATCGGGGTTGATATACACTGGTGTGCAAAAATTAAGGACAAGACGGTTTTTTCAATATAACATGGTACAAAAGCTTTCCAAATCAACACATTTAATACCGTAAGATCCCCAATACGTAAGGACATGTGTAATATGTAAGCAACACTTACTAAAAGAGAAATCAGGGGGATAAAAAGAAGCTTGATTGAAAAAGTACCATGGAGCGCAATGCGACTGAAGGCCGAAACATCCCTGTGATGGGTGTCCAGCAAGAAACATCCGGTCTTTAGTAGGGGATATGATCTCCCCTGACTGCTAGGCAGGTTTCACAGCGTCTGCCCATGCTGAGAATGAGGGTGTCAATGAGTTGTTGAGGCATTGCTGCCCATTCGTATTGCAGCGCCAATCGAAGCTCCCGAATCGTTTCTGGTGGTAAGGAACGAGCTGCCAAGCGTCTGCCTAGAAAATCCCATACATGCTCGATGGGATTGAGATCCGGAGATCGTGCCGGCCAATCCATACGTTCAATATCCTCACTCTCTAAGAGCTGTTCGGCAGCTACTGTGCGATGACATGGTGCATTGTCGTCCATGAAAAGGAACTGCAGACCCATAGCGCCTCTAAAAAGACGCACATATGGAAGAAGAATCTCGTTACAATAACGGGTCCCGTTGACGGAACCTGTGTCGAAGATGTGTAGATCTGTACGACTACCAAGCATGGTGCCTCCCCAAACGAGAACACCGCGACCTCCATACCTGTCCCTTTCAATGATGTTCGAGGGATGATTACGGCTTCCCCGCTCTCTCCAGATGAGTATGCAATGAGAATCTCTACTTAAACTGAATCTGCTCTCATCTGTAAAAAGTACTCGTCCCCATTCATTGTCTCTCCAATTCCAGTGTTCCCGGCACCACAGAGAACGCCTTCTCCGATGGGCAGGCGATAAAGGTACACACCGTACAGGGCGTCGTGCAAACAGACCACCACCGTGCAGTCTTCTGGCCACGGTAAAACGCGATATCGGTCGTCCAGTCGCCTGTGTCGTGTGTCTAGCGATTTCTCCCGCTGTCTGCCGCCTGTTGCTTCTGGCCTGTAAGACAATGTACCGGTCATCTGCGGGTGTGGTTCCTCGTGGACGACCACTACTGAACCCCCGGATAGCTGTTCATGTAGTTTGAAATTGTCTCCAAAGTCGTGAAACGATGCTGTGAGCAATTCCGAACTCTGCAGCCACTCTTGTCACACTGCGGCCTTCCTCCAACTTCCCAATGATTGGACCTCGGGTAAAAGCATCCAGATGTCGTCTAACAGATTGATTATTCGCCATTTCTCGCTGAGGCAGCAACTCGGTGTGATTTTAACTGCTATACGGCGTGCAATCTCTTTGCCAGAAATACTGATCTTACACCGACAACATGCTTTATACTACTCAGACACTCCCCCATTACGTCTACCTGCATATCTGCGCATGTGCTACCGTACATCACCTTACTTAATCTCCTGATTGGTCTTTCTGTCCGCTCTGCCTCTTCGTTCAGCTGATATGCTAATTTTTCGACTTCGTCCTTAATTTTTGTACACCAATGTAGTTGCAACAGTACCCAAGAACCTTTGCTTGCAACTTTTTTTGTTGATTTTATCAAAATTATAATTTGTTATTAATAATTCGTTTTTGATAGCTTTTTATTATTTAAGTTTGTTGTAGCTAGCTGTATCCAATCATGTTTTCCTGTGGCTCTGTCTGCTTAATACGAAAGAAAAGGGAAAGCATACATTTCTAATATCTTTAATCGCTTGCACTTGATGTATGATTTTTTATTAAAAAAAATCTGGAAATATACATAAACAAAAACTTTTCTAAACAGATTTCATTTGTAATTTAGTGACAGAATACTCCCAAGTTATGGTTTTTTTGTCATGTTTTGAATCTAAAATTATTTGTATTGTCTCCATAGGGAAGGTGCCAAGTTTGAAAATAAATTTAAAATGACCCTTCTTGAGGTCATAGGGTTAATTTTACAATGCTTATGTGTAGACATTTTGTCTTGCTTCATTATCTGTATAGATACATAAATTGTCTGCTGTGTCCACTTTAGGGCAGTAGTTGTCATTTTTCAACACTTCATGAACCACTTAATTTATTACTTTATAATTTGCGGTTCACTAAAAGGATTGACCTCTCTCTGTGGCGGATCACTATAGCTACATTTACGTCTTTGTTTAATCTTTCATACCCCTGAAAATAAGCTTCATGAAAAGCGATAACAATCGACAGACTGAAGTGTTTTGCCACCAATTTTCCAAAAATTGATTCAGGTTACCAAAAATTGCTATCCTCAGGAACTTTGTTTTTTCGTTTAGTTATTTCGGTAACTAAAAGATTTTACTAAAGTATAATCCATGTTCCATAATATATTATTTTGTTGTTCATCTTTTTTTAAACTGAATCTTCATAGAAGTATAAATAATGTCCCCATTTTTCTGCATACCATCCAAAATTTCTCACATATCACCAATGGATGACTGCTGCTCTGTAACACACAACAGTAATTATGAATTAGCATCACCATAACAAAATTGGTGCCACATGTATCACGCCTTAATATCTAAACAAAGATTGTAACATTTTTTTTATGAAAAAAGAAATGAGATTTGGATGTAAAAGGCTGTGATTTGCATGGCGGTAATTTGGCTGCAGTGATGTTAATATTTAAGTACACAGATAACAAATAATTGTCCATGTGAAAATCAGTCTGTGTCTAGATATGAGCCACTCTGTTTTAAAGATAGGCCTTTAACTTTGTTGATAACAACTGCTAATGCTAATCAAATTGTGAATTGCAAAAATACTCCATCATTATCAACACTTTATCGTAGATTTCTGTTGCAAAATCCATGTTTATATTGGAATTTTCCTGGAGTATATTCAATTGAAAATACCTTCACGGCCTCTCATTGCGTTGGATTTGAGCTGTGTCAATTGATGCACGTTTGAAGTTAAATATATTTCATTAGCATTTTTTATTTTTTCCTTTTCTTTTTGTAACTGATTTTTTTTTTTTTTTATTGTTTTGAAATTTTATGTTTTTGTTTTAACTTTATTTCTCTTTAAGTACAGTTTTAAGTTTTTAAGAAATTTTATGATTTGTTTTAATTTTTTTTTCTTTTTAAGTGCAGTCAATTGGCTTCACTACTTAAAAATAATGCCTTGCGGGAAATCAAACTTAGGTCGCCATGCTTGCAAGACAAAAGTACTGCAATGAGTGTAATTGCACATCAAACTAAGAAAGAATGGGTATCAGCAAACGAGAAAAACAGACAAAGAATGACACAAATACATGCTGAGGGTGCATCAGAGCAACATGCAGCCAGACTTGAGGAGGCACATTTGCGAGCACATCATTTGTGTTTTACAACATTAGAAAGATGTCATCCAGAAACAGCACATCTGCGTCAAACATGACTTAGTGGTGAGCAATCACACAATAACAGTCACCTTGCATTCCGGTTCAACCCAATGGAAGATTCTAGGTTCAGGCAGCATGTTCTCATCAACACAATGATGGACGTGTATCCTTATCGCAATGCTCTGAAATTTAAGTGAGAAACAAAAGAAATTTTTTGTACCCCTGAAAAAATTAAACTGCCTCAACTTAGAGAACCACAGAGCCATTAAAAATTTTGCTTGCTACATATACTGCAGAATCAAAACATTTCCTACATAACAATTCATGTTTCCAAATGACATTGTTTGGATAAATGTGAATTTGTGAACACACATCTCTGATTTAATAGAAATATCCATAAGCATTGTAAAACCAACCTATTGCCCTCAAGGAATCCAGAGTAGATCCATTGAAAATTTATCCTCAAACTTGAGGTCTCCACTTTAAAGACAATGTAAATAAATTTAGGTTCATAACATAAGGACAAAAAAAAAGCCTTAATAACTTCAAGCATTTGGTTAATAAACTATGAATGATATCAGTTAAGGAAAGATTTGCGTACATATATTTATACATTTTTTTATAAAAGATCACACCTACAAAATGCAAATGTTTTAACGTACTGAAAACATGTGCTTTCTGTTTAACAAGACTGAGCCACAGCAACGCATGGCAGGGTACAGCTAGTATATAGATATTTAATTGTTCAAATTAATAAAAGTCTATTAATAAAATACTTTCTTTTCATCCATTCAAGAGTTCAAATACATTTTTTAAATTTGTAGTGGATGACACTTGATGTTAATACAGTTTTTTTTCAAATATTAGTTTATTAATTAAATTAAAAAATGGATAAATTAGCAAACAAAAATAATAGTCTAACAGCATATGTAGAAAGGAAAATCTTTGTGTCCCTGCAGCGCAATTGATAGCCCGTTGAATTCCTAATCCAAAGGTCGTGGGTTCGAAACCCACCTGAAGCGGCCTAGTTTTATGAGAATGTGATTTCTTTTTTTACTATACTATTTTATTAGATAATTAAAATTTAATTTAATTAATGAGTAAATAGTAACAAAAAAATAGTCCAACACCCTATATAGAAAGGAAAATTAAGAATAGCAAGGAAAAACGCTTTCTATTTTGTCACTTAATATTGTGATTTTGTCATATGAATGTACATATTTACATTAATTGTAACTATTTACTAAAATTAACTAAATAAACTTTTTCTTTGTTGACCTAAGTAGGAATTAACTTAAATTTTTTTTTTATTACTTATATATTATTGTTAAGGCAACTACGTTTGGCGCCATGACTTTGAGAAGGCTCATAAATGAATATTTTTTTAATATTTAGCGTTCTTGGAATTAGAATTGTTCTAAGTTAATTATTAGTCTTAATATTGTTCTAAGAATATAATTACAAGACTAAATCATTTGAGCGCATCTTGTTGACCAAAAATTTTGAAGGAATATTTTCAAAGCATTTCACATAAAAGATGCTTCTATAAAAATAATATTATTATGCCTAAGACTTCTATAAAGGAGCTGAACTGGTACTAATTAAGTTAGAGCTGCTTAAATTTTCAATATTTGCGATTCAATAATCAATCATAATTTTCCTCTCTCCCCCTCCATACAATAACAATGTATCGAACTCAGTAATATACATTGACACAAAAGCTACAACACGACTCTAACCTCTTAAATGCCACAGGCGTACATAGGCGTCTCTTTCAGCAAGTGCATTAATTGCCCCGAACGTATATACACGTCTTTAAGAAGTACAATCTTTTCTCAGCTCTGCTTTCCATAAAATTATTTCAGAAGCTTTGGAATTGAATAAAATTACCGTGGCATATTGTTTGCCAAGAATATACTTATTTCAGAGAATTCGCTTTTTTATTCTCCCCCCCCCCTTCAATACAACACATACGCGTGCTTACGTAGAAAATATTGGCATTGAGGACTGAATCGCGTAACTTTTATTTAAAAGTTAAGGGATTATTATAAATCGTATAAATTTTCAAGATACGTGCTAAATTTTGAAAATAATTTTATATATGACAAGCCCGTAGAGTCACTGGTAATTATTAAAGTTGATCTTAACTTTAGAATTGTTAAATTAATTATCAAATACATAAGATATGCAGTACTCCTGCATTGATAAGTTTATTATATCAGTGCAAATGTGTATTTTATTTCTAATACATCAGAATACATCTTTTTTTTTTTTACTTCAGTAAATAATTTTTTTGTTTTCGACTTTTCAATAAGCTCTCCGCCCCTTTTGTAGGGTGTGACGAGGCTTTACTGCGTTTTCACACTAATCCTCTTGTAGGAATCTTTGGGGCCAGAATTGAGTTATTTCATATTTAATCCTCTCAAGAAGAAAACGCGATATGCAGATTAGATAGTAGATGTATAGTGGAGGTTTAGTATTCACGTAGTAGAATAGAAGGAGAAAGGAAGCTGAGATGCTGACTGCCTTAAGCTGTTGGTAAGACATTAAACATAGAAGCGTGGTTATAGAAGGGGCTTTAGCGTGTTAAGGAATTCAAGGCAGGTAAAGATTCTTAAGATAACTTCTCATCAAGATAAGTGGTTAGGATTCCAGGCGCTATTTACTTAGAATTTAGATATATCACTCCTGATTGCATCCCCATAATAAGACTTGTGTTGTTTGGATCAATATATTCGAATAGTAATAAATTAGTTTCATTATGGCTAACTTTGTGACAAATCTATACGGAACTTTATTACTAACCTTCTGAGTCGACCTTTTTAGGGAAATTTAATTCCCTACCTATTTCCAATCAACTCCAAAAAGCGGACAGGATTCCTTGTTATGCATATTAGATACAGTATTTAAGTCAAACGAAATAGTAAAGTTAGAGCAGTAGGGAGATAGATATTGAAGCATAAAGTTATAGTGAATTTGAATTGAAGATTTCTTGTTGGAGATAATTTAATCTCAAGAAGAGTTGAGATTCCGTTGGTAATTATAGATTTATAATTAAAGTCTCATTAAAGTTTTAGGAGTGAGATTAAAGTTAAATGTTCAATGAGAACATTATTAAATATAATTCTGGGATCTCTTATCGTGGTAATCTCTGCGTGATCGTTATTTAATAAATTAATTAATTGGATCATTAATTAATTAAGTTAATTTAAAGGATATTACCTTTAAAACCTCATAATACTAGTTAGATAAATTTGTCAATAAGTCTTTGATTCTATTTGGATAAGATAACCAAATAAAGAAAGTTGTTTATAAAAATGGCTACTGGTTCTTACATGACTCCTATTTATTCTCGTTTTCTAAGTGAGGTCCTAGTAGACCTTCACAACTTGAGTGATCAATCATTTCCTCCTACAAATCTAGGTAGCGTAGATGAAGAGATGGAACCCCCAGATCGCGGGGTATCACGCCCCTCAAGGGGAGGCATGCACCATAGTTTGAGAAACGTGGATTTAAGTATATAATTTAGATGTGAATTTATTCATATGTTGATATTTTACAGAGTAAGTAAATTTTAACAAAAAATATCGGTTATTATTTCAATGGATCGCAACTCTCAAAATAATGTAAATTTTTCAAAATTCCTAGTTTAGACTCTGTAGAGCAGTATTTCTCAAACTGTGGGGCACCCCACCCCTAGTGGGTCGTGATAATTCTACGAGGGGGCGTGAGCATATTGAAAAGTCGAAAACAAAAGATTATTTTAAAAATATTAATTTACCGAAAGTATGCAAACAAAATACATTCTGACATAATAAAAAAATATAAAATACACATTTACTCGGATATGATGCACTTACAAATATATCGGCATTTCACAATGTATATTTTATAACTAATTTAACAATGCTAAGTTAAGAACAAGTTTTTTTAATAATTAAAAGTGAACCCATGGCCTTGTCATATATAAACATATACAAAAATTAATGTTTATCTGGATAATTTGTACGGTTTATAATCCATCCCTAAAATGCCGATTAAAAGTTACTCGATTCTCTCCCCAATTGCCACCATCGTAGGCGCGCGTTTGTAATGTATTGGGGGAGGAGGGGGGATAAGGAATATATATAAATAAGGAAATTATCTGAAATATAAGTAAATCCTTCGCAAACACTCTGTCAAGATCCTTTTATTGCATTCAAAAGCCTTCGGAACAATTCTATGGATAGCAGTGCACAGAAAAAGCTCGTACTTCGGAAAGATGCATATATATGTCCGGGGCAATTGACGCTTTGGCTGAGTGAGACGCTTATATACGCCGGTGGCACTTCAAAGGTTAAAGTCGTATTGTAGCTTTAACGAAGTACAGTAATATTGAATTCAATACATAGTTTTTCTATGGAAAGGGGGCGTAAAGAAAATTATGATTGAATATTGGGTCGCAAATGTCGAAAGTTTAAAAAGCACTTCTGTAGAGAGAGGTCCAAGATATATATAGGAAAAAAAATATTATTATAGAAACCTTTTCTTATAAAAGGAAAATGTTTTTTTTTAAAAAAAAAGTCATTCTCTCTTCATTTGTTACCTAAAAACTGCATTTAAAAAGTTTTTGAAGTGATAACTTTTTTAGGCGCGTTTTGCTGGAGAATGAACTTGAAGGATGCGTTTTATGAAGCCAAGCATTATTGCGCTCGAGTTTGTAAAACACGTAACAATGGATCCAAATTTTCCGTAACAATGTGTGTAAAGTCCTTCAACAAAAACAACTTTGACAACAATGACAAAATTCGGCGTCGAAAATCTGTTTTCAGCTAAACTGGAATTTCATGACGTAGCTCTATTGACTGTATTAATTAACTTTGTTTAAAAAATAAATGCTTTTAATATGTGATTAACTTGAAATGTATTATTAAAACCCCAATCTCTACAGTGTTTTACGAATTTTACAAATTTCTATGGATCTTCTTGGATTTAAATTTTAAAAAAAAAGAAAGTTACTACTATTTTTCAAGTAGATAGGTACATTGTATAACTTTCTCAACTCTGCCAAATTTGACTGAGATAGAATATTGTAAAACTTTAAAAAATTAATGGAATTTCGTAATTTTGAAAATTTTCGTTTATTTCTGCTTTTTTGCGCATAAAATATTTTTAAAAAGGGCACTTTTCCATTTCAAAGAGCCATAAAAGTGCAACGAAAAAAATTGTTAAAATCCCCAATTCCACTAATAATTAATTGTAAAAAGCCTACGACAAAATATACCAGTTTGAGGTTTATGGAGCATGTGCAGAAAGACAATTTTCTGATAAATACATTACAACTGATAGTTTTCTTTATTTTAAAAAGCTATTTAGAGTGAAAAACTTTGAGAATATAAGAAAATGCTGAAATATTTTCATCACAGATAGTATTATTTACATTTTGAATTTTCCTTTATACAATGAATGCAAGAAATGTCTAGGTTTTCTCTCCCATACATAATAGTAATGAATAAATAATTTTAGGACAATATTAATATGCCCTTGTTTTTATATATAATTCACTTAACTAATCCCTGAAATAACATTACTAAATTTGAAGTTATCACTTTTATCGTGGGGTCTTAAGCACACACATTCTTTTTTTCTTGAAATAATACTCATAAATAATTTTAAATACCGTAAAATCCAGCGTATCACGCGCACCTATACTTTGAAGCTGCATTTTTTAATTTTGAGGTCTATTCGTAGCACCCCCTTTTTACGAAGAAATCTCTTATGTTATGAAGTAATTTATTCTATGTATTTTTCAAAGATTTAGAAAAAAATACTATGCTTTTAGAACTAAAACCTTTCAAGTTCTCAAGGAATGTCTTTTCTTTAAAATAAACAGTACTTCGATTTACGCAGAAGTCTAATTTTTTTCTATGCTCATCTTTTTATTTTTTAAGCACTCATTTTTATACCCAATGTATAACACGCACCCTTAAATTTCGATCATGTTTTTTGCTTTAAAAGTGCTCGTTATATGCCGGATTTTACGGTACATAATCTAATTCACACACAGGTTATACATTAAATACCGCAACATATTATTCATTTATGCTCTATTTCGAAATCATGATTGCAAAAGTAGTCAGTCACTTTAATGTATTAAATGCTGCTAAATAAAATCACATCTTTAGAAAGAAAATCCTGATTTTTTTATGCTTATTTCTAATTTACATATTTAAAAAATTCTCGCGCAAATTTAAATAACATCTTCAAAATCTGCAATTTTATTGTAAAATTGCTTAAATTTGCTGCCAGATTTTTTTGACCAATTATAATGTATATATTCAGTTTATCTAATCGTTACAATCCAATTTGTGGTTTCGTATATATTCGTACATAATTATTCATTATTAACGATCTTAATTAACAAGCACTTATTTTTATTTACAAACAAATCATAAGATAAATATTAATAAAAAAAACACAAATATATATTGTCACAAAACCAGTAACAAAATCTACAGCAGTACTTAAATCCTTATTAATCTATGTTTATTTATCTTTTATTTTCTTTTATGCAAATATACTACGTGAATTTAAACCAATTTTAATCCGTTGAAAAAAAAATTCATTAAGAATCATTCGGTAAGTCATGAATTCTAGATGAGCTATTTGCTTATTTAAGATTTAATTTTTCTAAGCAAGCCGTCTTCGAATATACTGTTTTCCAGCACAAAAATAAAATTTCTGTATTATTTCTGTGTTACCTTATTTATTTTTTGTAGGATATTACTCACAGGATAGCAGTAAAAATTACATTAACGGAATTTTAGATGCAAAAACGCTATGCTTTTCCGCAAGAAACTTTTTGCAATGTTTTCAACCAAGCCTACGAACGAATGTGTAAAAAGTAAAAATAACCTTTGGTTCTAAATTTTTCTCCGTGCTTAAAGAAAGGAGAATTGAGAGAAAAAAACTTCTTGACAATGTTTTTGTTTTTTAATTTAACTTTTCATTTTTTTTACTGAAAAAAAATCACATCTTCAAAAACAAAAACCTCGTATTTACGAACACAGCTGTGGTTGTAAAGAACGAGTCACAAAAAAAAGTATTTAGAATTTCTTTAAAAAAAATTGCTCATATCTAGTAGTAGAAATTAGATAACGAAATAAAAAAAGACTATATTTTTTACAGCTTTTCATTTTTTCTGATAAATTTCTGAAGAAATTCCATTTGTGTGTGTGTGTGTGTGTTAGAATAGAGAGAGAGTTTTAAAATTAGCAGCCTTAGTTAAGTTTTTTTTGCTTATTTCTTATGAATTATTTACGTTTTGGAAGTCATAAAAATTTAAGCCCCAAAAATTAAGATTATTATTTTTTACTTATCCATGATAATAGAAATACGCGTGTGTGTTGCAGATAGAGAAAAAAATTATATACCATACACTTCCATACATGAGATGAGAATTTTGGGAAATTCTATTAAATTTAAAGTAAGGGGGTCATCTTATACAGATGCATTAATATCGGAGGGAGGGGAATAGTACCAAAAAATAGGTTCTTTATTTTTAACATTTTCCATCAGTTATGCGCTGCAGTTTTAATCTTTTAACTTTTTGAAATATTTTATTTTAAAAGAAAAGCAAAATCACACTTAAAGAGTTCAAGGTTAGTGAGAGAATTGTTTCCGAGTATTTCTAAAAATTTATGTCCTCACATTAGGATTTTTAAAAGCATTTGATCATTATGCGGGAAGTTTTTCTTTCAGGCAGGGTGGCTGTGATAGCCTAGTGGTCAAGGTATCGGATCGTGGCTGGCGTGTCATGAGCTCGATCCCAGTATCACTAAAGACCCGCCGTGTAGGGGAGCGATACAAGTTAAATCTGTCAAAAGCCTCCAATGTCCTCCTTACGACAATAAGTAACCGAATTACATAAAGGGATAATATATAGCTTTTGTTATTCCATATCCCACAAAACCAGAACTGAACTGAATTGAATTACATAAAATTGAGCTCTATATATGGAATAAAACATTGTCTGCATGTGCCTGTCAGATTGTCTCAATGTATGTTTTAAGAAGGCGTTCTAACTGAAAGTTGCGGTAAATAATTCCGAAATAAAATTTTATTTCTTGTATTTCCTAACCTTCAAAGTGAGAACTCGGTATCACTATGAAATCAGGGATTCTCTGAAACACATCGCATTTTTTCTTGCAAGTACGTTTAATAACGAATATCGGCTGTTTACAGTAATATATATATATATGGGAAACAACAAGGGGTCCAAGACATTTGTCTTTCTTTATATTTATTAAAAGCTTAACAAAAATTAATTAAAAAGGTAGCTATTCTAACAGATAGGTTTATGTGACGACGGTAACGCCTGCTCGCGCACCTCAGTCCTTCTCTCTCTTTGCTCTCTTCTCTTCAATGGTTAAAGTTTCTCAAGGTTTTAGTTCGTGTTTCACTTAGCTGCGCCTGCGCGCGAAGACAGCGTTGTCTGCTGACGATTGGATCCTACATCCGGCCAGCCTGACTGTACGCTGTCCGCAGCGGTACTTCCATGGAGACCAGAGGAGAATCTGAAACATACAAAAAAGACGGAACAGACAAGGACTATACGACAAATACACTAAGATTTAACATATCATAATTTTTCTGAACTAGACAGTTTCTCCATCATGTGAAGGCACCTCTTCGACATCCGGAAGATTCAACAGGGAAAACATTGTGTTTCACAGGCATGGCATGATTCTGAGATGACGATAGTACGGTAGGATGAACGGAATCATTTATTTTGCTATCTTGGTCTTTATCAGTTCCATCAGGCATAAGAACGTCTTTTTTAACAAGCTCTTCTTTGCTTGAACGCATCGATATTTTCCTCTCTAGAGTTCTGGATGTCTGTTCAAAACGATCTCTCTTTTTCCTCCGTTTCCACTGCCAGGGCTCGAAGAATCTCCGGAACATCGCAAACCATCTATGTTTACTCTTCATAGGTGAAGGGGTGGGTGATCGGGGGTTGAAGTCCACGGAACTCGTTTTCATGGCACCATTGACTTTCTTACACAATACTATATCAGAACATTTTTCTCTTATAATACTCATTTTTAACTTAGTACTCTTAATTTTATTACATTTATAATTCTTAATTAGAGAACTCTCAAATCATTTCTAGTATTAAAGTTTTTAACATGTGACAAATCATAACTAGAGTTTTCTATCACATTTGAAAAAGAAACAACGCCTAAAGAGGATTCTCTTTCATTCAATAAAACATCGCTCTTTGCGTGGCCTAGTTTCTTTATTTCAGCATATACACTGGGATGTATAATAAATTCTTCGCTCAAGGTCGGTGATATTGCCGTTCGAACACTTAGACTGGTAGAGTGTTGATTAAGAGAAATATTTATGGCTGACACTTCTACCATACGCTTTTCGCCAAAACATGAGCTTAATGTTATTATTTCTTCGGAAGGTTTTTTCACTCTAATTAGTGGGGAATTTAGAACTGGGATCTGGCAACCTGAATCAATCAATGCTGCTACGGGCTGATTTTCCACAAAAATGTTTACATATTAGAGCTGTGCGAACTCATCGTTTTGTTTTTCGCTCTTGACTTTCAAAGTATTCGCGTTTTTTCTATTATGGATGTGGCTGTTAGATTCTTTAGGCTTAAAACGCTTCTCACAATCTCTTGCGTAATGAGACGAATCACCGCATATAAAGCAATTTTTATTTTGTCTTTCAAGATATTGGGGATAGTTCTCTTTAATCTCTGGTTTAAAGTTTCGTGATCTATTTTTAAAGGGGTCTTCGGTATATCCACAAGCAATAAGAGTTTCCTTACGTGATCCGCTTCTAGATGAAATATAAATATCGCACTCTTTAGCTAAATCAAATGTCTAAACCAATCTTCTGCTTCTCGAATGCCAATATGAGTGGCGGTTTCCTTATTTAAAGTTTCAAATAATTCATCAGAAATTAAAAGATCACATAGAGATTCAAAGGAATTAACTTTTCTTAACGAACAATAATATTGGAAGTTTGCCGTCAATCTTGCAGCAAATTGGATGTATGTCTCGCCTGATGATTTTACAGCATTTTTAAATGAGTTTAAACACTCACGAGGGGTTAATTGGAATTCTCTGAGTACAATAGATTTTAGTTTTTCATAGTCATTTAATTCCTCCTTTTTAATATACAATAAGACATTATGAGCTCTTTCGCCCAGAAGATTTATCAAAATTTCAGATTTATATTCGTCGTTTATTTTCTTGGTTAAAAATGCGCGTTCTAATGATTGGAAGAACAGATTAAAATTTTCAGATCTGGTGGGAACAGGAAGAGATAAAGTTTTAATGCTTTTGATCATATTTTCTATGTTTGTTTCGAACTGTTTCTCTTCGACTTTAGCTGCAGGATTTAAACTTAATGCTTTATTTGTAGCCGTTTGAAGTTCGACTTCTTTTTCTAACTGTGCTAACTGAAGTTTTGCGAGCTCAATTTTCTGTTTTTCTAAAGTTGCCTCTCTTTCGTTTCGCGATACTCTCTCATCTATACAGTTTTGAATTAAAGTTTTAACGAAATCTGGATCGCTTTCAAATGTACTACTCTCCTCAATTTTAGTCTTTAGTTTAGCTATGGTGTCCGTACTCTCCACAGTACCGTCTAGATCCTCAACAACTCTTATGAGATCCTCTTTAAGAGCGTTTTTATACATTTTAGAAAAAATATGGAAAGATCCTACCTTTTTTTTCTAGCTCCCTTGTTGCTCGCACGTACCATCTATCCAATAATTGAAGAAAAACGTTGATTTCACAGATCTCACCTCTTCGCAGGTTATATCTTGAACAGATAAATAGTTCAAACCTCTACACAGGCGGAATGAAGTTTAAAAATTCAACCTCTACACAGGTTGAACGAAGTTTCCAAAAAATGGCGACGCGTCTCCTCCACGGACGCTTTTGTTCACGTTCCAAACTTTGATCAAAATCGAAATTTTTTCGATCCCGGCCGAGCCCCCATAATTTGTGGGAGACAACAAGGGGTCCAAGACATTTGTCTTTCTTTATATTTATTAAAAACTGAACAAAAATTAATTAAAAAGGTAGCTATTCTAACAGATAGGTTTATGTGACGACGGTAACGCCTGCTCGCGCACCTCAGTCCTTCTCTCTTTGCTCTCTTCTCTTCAATGGTTAAAGTTTCTCAAGGTTTTAGTTCGTGTTTCACTTAGCTGCGCCTGCGCGCGAAGACTGCGTTGTCTGCTGACGATTGGATCCTACATCTATATATATATATAAATCTTTATACATAAAAATCTTCTGTGCGTGTGTTTGTCACTAAACTCCTCCTAAACGGCTGGACCGATTTCGATGAAATTTTTTGTGTGGGTTCAAGTAAATTCGAGAATGGTTTAGATTCACAATTCGGTTCGATATCGCAATTAGTTTTAAAGATATAAATTAAAAACATTCAAAAAATACTACTCAACATTCACCTGCATTGTTGTAACAACGCTATTGTTATAAACAAGTAATATAAAAAAAATTTTTAATCAATTCCTACTTATCAACCAAGAAAAAATTTATTTTAGCTACTTTTTACTAAATAGTTGCAATTAATATAAATATGTACATACATAGGACAGAATCACATCATTAAGTGGTAATTAATTTTTATTAATTTTCATTTAAGTATCGTATTGTCATCCAAAACAATCGTGTATATAAAATTTCCTTTCAACTGAATGCTTTATTTAACACGTGAGAAAAAAACTTTTTCGAATTTTGACATAAGTCGCCAATGTGGCTGTATTTGTAATTTTTTAAATAATTAGTTATAATCAATTAATTTCTATTAATTATAATTAAGTTATTATATTGTCATCCAAAATAATCATGTACATTACATTTTAGCTCAATTGAGCGCTTTAAAATGTATTTTATTAACGATTGAAAATTTCACCAAGATAAATAAATTAACAAATAAAATATGTATAGAGATCGTGAGCTAATAGTAGGAATTGAAAAAGACGTAAGTTGGCGTCGAAAATTGATTTTCAGCCAAACTGGCCAAACCCGGTCTTTATTGTTACGAAAATGCAGACGCGATTCACGCTTTTTAGCGTTTTTAATTAATATCTTTTCAAATAATTTTTATATATATAATTCTTCTGTGCGTGTGTATGTAACTGAACTCCTCCTAAACGGCTGGACCGATTTTGATGAAAATTTTTGTCTGTTCCAGTGGACTCGATAATGGTTTAGATTTATAATTCGGTTTAAAAATGTTTATTTAATTAATTTTTTATTTATAAATTGTTGATCTTGGAATGTTTTACATTGGATCCGGCAGACTGCGCTAAGATCGCAGTATCGAATATTCAAAAATCTTTTATTACAGTTCAAGTTGGTCCCGACAGTTGGAGCTGTGATCATTTCAGGAAAATATTTTGTCACTTCATGTTATTAATTTGTTGAAATAAATCATGTGTGTTAGCTAAATTATTACATTCAGATGTAATTAGTGTTTGAAGAGTTTTGAAGTTTGCATAAAAAACTATACATTTTATGTACAATTTAATAAATATACCTGTTATAAAATAGTTTGAGTCTCAACTTTTTCACCTTTAATTAAAATAAGTTTAAGTTTTTATTCACACAGCCTTTACATTTAACTTCGCTCATAATTCATTGTACTCGATTGTTGATGCATGATTGAAGAAAATATGACCTGCTGAATCACGCAGGAACGAGATTGAAGACGGATTGAATCGGTTTCGACTGGTGTGAAGGCATGAACTGTGGTTCTAGACTTATTATTATCTTGGTCAGTCAGATTCGCTGTGGTTCGAGTTGATTGTGACTGACTGGGATTCATTTGGTGAGAAGGGATCCTAAGGCTCCCTTCACACCAAACGATTCCGAGTCTGTAGCAATCTTTCCAATTCACAACGATTCTGAATGAACAGAGATTTGCCTTCACACCGCCACGGGTCAATCATTCTTCCATCAGTTGCTGTCAAACATGGATGCTGTTTTTAATATTTTAAGACAATTAACGTTTCAAGCTATTAATTTTACAACTGTATTTTCATTTATTTTAAAGTTGAACTACATAAAACAAAAAATATAATAACGGGGTTTTATTTATTTATTTTTTTATATTTTGCATGTCAAATGTTAGTATAGTCTGAAAAGTAGTAACAAATAGTAAATATGTATGTATTGTTACTATATTATAATGCAATTACTTTTACAAATAATATATCTAATGTTTTTAAAAGGCATTTAAAATGTTGTTATATACTATAGCTTTTGTAGCATATAATAACTATTTTTTTATTTTATGTATCTAAAAATTGCAAATACATTAATGAATTAAAAATTTTACATGCCATTTACATTTTTTTTGTTTCGTATTGTATATATAGTAATAAAATGAAATCTTTAAAAAAAATTTTAATTATCGACAATATCGGTGTTTTATTTTATTTTAGAATTCTTATATAAATATTAAAAATTTTTTCTCTCCCAAAATTAAATAAATTCTTATCAAATTGATCTCTGAAGCTATATATTTCAAACATCCTTCAGAATTTTCCCTCCCCTCCCAAAAAAACACATTTTGCTTTAAAGTATTAAAAAGTAAGGAATAAAGTTTTCAAATTTCTAAAATTGAATAAAATAATGCATGCAAAATTAGTTTTGTTATTTACGCAAGATTAGCAGGAATAAAAAATACAGCCTACACACTCGGCGACAAGAACTAGAGTTAGTTTACATAATGAAAAAGAATACTATGAATAAATACCACACAGAGAAATATAAGCGCCATCTATTGACATAAAGACAAACTCATGCTAACCCTAACAAGAACATTAAAATCTTTAAACATCTAAAATTAGCTTCCTTAATAGAAACTTTATGTGATATAATCACTAATAATATAAAAAACAATAAGAATAAACACTCTATTTGTTTAAATTCACTTTTTCTTTAAGAAATAGCTCCCGGCTGCTGGTGAATCACGGAAGAAAATCTGACATGCCGAATCACGCGTAAGTCAGAATGACGGCGGATTGAACCGGTTTTGTTTGGTGTGAATGCGGAAAGCGAATCTTGGCTTATTTGAGCGAGAAATTACGAACCCGAAACCTGGTCAATCAGACAAGTTTGATGGTGAATGAATCGGAGTCGTTTGGTGTGAAGGGAGCTTAAGCTTATTTATGAATCCTTTAAATCAAATCGTTCTTAGTTAATTTTAGCTCGTGAACTGATTGATTGTTTACTACTGTCACGTTCAGATTGCAATTGGTGACGGACCTAAACATTCTGAGCCATGATCGAGGGACGAGGATGACATCTGGAGAATAAGTTGGAGGCTGCAGAAGCTCATACTCCAACTCCCGAATCTTCTGATAGCTTCCAACTGAGACAAGGGTTCGAGCTCCATCATGCAAGAGTATGGGACTTGACATATTGACCAGTACTGGTTGTTTGAAGCGAATTTTCCAGTGGAATTGATCAGTTGTTGTTTTTAATCTCCTTGGAGCAGGAAAGTCTACACCAAGTCCATTTGACCTTTCCGCATAATAGTGTCACGCACAGGTCTTGATCTTCAAATAATTGTCACAGGGAAATGCCCCAGTAGTTCAGAAGATGAGCAGAGGAGAGAGCAGGGACAGGTAAACAAAGACTTTACACCTTGCACAAAAGTCATATTATGCAGGTTGCTGCTTCTAAAGCGTGCTAAGGCCGTCTGATGAGCCCTGGAACTCCTGCACTGAATAGTTAGGCCAGGAATCTTAGCTGCGTACCAGTGGTGAACAGGAGGGTTTCGTAAAGTCAAATTCATTTTAGTTAGAGAGCCTGTAACCCCTATAGATTGCGTCCCCAAGTGGCGGATCGGGGAATGCCTCTATTGGTTTTCCAATAAGTGGTAGATGGGAAATAAAATACCTTTCACAGTCCAACAGGAGTGAGGTTTAATCAGTCTTCCGCCCAAGTGGTTCCTCGCCTAAAGGGAAGCTGCATAATACCCTTCGCCATGGACCAACCGCATTTATTTGATTTTCACGCTGCATCTCGTCCGACGCGCAGGTAAATCAAGGGGAATTGATCTAATTGACGAGATACACGTCCGTACTTTTGTCAGGAATTCATAATGGACTATGGTCTTGGAACTACAAAAGTGACAAGATTTTTCTTAGGAAGGGGGTTCGGTTTAGGGATCTGTTTCACACGTTCGATTTTCTGCAGTCACTGTGCTTGGTGTTTGCGATTGCCATACAACACTTATTCTTCCTCGAAAGTCTGGAAGCAAGATTGGCTCTCTAACCTCACGCTTCTATAAAGATTTGTAGGCCTCCTGCCACCGTGTGTAGACGATGCACGTTAAGTATGTCGAGGCTCATACGACATCCCGGTAGTGTGATGAAGAAGTTAGGAGAGGGGGTTGCCGCATTTCAGGTGTCGTCCTCGTCAATTCACCTTGGTTCAAAATGACCAGTCCGTCGGCAAAACCCCTGAGTAGCTGAACAGTGCGATGTTAATATTTACTCACTCTAAGTCCAAGTATTGGCGTGTTGTGAAAGTTAGGTCAGAGGGATGCCAGCTCAGGTCCTCATCATTTGACCGTGGTTCAAAATTGAGTGCGTAATTCTAGTGCGTTAATAAACATTCACTCCCTAGAACTTTGAAGCGGGAGAGTAATATGCAATTAATTCCACATAATCGCTGGGGAAAAAATCTAACAACATTACAGAAAAAAAAATAGAATAAGTACAATATTATATCTATAAAGTATCTAAGATTGAATGATACAAATGTATCTATAAATAACTCCGTAACTTTAAAACTTCAATGAAAATATTACAACGAATTAAATTTCGTTCATTTATTAGAAGTTTTGTATGAATTAAAGCATACACAAAAAGTAGTTTCTTTACAATACTTCCACTTTCGTTTCAAATTAATCGTTTCCAAAACAAAAGTGTTGGGAATATTTAGAATATCGTTGACTACGAAGCCGGAAGAGATTAGCTTGTTAGTAAATATTTCATTCGTTAAAATTTGAAAAGAGAATACTAAAGTAATTTATATGAATTAATTAATACACTGCTGGACAATTGCTAAGGACGGATAACACTATCATCCATAGCAACCACAAAATGAAAGAAAGCAAAATGTGGAAAATTAGAATAAGTGCGGGATATTAGTAAGAAGAAGTATGAGTATATGCAAATTTTTTCCACGTCTGTTCATCACGTGATAGCGTTCATAAGAGCTTTAAAGGTTTTGACGCGTGTGGACAGCTGTTGTTTCAAGTCAAAGTTTTACAAGAAAGATTTAATAGACGAACTTAAAATTTTTGGCATGTCTTCCCGACATCACATAGATGATTTTATGCGTGGCCGAATTATTGAAAGATCGAAGAAGGGCAAAAAATAACAGATGTTGCCAGGAGTTCGACATCGCTCACGGCGTTGTTTCACGGCTGTGGTAAGTCATTTAAAACTACTGGAATGTGTAGTAGACGGCACGGGGGAGGTCGTGTTAGAAGTACGACGCCTGCAGAAGACGGATATATCGTCCTATCAGCAAAAAGGAACAGGCGCACCACAGCTCAGCAGGTGGCAAATCAGTTTCTTGCTGCCTCAGGAAAGCAGATCTCCCGAAAAACTGTTGCCAGACGTTTGAGGGGAGGAGGACTATACGCACGCAGACCTGTTGTGTGTGTCCCATTGACCAGACAGCACCGTACAGCCTGTTTGCAATGGTGTCGTGAGCATCACAATTGGACTGAACAGGACTGGGCATGCGTGCTATTCTTAGATGAGAGTAGGTTCAGTCTGTCATCGGATTGTAGACGCCAACTGATCTGGCGCGATAGTGGTACTGCTTATCGTCCAGAAAATATCCAGGAAAAGGACCGATATCCGACATGCAGTATCATGGTGTGGGCCGACATCAGGATCAATGGCCGCACGCGCCTACATGTGGTTGCGAATGGGACTATGACGGGCCAACGATACATTGATGAATTTCTACTTCCTCATGTTCGTCTTTTCCGTGGTGCTGTCGGTGATAAATTTATTTTTATGGACGACAACGCAACATGTCATCGAACACTCGCTGTTCAGGATTGTCTAGACAGCGAGGGTATTCAACGTCTGGTATGGCCAGCTCGTTCTCCAGATCTAAACCCCATTGAAAATGTGTGGGATGCTTTGGGAGGCAACTTGCTGGTCGAAACTATCCTCCGACAAACAAGAACACCCTCATCCGTGCACTCACAGAGGAATGGGATAAATTGCCTCAACAGCTGCTGGATAATGTTGTGCAAAGTATGGTACGACGTGTGGAATGTTGCATCACACTCCACGGTGGACATATCCCGTACTGATACCTTTCTTTAAGGTGCCTGCTGACTTTTAGATGCATTGTTCCATTTCTCCGTACGCAGATCAAATGAACATTTTTTTTTCTTTCAGATGTTTCACAGCTTTTGTACTTTCCAGAACAATAAATATTCTTTATTCTAATGTCTGAACAGTGTGGCAACTATATTTTATCCTACTAGGCCTCATGTCTCGCTTAATGTTATGCTACATAGCAATTTGTGATCCGTCCTTAGCAATTGTCCAGCAGTGTATTATATATCATTTTCATATTAAAAATATTATTGATTTTTCCTCTTTGTCGCAGATCATTTGTTCCCTTAACAAGTTGTAAGAAAAATTACAATATCGCTTTTAAGAGATACGAAAGCTTATTGATTCTTGATTTGGAATATTATCATCATTTCCTTCTTCTCTTTGTTCTTTATTTAATGATTTGAAACGAAACGTTTATTTTTAACTGTGTTTTAATTAGTAGCTTTTGATTTTAAAATTAAAAGTATTCATGGCCGATAAAAATTGAACTACACAGAAAAAGCAAGCAAAAAAATCTTTTGAAATCATCTTTGAATAAGGGATGGCGATCTGAGATGGATTAATCGAAAAATCGATTTCTCGGGCCAAAAAAAATCAATTTTAAAATCGATATGTAGCATTGAATCGATTCTGTGAATCGATATTTCATCCTAAAAAATTGACATTCGATTTTTTTCTGTTTTTGGTAAAAACCATAAAATTATTTACAATTAGTTGAATGTACTATCTTTAAAACCCGTAATATTACGGTGTTTGCATTTGAAGGGTTAATTTACTGGCAAGAACAAATAACTCTACTTATCATCACGTTCACTCAATAGCTATGATCTATATCAGTGTTCCGTGGACCGGTACCGGTCCGCACAAGAAACATTAAATTATTTCTCTTTTGTTTACTGTGGTATATTTTTCTTGGGTTTGGGCTACTTTTTATGAAAATCGCTTCATATTCCTTGTTAAATTCCTTTATATTCATTTTTTGGTGCAGCTCTATTTTATTCAGAAGTCACAATTAAATTAAAATTATTAAATTAAAACAGTCTAAAATATAAACAATCAACATCTTCCCCCTCAACGGTCCACAATAAATTAACAAACGTTGACCCGTCCGCGGCGATAAAAAGGTTGGGGAGCACTGATCTATATCAGTGCTCCGAAACCTTTTTATCGCTGCGGACCGGTCAACGTTTTGATAATTTACCACGGCCCGATAAGGGTGGGACACGTTGATTGTTTGGATTTAGGAATTTTAATTTAGTTACATTTAAATATGCCTTCAGAATAAAATAAAGTTACACCAAAAATTAATAAAAGTGATTTAACGTGGAATATAAAGTGATTTCCGTGGAAAGTTGTGGCAAATCCGAGAGAAAGGCACCAGTTTAAATAAAATGACAATAGTTTAATGTTCTTTAGGCGACCCGGCACCATTTGATCCAAGAAACAGTCCGCGGACCGGAGGTTGCGGATCACTGATCTATATGAGTATCGTGGGATCATCTGTTCCTTGTGAGAGCATTTTTTCAATTGCCGGCAACATCGCAAGTGATGAGTGGAACCCACTTGGATCCCAGTAGACTTGACAGACTGTTGTTTTTTAAAAAGTTTATATAACAAGCATTAAGCTGTATAATCTATTTTCTAAACTTTTTAATGTAACAAATACATTTAGAAAATAAATATCTTCTTTTATACCTGATACTTTGATATGGTAATAAAAATAATTGTAACTTTTTGAACTCCCTGAACTAAAAAATTCCCTGATTTTTACTGATAAGAGATCGTTTCTTATGGTATCTTTCTTGTTTTTCATAAAATGGATTTATATTTACATGGTAAATGCAGACTTGAAAAAAAAGAATCGATTTTTTAGAAATCGATCTCTTTGACATGGATTTTTTTTATGAATCGATTCATCAGGTTATGATTCGAATCGATTTAAAAATTGATCTTTTTCGGAAAGAATCGCCATCCCTACTTTGAATGCTTTAAATATTCTCGACCTGTATTTCCTTCATTGGCACCCACTGACTACCACTTGTGTTTCGTACGATGACTCACTCTTTAAACTGAAAATCCTTTGATCTTGATAATAAGAAAACTTCCACCCCAAAACATTTTCACTTTAAACAGAAATTGTACAGAAGTAGGATTCATCATCCATTAGAAAGTTGGCAAGATAATCTTAATTTGCATAATATAGGGGGGGGTTCATGAGTTCGAGCCTTGTGCTGCTACCGCCGTGTAGAGAAAGCTATTCCATGTTAAACTTGTAGAAACTCAAACGCCCTCCCACTGGCATGCTGTAAAAGTTAGGAGAGGTTGGTGCCAGCTCAGGTATCGTCCTCGTCACTTGACCGTGGTTATAAATAATGAGGTCAATCATCATTAACCCTCGCGCGCGAGCGTGCAGTTTTATAGTACTACGTAAACATGGCCCTCCTGCAGGAGAAAAGATATCTCCGTTATTATTAAACTCCCCTGCATACTTAAAATGTATCAAACATGTTTCTTTTGCTGAGTAGAGATCCGCTAAGGATGAGTTTTGTGGAAATGTCTCAGAAGGAAGAGAATCACGGGGCGTTATAAATTTTTTAAAAGTGTGTGTGTGCTTATGACCACACGATAGAAGTGATAACTTCAAATTTTGTAATGTTATTTCAGGGATTAGTTTGGTGAATAAAAAACAAGGGGATATTAGTTTTGTCCAATAAAAAATTATTTATTCATCTGTCTGTACTCATAAAGTAATATTTTTGTGTGAAATATGGAATCATATTTGAGAATTGTATTCTAAGAAGTAACATAAGGTTTATGGTAGCTGAATTAGGTTATAAATCCTTTAGATTAAAAATTTTATTTAAATATCTATTTTAAAAAAAAAAAACTCCGTCAAGCGTTGTTCCGTACTTCCTCGTGCTTTATTTGAATCATTTAACATAATTAAATTGAATTTTGATTTTTTAAAGAATTAATTAAAAGTTTTGATTTGTCTTTTGAAAAATTTACTTTAAAATTTCCACTTAAAATCATAGTTAATTTGTTCAGAAGACCCGATCCGGCTTTGTGAATTTTGGTTGTAATTTAACAATATTCAATTCTATCCGTGAATTAATTTAAGCAAAGGGATAGTAAGATTAGTAGTTGATTGGGAAAAGAGGAACCTAAATCAAAACCTTTAAAAAGTGATTTAATCAGAAAATTTATAACACCTAATCTGTGCTTATACTAGGTCTTTTGTCGTTGTATGGCAGTTTTGTACAAATATATCCGGTGCTGCTTCAAGGAAAGTCTTCTTAATTATATTTTGTTTTCTTGTATTTAAATTATTTAATGTAATTTTTTCTTAATACCTGTATACTTAATTTCATTATTTTAAATTTTTAATTGTTTTAATTTTCTTTTTAGACTCAAAGCATATTTAAGTAATGTGATTAATAGAACCATTTGTTCGTTGCTATTCCGATTCGCTTACAAAAAAGGATTTTTATTCTTAAGATCACTGCAATATTGCTAATGATAATTATACTATTTACTTAGTTATATAAAAATTTGTCCTTTTTCTAACTTTTATGTTTAATTTAAGTGTACGATTTCTCTTTCTCTCTAAGCCTATTTTTCAATTCCTACGCACACACTATATATTAGCTCAAACTCTATATTTATTTATCTGGGTGGAATAAAATACATTTTAAAGCGCTCAATTGTGCTGAAATTTTATATACACGATTATTTTGGATGACATACTAATTTAATTATAATTAATAAAAATTAATTGATTAAAACTAATTATTCAAATAATTACAAATACAGCCACTTCGGCTTCATTTTTAGCGACCCTTTTGGCGACTTGTGTCAAAAATTGAAAAGGTTTTTTCTCCCATTTTAAACCGCGCATTTGAGCTGAAATTTTCTATACACTATTGTTTTGGGTAAAAGTACGATAATTTAATTAAAATTAATTGACTGAAACTAATTATTTAAATAATTACAGATACAGCCACGTTGGTTTCCTTTTAGTGACTTAGGGACCATTTTGGCGACTTGTGTCAAAACTTGAAAAGGGTTTTTTTTCACGTTTTAAAGCATTCAGTTGAACTGAAATTTTATATACATGGTTGTTTTAGATAACAATACGATACTTAAGTGATAGTTAATGAAAATTAATTACCACTTAATGTTGAGATTTTGTCATATGTATATACATATATCTATTAATTGTAACTATTTAATAAAAAGTAGCTAAAATAAATTTTTTCTTTGTTGATCTAAGTAGAAATTAACTTAATTTTTTTTTATATTACTTGTGTGTTTAAAAATATGGCGATTCATTTTCATGCTTCAACTAGGATTAAAAAGAATCCCGCATTCATTTCAGTAGAAAGAGATGGCGGGGGGAGGGAGTCCCACTTAGATCGTAGCTAGGAACTTAACTTTTACGGCGTATTGGTGTGGGGGGGGGGGCAACTACAGCGGGTCAGAATGGCGAGGGGAAATGTCCCTCCTTTCCATTTAGGGGTGTGTATGTCCGAATGAAGGTGAAAAAAGCCAAATGAGCGTTACATTCTCGAGCGTGGCTTTCATTCAAGTTCACTCTCCTACAAATCGCGCCAATAGAAGTTACCACTTCAAAAAGTTTCTTTTTTGAGCTATTAGACCAACAAACTCGAAATTTGGCAAGTGAATTTCTTTTTACGGATCCATTAAAAATAGTTTTGTGGAAATAGACTCCTTGGGGGAGGGGTTTTGTAGGGCGCAAAATATAAATATTTTTACAAATTCCAGTTATTTTCCCTTTTAAATTAAGAGGCGATGATGATGATGATTGTTAATTTTAATGGCGCAAGGGCCAACTTTGGCCAAGCTGCGCCAAACACTTGTGAAAAGAATGTCATATATTTTAAAAATATATATGTATAAAAATATATGTACACATGTATATGCACGCATGCATGCATGCATGCACGCATGCATATAATATATTAAAAATATAAAGAAACACATAAATCAAATCATATGTAAAAATCCAATTTTTAAAACGAAGGCAAATAGATTTTGGTGGGGGGATTCCCCCACCAAGTCAGATAAGGTTAAAACAGATGTATGAAAGAAGGTGATGCGATGATGGTTAAAAACAGGACAATCTATTAAAATATGACAAACTGAATATGGGACCTTGCACGAGGGACATTCTGGGGCATTTTCACCCAACAGAAGGTGCCTGTGCGTGAAACGAGTGTGACCAATGCGAAGCCGAGTCAAACGGACATCATGTCTTCGCACTGGTAGTGCTGCCCAATGAGAAGTGGAAGGATGAATGTTATGCAGTTTGTTGAGGATCTGTTGATCCCAAGTCTCTTGCCATACACGATGAATATAGTTCTGTGTTGATGTCTTTAAATCTCGGTAACAGACAGGCCGCTGCATGTGATCAGACATGGATCGTGCAGCGGTATCAGCCTGTTCATTACCAAGTATACCTACGTGTCCAGGTACCCAGGAAAAAATTACATCAAAACCCTTCCTTTCCAGTTTTCGCAAAAGAAGAAGTATTTCGATCACAGTGGGGTGCCTATGCTCTGTGGAAAAGTGCAAGGACTCTAGAGCACTCATGCTGTCAGTGTACACACAAAAAATGACGGTGGTTAGAAACTATTATATGTTGAAGTGCGACAAGAATGGCTGTTAATTCTGCACTAAAGACAGACATGGAATTATGTAAACTAAAACTTAAAATGGTATTATTAAAAATAACACCACACCCAACATGTGCTGCAGTCTTTGACCCGTCCGTGTAGACGGGTATGTACTTAGAATACTTATTGCGATGGAAAGAAAAGAGTTGCTGATAAATAACAGCAGCAGTGTCTGCTTTGTCATAGCCCGAAAAGGGGTTGTGATAGTTAAAAATTTGGATGTCCCAGGGGGGAAAAGCAAAGATATTATTTTCCTGGATATTTATGTGATTTAAGTGGGCGTCATTTAGAACAGCCTTTGCTCTTTCCGAAAAAGGTTTGATGTTAAATGAACGGGCCTCATAGAGTCGGTTGAGATCAATGGCAAGAGCAAAGGGTTTTAATGGGTGAGAAGGAACAGACATAGCACGAATAAAGTAATTGGCACATAATTGCCTCCGCCTTAGTTCTAAAGGTGGTTGGTGGCATACCACATACAAGCTGGTAACAGGCGAAGTTCTGAAGGCACCAGAGATTAAGAGGCGAGGCCTAAGAGAAGAGGGATATTTTTTTATTACAATGGAAGACGTTGTGCTATAGGACTTGCATATCTCAATTTAAAAACAAAATATAGTCATGGCGCGCTACATGTCCGGGGTTCAAATCCCGCACTAGGCAAGGTGGTCTCAGCCTTCATGTTTTCAGTGGGTAGATAAATGAATATCAAGCTTACTTAAGAACTCACTGGAGGCTTTTCACGTCAGACTGACCACCTGACCGAAACATCTGTTCATTCTCCTCAGTGCCTTAAGGTCATGAAAACCAAAATGGGCACAGTAGGTCATGACTATCTATGGGCTATTGCACCACTGAGTTTAGTTTTGTGTGGTCGTGCAACATTTTGAAACACTCAGCGAAGCGGCCTCAACGAATGGTTTAATTATATTTCATACTAGCTGAAGTACCCATTCTTCGCATGGATTAATTTTTGAAAAATTTTATTCTTGATGTGGCTGCCTGGGTGGCGTGTTGATTTGTCGCTGGTTTTGTATGCCCAAGTTTGTGGGTTTAACCCCGGCCCTAGTTGGTGAATTTTCATTACGTGGAAAATCGACAGCGTCCATCTCGTATGATTATGCAGCATTTAAATAATCCCTTAAGTGCCTGTTTGGCTTAGATGCCTTTGGCAAAATTTTGTTCCTTGTTTCTTCGCATCGTCAAAGCTCAGGGGAAGGAAACTGGACGTCAAAAGTCTTTGTGGCAATTAGTGCCCACCTATCTGGCATAGCACTATGAAGAGATACCAGCTCTAGGGGAATGTATTGGCTCTGTCATGTTAAAGCACCAATTCACAGCCCCATTAGAAATTTTTTTAAAAAAAGAAAACGTTCTTGATATAATATCTGAATTGTAGGGTGAGTAAAACCCGGTACAAAACAATGTATAGAAAAATGTGTAGTGATATTTTAATAACTGCGCTTATTAAAAATCCCCTCGCAACGACCTTTGGGGCTCAATTTTCTCAAAACCCTTTTGTAGCAAATCGCTACACCACGAAAGGAACATGCCTACAAAATTACAAATCTGTTGGTCTGAGCCCTTGGAGGATCGATTCTTCTTCATGGATGAGAGATAGCGGACTACCACATAGTGGCGCACACGAGGGGTTCGAACCCCGCCCCCTTAAAACCCCTGATGTTTTTTGATTGATTATAATTCTATGCATATAGTACGTAAAATTTAATTAAGTATTTGTTATTAATAATTAATTTCATTAATTAATGCTAATTATTTGTCCTATAATTAATTTTTTACTTTTTTTTTTTGTTGTTGTTCCCGAAAATCGACTAAATCAAAAATTTATGTTGGGTGGCTTATCGGAATGGTGAACTTTAAACCCTGGCCCACCCCCTTGAAAAATTCCTGTGTGGGCCACGTACACTTTCTTTTATAATATAAATTGAACTATGTAATTCCAATTGTATTCTGAGTTATTTTATATTAGTTATTTGCAATTTACTACAACTACAAACATATATAATGTTAGACTTATAATTTTATTGAGTAATTCCTACATACTCTAAATGAATTTTTTTTAATGAATAAAACTAAAAAGAAGTTTAAAAAGGAATTTTAAAAAAAGAACAAACTACACATCATCGCAAAAAGACTTTGGAAGAAAAAAAAACAGTGTATTTTTAATACAAACATATACTCCAGAGGTATATATATACGACATAAATTCCTCTAAGAAACCACTTAAAAAAGTATTTATGTCGCGTTATTTTAATATTCATTGTTTAAACTAAAACAGTTAACTTGAGTATTTTCTTTTGTGGAATACATTAGCTCTTGTAGCTTTTAAGTACCTTGGAGGGTATAATGCTTAAACTTGACTTACTCGATGTAAAGGGACAAAACCACTTTTGTTATTCTGTACGTTTGCTTAAAATATCAGGACGCTTAAAAAAAGAGACGTTCTATTTAGTACTAGCGTGACAACTTTAACGAAAACATTTTTCTTGGTGTTCTCTATTTCAAATGAGCCTACAGTCTTTTGGAGACAAAAGATTTTTAGCTTTACACGAAATAAAAAAAGAGAAAAAAAAATGTAATTTGTGCGTGTATCTCTCTCTCGATATATATATAATAAAATGGCATTTATTATATATATGCATGAAGTATACATGGTTTCAAATTTTATAAAAGGTAAAGTGTTAAAAATAAAATTTTATTTAAAACTGGTGAATCATTATGGGAAAAAAACCTTTTTTATTGAAAAGAGCTTTCTGATGTAAAATCTGATTCTTAAAAAAAGTTGGTTTCTAATATTCTAATAGAAAATAAATAAGAAAAAACAGTTTTTGTTCGATATTGGAAAAGGTCCACAATTTTCTAATGAAACCTGTTATCAGAATTCAATTATAAAAGCTACAATAAATAATAAAATTCCACAATTTTCATATATTCCCAGATATTATGTTATACATTTCAAATATGTGCAACATCAAGGCGAAAGTGGGGCCAAATGGGCGCAATATTTTCCAACCAAACTCTCGTATTGTAAGACGTCGATGACAATATTTTTATTTTTGATAAAAAAAAAAATGTCTGATATCTGAGGCTAACACACTTTTTCGCTTCATTTGTTTTCTTGTACACAACGTACTCTCTTCAAACTTTTTGTGCCATTTTTTTTTAATTTGAAAGTGAATGGGAAAGAGAAAATCGTGCATACGGCTAGTGATCGCCGACCTATATTTCCTGCTTAAAGGAAAAATTGGCCGCATAATGATCCATCCCAATGAGCGAATGTAAATTTTCAGAACTATTTTAAAACTTGGATTCTCACTTTAACTTCGAAGGATATATGTGATTTTATTTTTCTTTTAAAATAGAAGTTCTCAAAAAGTTAAAAGGCTGAAATTGCTAGCGTATGGTAATGGAAGATATTAAAAACATAGAAAACTTTTTTTTTCTAAGTTATGTTTTTCCGAGATTAGTGTATCCGTATCCGTCCCCCTTACTTTAAGTTTTCGTATAAGGTCTTAATTAACTATTCAAACTACCAATTGGAATACATTCTGAAAACTTCTAAAAGAGAAAACGATTTAAAAAAATATAGTTGACTTCCTTTCTTCGTTTTCTCCGACCGGACGTAAATAAGTTTTTTAAAGAAATTCTAAATATTTTTTTATGTGATTCGTTATTTACGAGCACGGTTCTACTCATAAATACCAAGAATTTTTTTTCCAAGTTGTAATTTTTTTTCTTCTAAATTAAAGGAAAAATTAAATTAAGAAACAGCAACATTCTGTCAAGAAATTTTTCCTTTCTATTCAACTAAATGTCGCTTTATCTACACAAAAAGAAAAATTTACACACACAAGCAAAGATTATTTTTACTTCATATTCAGGCATATATATGCTGGGTTCGAGACGTTACGAACAGCTTCTTGTGGATAAGCATAGCGTTTTTGCATCTAAAATTCTGTTAGTGTAATTTTTACTGCAATTCCGAGTCATATCCTACAAAAAATGAATAAGGTAACACAGAATAAATTTAGTTAAATCTTATAAAAGCAAATAGCTTATCAAGAATTCATGACTTACAGAATGATTTTTAATGAATTTTTTTCAGCTGGAAGAAATGTGAATAAATTCAGTTAGTATGTTTGTATAAAAGAAAAAAAAGGTAAATAAAGATAGATTAATGAAGATTGAGTGCTATATATATATATATATATATATATATATATATATATATATATATATATATATATATATATATATATATATATATATATATATATATATATACTGCAGATTTTAGTACTAGATTTATGTTAATATAATGCTTTTTTATATTAATAATATTTATCTTATAATATCCTTCGTAAATAAAAATGATTCCTTGTTAATTAAAATATCGATGAGATGATGAACAATAAGATATGAAAGTAGAGAAACCGCAAATTAGAGGAACTGAAGAAATTAAATTTTGCAAGCATTTTGGGGGTAAATTTAAGCAATTTTACAATGAAATTGCCAATTTTGAAGATTTCCTTTACAATTGCCTAAGAATTCTTTTTTTTTCTAAATGTCAGTTGAATTGGAATATACATATAAATTGTTTTAAAAATATTATTTCAAGACAAAATGATTTTAATGCAAATTTTGTAGGCAAAAACATTTGAAAGAATATATTTTCAAAACATTCTCTCCTTCTAGAAATTCTTCAATAATAATAATTCACTTATACGTATTTAAGACTTCTCTACCGGGATTGAAGTAAAAGTTTTGAAAAATTCACATTATTTTCAGAGTTGCGATCAATTGAAATAATTGCAGGTGCTGTTTGTTAAAATTTCTGTACTCTGATATAATAAAATAAGAATAAGTGCACTTATAGCGCGCGCCGTCGTATAAGGCGCACCTATAGTTTAGAGATGCAATTTTTAATTTTAAGATTTGTTCGCCCTCTAACGCGCACCCTCTGGTCCTCAAAGGTACAACAAAACAAAAAAAACGACGCACCAAGAAGGAGCTGCCCGATTATAATGAAATGTTGTATGCAAAGACATTTGTTTTGAATATGCAAATGATTAAAATTTGGTGTCCAATGAATGAATAGCCGGAGCGCGGACAGCTCATCGGAACTCAGCAGGTGTCTATAAGAAGCGATTCTCAATCTGATGGTCAAAATTTCTATTGCTTTACGATTTAGGATACCTTTCAACGACTAAAAAAATGCCTTGCTGCAGGATTCGAGCTCATTACGAGCAACTGTCAGAGTTTGAAAAAAGTCGTATCATTGGACTGAAAGAGGCAGTTTGGGCAAATCGGACAATTGCTTATCATATGGGTCGAAGCGATACGGCCATTAGAAGATGCTTGCAAGATTGGGTGGACAGTGGCAGATTTCAGTGTCGTGATGGTAGCGGTCGACCTAGGGCCACAGCAGATAGGGAGGACAGATTGATTGTCAGATCAGCTGTCACAAAGCCTGATTCATCGTTATCAGCCATCAGACATGCGACCCGCACAAGAATGTCCACCATGACCATTCACAGACGGCTGATAGAGCGAAGTTCATCCCGACCGTTACAAGAGCTGCCATTTACGCCAGCGCACTGTTCAGCAGTGGTGCTTGGCTCGGAATCATGCTGAATAGGGACGTATAGTGTTTAGCGACGAATTCCGCTTCCAACTGTGTCCTCACGATCCTTGCAGACGTGTCTAGAGACGCCTAGGACAGCGTACCGATCCTGCTTTTACTAGTACACGCCAAAAAGACTCTCAAACAAGAGTTATGGTATGGGTTGCCATTTCTTTGGACAGCTGAACCCGTTTGGTCGTCATTAGAGGTACACTTACAGCACAGTGGAACGTCGACGACATTCTGAGGACTGTTTTGCTACCGTTCATTTAGCAGTATCTTGGCCTTATTTTTCAGCTAGATAATGTCAGACCACATATGGCACATGTTGCTATGAACTGTCTTACAGCTTGTCAAACACTTCCTTGGTCAGCCAGATAGTCAGATCTCTCTCCAACCGAACATGTCTGGGATATAATGAGAAGGCAACTGAATCTACCAGGGAATGTGGATGACTTGGCCCGACCATTGGAGCAAATTTGGCAAAAAATACCACAGGAAACCATAAGGGTGCTTTATCACTCTATGCCACGTCGTGTGACAGCTTGCATCCAGACTAGAGGTGGGTCAACACCTTATTGAGTTGGTTACTTTGTAACTATGTAATTCTGAAATAAACCATTCAATTTTTCTGAAATTTTAATCATTTTCTATTCTGTGCATAATCTTTCTACCCACCAATTTTTGTGTTTATCGAGCAACTCATTCTTGGTGTGTCGTGTTTTTTTTTTTTTTTTTTTTTTTTTTTTTGTTTTTTTTTTGCTGTTGTTATAGACTGTACATGTGCAATGCTCTTATGTTTTGATGTCATTTATTCGAGGTATTATCTCAGGCTCGTCATTTCTTTAAAATGAGCAGTATTCCGAGCTATACAGAAAACCAATTTTGTTTTATACTCATCATTTTTTTTTCGTAGCTATCATTTTTATACCCAGTGTAAATAACGCATACCCATAAGTTTCGATCTTATTTTTCGTGTTATAAGCGCACGTATTGCTGAATTCTACCGTACATTAATAAAATCCTAATTCAGGCTATACACAGAAGTCCTCTAGCAATATATAGACAAACTATTATTATTGTAGAAACATTTTTTTGCGGAAGATTAATTTAGATAAATGTTATGTTTTTCATTTTTTGCCAAAAAATTGTATCGAAGTAATTTTTTTATTGTAATAATATTCTTAAAGCAATCTTTTTGGCACTAAATATAAAAAAAAATTAGCCATTTAAACTTTTTATCCAATCACAGTCCGAACCTTGACAATCACATTTATAATAAAAATACACCTCTTTGATAACGTAAAATTATGAATGATACAAAATTAACTCTATGATTTATTAGTTATCAATACAATTCTCATTCTATATACTTTGTTGCATCAAATTTAAAAATAAAACTAAATTGTTTATTTCTTTTATTTTAATATCTATATCTATCTAGTTTGCGCATTCTAATCAAACAGTAATTAAATTTAGACAAAAATATCTGGAGACATCCAAAACTCTTAATTGCTGACTAATTATCATAATCAGTATGATTAATTGTCTTATTAAATATTAACTAATTAGTAAAAACAAACCATTTTATTTAATTTAACTATTATTTACGCGAAAAAAGCTGAGCCTTTTTCTTACAAAGGCTTCTCTCGTTGTTTGAAATTTCAAACGGGTAAAGGTACAACGACTTGGACTTTTCCAGAAAATGACGTCAGGTAAAAAGGCTTCAATCCGAACTGCAGAGACCAGCTAACCTTGTCATGCAAGCAAATTCCAACTTGTCTTTTGAGTGTTTCATAATACGTGAAAAGTTTGAAATGTGACTTTTAATTGATTCCTGGGAAAGGATTAATTGATCGTTCATTTGCGTCACATTCTGAAGCAACATGAGGTTCACTGGCAACAGATCTCACAATTTTGAATCATTCTCAAGTCACGAAGACGACACTCAAGTTGGAACTCAAATCTTCAAACTTCCACACGATGCCAACGTAAGGATCTTGAATCCTAAATAGTTTAATGTGCATCAACTCCTCTTCATGGTGGTTCTTTAGTGGCACCAAGTCTCGAACTTGCAACCCACCGGTCACGGGTTGGTGACCATAATCAGTAGGCTACTTTGGTCCCAAGTGAACCACAAACCTGTCTATTGACCAGTTAACAGTGCTTGACGAGTACACTCGTCATACGTAATAAGTAGTGACCATTGGCTATTTAAATTGTCATTTTTGAGACAAACAAAACATATTCTCAAATTTCAAGATGCTTAGAATGTTTTGAGGCCCGGCCTAAATACAACAATTGCCGTAAAATACGGCGTAGAACGCGCACTTTTAACGCAAGAAATAAGATCGAAACTTAAGGGGGAGCGTTTAATGCTATATAAAACGATAGCTTTAAAAATAACAAAAGAGATGAGCCTAAAAAACAAATTTACTTCTAGATATATCGAAAAACTGTTTATTTAAAATACTAAAACAGCTGTAGCTCTAGAAGTATACTATTTTTTTTTTCAAAAGTCTGTGAAAAAATGACTTCAAAACGCAAGAGCAATGCATACTAATATGTGTGTTTCAGAGAAAAATTTGAAATGAACCCATGCGTAAGGCATCAACAGCGTAAAGGTTCACATATGGAATTTATTTTTGTGCGGTGATAAGGTTTTGTAGATGTTAGTGCAAAAGGTATAAAAGTATAAGTCGGGAAGTTGATTTATAATACAGTTCCTTCAGGTATGGTCAGCCATGGGACAAATGCGTGACGCCGACGAGGTGCTGATCCCATTGATAGCTGCTGACCCGTAGTTACCCAGCTGTAGAGTAGTGTAAATGCCAATTGTTTGATGTTTAACCATATGCTAATATTAGAGCACTGACCCAATGCCATGCTGGTTAACGAATAGTTATTTTATTTATTTATTTTGGAAAGGCAAGGATGCTCTCTGGAAAAAGGACTATGATCAACCCTACCGCACCTATCCAGAACTTCTTAGTGTCAAGACAGGTAGAAAATATTTTGTGAGTAAAGGAGGAAGTTAATCAGTGCGTGTTAAGGTCTCAGTCCGGGAATTTTGACAGTCACAAAAGTTCGGGAGGAATTTAAATTCTTACCTTTATATATATGTAGTTTTTCTTGAGTTTTTTTTAAGTAATATATATGTAATTTTTGTTTATATTAACAAAATAAATGAGTATTAGTAATAAAATTGGCCAATTTCATAAAATAAACCCATCTTTTTTATTCAGTATTTTAACAATGACACTTACTGAGTGATTGACGATTATCCTCATTAAGGAAGGTAGAACTAATTCAATAATTCTCTCTCGCATAAATAAATAAGAACAACTCACGTGCTACTTATAAAATACTTTCATTCAAAACAATAAATTCACAAAAATGTAAACCTATCTAAGATTTTTCACCTAATTTAGAAAAACTTATTAATTTCATTCATTATAACATCTAATTAGCGAAAAACCAATCTTTTTATCACAAGATGTTTTTTATAGGAACTCTTAAACTCAGCAAGAGCATTAGACTTCATTTACAAGTCAAATCACTAAACAAACTTCTCGCTTAAACTGCTTAAGGAAAGAGACATAAAATTCCCATAAATGCATTAAAAAACTTTCATAACTATATTAAATATCATCGTTAATTGGCTTTTATTTACCTTTCACTTATCTTTTTATACCAAATACTCAAATAAAATTCATGTCGTGCATTCTAATAAAAGAATAAACAAATAAAAAAAAGAAGTGGTTTTTTGGTGAGCAATGAATTATACATGAAGCGGGGTTTTTTTAATCTCAATTCCGAGCAAGATTTTTTTAGTTAAATGGAGAGAACTAGATCTCTCTCTTTATTTAAACTTACTTACAGAATTTCCTTCATTTTTGTAAGGTACTGAAGAAGAAAATTCCTTTCGATTTTCCGCCAATCTTCTATACCTCTGGATTTTAGAGAGAAAAAAACTAATACTACCTTAATATATTCTTATTTATTTAGTAAAAAGGATGTAAGGGAAATTTTTCCAGACAGGAATTTGTTTTTCTTTTCTTTTTTATGATCGCGAAATTAAGAAGGGCTTTGTAAAACTTACACCGTTTCTAGCGTTTTATTTTTATTTGAAAGGATTCCTGTGTGAGACTTGATTAGAGGAAAAACTTTTACTGTATTTTTTTATTTATTTATTTTTACTACCATCACGCATAAATAGTTTTTTTTGGGGGGTTATTAAGAGATCTCAGGGGTGTTAGTTTTGTCTCGAGGGGTGAAAATATAAACAATATTCAAACAGGTATAATTCTTTTAAATTTAAATTAAATAATTCGAATCGTTTACATATTATTAAAGAATTGGAGCAACTATAATGGAATGGGAAAGGCAAGTCGTTCTTGTAAGAGAACTGTGACAAACCCTAGAGCACGTATTCCAGAACTTCCTTAGCGCAGCGTTTCTCAAACTGTGGGGGGCTCTCCTAGGAGGGCGTGATAACTCTACAAGGGGGGCGCGGAAATATACAAAAGTCGAAAACAAAAGATTACTTATAGAAAATTATTAATTTACTGAAAGTAAACAAACAAAATGCATTCTGACATTATAGAAATAAAACACACATTTACACTGATATAATACACTTATAAGTGTATCAGTACTGCACAACGTGTGACAAATCTATACGGAACTTTATCACTAACCTTCTGAGTCGTCTTTTTTAGGGAAATTTAATTCCCTACCTATTTCTAACCAGCTCCAAAAAGAGGACAGGATTCCTTGTTATGCAGATTAGATAAAGTATTTAAGTCAAACGGAATCGTAAAGTTAGAGCAGTAGGAGAGAGAGATTGAAGTAAGAAGTTATAATAGTGAAATTAGAAAGATATTATTGGAGATTTCTAGGAGGATAAAATCTCCGAAAAGCTGAGCTGAGCTGAACTGCAGTGGTGGTAAATATTGATTAAAGTCTCATTAAAGTTTTATATCAGGAGTGAGATTAAAGTGAAATGTTCAATAGGAATATTATTGATTATAATTCTGGGATCTCTTATCGCGGTAATCTCTGCGTGATCGATATTCTAATTGTTAATTAATTAGATCATTAAACATTTAAGAGAAAATCTTTTAAACCTCATAAAGCTATTTAGATATATTTGTTAATAAGTCTTTGATACCATTTGGATAAGATAACCAAATAAAGAAAGTTATTTATAAAAATGGCTACTGGTTCTTATATGACTCCAACTTATTCTCGTTCTCAAAGTGGGGACCTTCACAAACGTCTTTTAAAATTAAATTCATAATACTAAGTTAAAAATAAGTTTAATAACTACAAGTAACCCCATGGGCTTGTCATACATAAAATTATATACAAAATTTACCCTTATCTTGATAATTTGTTCGGTTTGTAATTAATCCCTTCACTTAAAGTTACGCGATTCGCTCCACAATTCTCCTGTTTCTTCATAGGTGCGCGTATGTGATATATTGGGGGGAGGGCTTTTGTCAATGGACCACGAAAATTTGAACAATGGTCAAGTGACGTGGATGGCACCTGAGATGGGCTCCTGTAAACGGCGTCGAATGGTACGCGCAGACACTGAATGATGCATTACAGACTGCAATGCTATGTCAGATTTTTACCTGGGTGTGTAATGTTCCTCACTGGGAAAAACCTTTAAGGCGATGGTAGTTATAAAAAGTTGTATAGAAATAAAAATGGACTAATAAGTAAAAATTAGCAAACCTCAGGAAAATCATCCATCGGTAAAAGAGAATCGCTCTACCCTACCTCGGAATCTTCCTGCACAATGCATACATGTTCTATAACCAAAGAATCAAGGGAATAAAGAGATGAGGATGCGTCAATTTTTAGGTAATTTGTTATTATGCACTTATTTGGGGGCAACAGCAGTAATGCAGGAGAAAGCAGCAACTATAATAATACAAATGCAACTGATTTTCATTACTTAGAACATCTTCCTCCCACAAAATAAAATGCCTTCAAAGCCCTGTCTAATGTATACAAAGCAAAAAAGAAAGTGATAAAGAGATGAAGTATTTTTTTCCAGTGTGTCCCAACAGCCCAGCACTTTGCATTGATCCTTGCTTTAAAGCTCATCAAACACAGCAAGAACAATAATTTTTGGAATACATTGATATGCATGCCATTATCTTATCGTCTGAGTTATAATTTTAATAACATAAAATAATAATTAATAATTATTTGGTACTATATTAGGCACAGCGGCCGAGGGGTAGCGTATCGCACTTCCACACCACAGGTTCGAGGTTCTATCCTCGGGCTGGGCAAGGTCCACTCTACCCATCATCCCTCCTGCAGTGGGTCAAGCTTGCCTGGGGACTTGTTTTGGTTTTTTACAACGAGGGTCACTCAGAAATTTTTGAGATACTCTTTTTTTTATAAAGTTATGCCTACAAAATTTTAGGAATGTTCAAAGTAGTCTCCTCCAACCTCACTGCTCTTTTGTAGACGACTTTTCCACATATTAACTGCCTCAAATCATTCATTTCTTGGAATTGATAAAAAATGTATTTATAGCCACATTAATCTCTTCTTCTGTATGAAAAAGTCATCCACGCTTAAGTTATTTTTTAGATTAAAAAATAACCAAAAGTCGCACATATAACTAGATCAGGAGAACAAGGCGGATGTTCTATCACTTAAATTTGTTTTTGTTTAAGAAACTCAACTGTTAATCCGGCTGTATAAGAAGATGTATTGCAATGGTGAAACATTAGTCCACTAACATTCACTTCTTGGGAGTTTCTGGAAGACATTTAGTGGCATACTAGTTTGTTATTGCTATCGTCTGTCCTTCTAACTTGATGGCTTTAACCAATCCTGTACTTCTGAAGAAAACGGCATACGTTACTTTTTTCATTGCTCGTTGACTTTCCACCTTTGTTGGCGTGGGATCATCTTCAAATACATATAGTTTGCTTTCTTAACGTGCTGAAACGTCATAAAACGATATGCAAATTCCATCACCCGATACAATTTTAGAAATGTTGCGGTGACCATCATCATTTAGCAATTTAAAGGTTTATTTACTGATTCTGACACGCTTTTTTTGGTGCTCAGTTAGATTATGGGAAGCCCAACGACAAAAACTACTTTTTTCATATGTAATTCTTCATGAATAATTTTGTGTATGGCTTCGGATCCAAAATTAATTTTCTTCTGTATCATTTGATGCATACAGTGATTATCATACATTAAAATGTATCGTGTGGTAGACACATTATCCTGGATTACTGCCGACCGCGGCCTTTCTGCGTGTTCTTCATCCTGAAGAGAATTGCGACCACTGCAAAATTCTTTAAACCATCAGAATACAGTAGCACGACATGGAGATTCATCACCAAATGCTAATTGCAGCCGTTGGAAGCAATCCTCTTGATTTAATCCAGCTTTAAATTATAGAATATAATAGCACGATAATGCTCTCACGTCACACACACACACAACTCCATTTTTTCTTCTGTCTAAAGTTTATTCTACGCTATAAAACTCGAAGTAAGTCAGTAAAAAGTCATCTGCTGTGTTAAAATATTTTGTATTTTCAAATTAAGTCGTTATTTTTTTTTGTAATTTCTTGTCTGCGCGTATCTCAAATTTCAGAATTACCCTTGTACATATTTTTTTTTTCATTTTCCTCCTTTCTAATAATTTCTTACTCAAACAGAGATATGTAATCAATCTAAAATTTTAGCATACAATACATCTCGTAATCGGCAGTTTTGATGCACGCGCTTACTACAAGATATCTCGTAGCTAGCAATCAATGGGTTAACTTACAGACAGTGATGAGAATGTCAACAAGCCATCTCACTCCTTATTTTAAAAAATACTGTAGAAGAGAGTGTAACAGGGTAGGCGTTTCTCTTTAAACTAATTCTAAAATTAAATGTTTAAAATGTTCTTGTAGTTATAGATATGAAATTAGCCCAATACACACACACATAAACCAAATAAAACTATCATTATTTTATTTATATATATATTCCTTTTTATGGTACTAATTTATACATTTTCTCAAATGCCAAGTTCACTACTGAATGCAATCATTTCAAAAAATTTGCCACCCGCCAGAATCTTTCGCTTTCACAATGTGACCCTCAAGTCTAATAATTGCCCACCCTTGATCTAAGGTAGTAGTTCTTAAACTGTGGTACACGGACCCCGGGGTTCCACAGTCCTTTCTAGCGGCTCCACAATGATCTATCATTTATTGTGTGACGGATTTATCCGCGATCCTTTAACTAATCCTCTTTGGGAATCTTTGGGATATCAATTCGCATCCTTCACAACCAACCTGTCGGAAAAAGAAAATCGTGATATTCAAATTATAACTTACTCCATATAGTCGAAGTTTTCCAGCTAGAATAGAGAGTGGGAGAGGAGATTAACCAGAATCAGGTGAGATTGTTACTGACAGGTATCATACTTGAATTATTGGGATTGTTATTAGGGCTTATTGTGATTATTGACTTATTAGGAGGAAGCATTAAAGTGACGATTGTTCACTGAGATTAAATTGATCTTTAATTAAATCAGATGATATATTAGATCCTAAATAAAGTAAGGATCGAGTTTGATTGTCTCCTAATCTTTCGTGCATTACCGACGTTGTTCCACCTTCGAAGTTAGCACCGAGACATTCTTTTAAAGAGTGTTTTTTTCAGGTACAGAAGTTTAAGTTGGCATTACTTTCCAAGATGGCGACCGATTTAACAGCTGTCAAGTGATTTATTCTCAGTTTGGTTTGGCAATTCATCAAAACGATCATCAAGCAAAGCGTAGATTCGTCGAATGGGCCCAAAACGAGATTGCCGTTGTTCCCGATTTTCATAAGCGAATTTTGTTTAGCGATGAAGCGCACTTCTGGTTGAATGGCTACGTCAACAAACAAAACTGCCGCATTTGGAGTGAAGCTAATCCACAAGTGTATGTCGAAACACCGTTCCATCCAGAAAAACTGACTGTTTGGTGCGCTTTATGGGCTGGTGGAATCCTTCTTCAAAAACGATGAAAGCCACAACGTTACGGTCAATGGTGATCGGTATAGAGCCATGATTACTGACTTTTTCATTCCTGAATTGAACAATCATGATGTCCAGGAGCTGTGGTTCCAACAAGACGGCGCAACATGTCACACAGCTCGTGCCACAATCGATTTATTGAAAGACACGTTTGGTGACCGCCTAATTTCCCGTTTTGGACCTGTGAATTGGCCTCCAAGATTTTGTGATTCAACACCGCTAGACTATTTTCTGTGGGGCTATGTAAAGTCATTGGTCTATGCGGATAAGCCACAAACGCTTTACCATTTGGAAGACAACATTCGCCGTGTTATTGCCGATATACGGCCACAAATGTTGGAAAAAGTCATCGAAAATTGGACGTCCAGATTGGACTACATCCGAGCCAGCCGTGGCAGTTATATGCCAGAAATCATATTTTAAATGTAATGCCACAAGATTATCTTTCGAATAAAAAAAATTCATGTCAATCGAATAATACATCGTTGTTTTATTGCAATTTAAAGTTCTATACCTCTCAAAAAACACCCTTTACTATTATTAATTGAATTTGTGTCGTTTTATTGTGTGATAAATAAATTGATTGATTGGATCATGGCGAGTGTTCCTTCCCTACCTTCCACATATCTAACTGCCCAAGAGAGAGGTAATAACCTCTCGACAAATGTTAAAATTTTCCTCTTTTACAGACTCTAAAAACCCTCATGGAAAAATTGAAAGATGTGTCATCCTAGACTAAATCACTAAATTGCCCAAATGAAAAAATTGCAAGAATATGAATTTCGATCAAGAATATTAATTCAGTATTTGTACGGTTTGCTACTATATATCAATACTACAACGTAATATGTTTAAAAAATTGTCGAAACACATGTGCAAACATTAAGAACTGAATTCATAGCGCCTTAACACAATAGCCATTGCATCCCTCTTGCAGAGTAGAACTGGAATTGAGACTGCAGATTTCAAATATTACACCTAAAAAACAGAACTTGTAAAGAGATTGCTGCACCATCTTTCTTATTAAAATTTTTTATTTATACGGTTAAATACATTATTATATAACTGGTCTATCCGCGAACCTTCCATTAATCCTCTTGGGGTAAAATTATTCTTTTTAACTATAAGTTCTATTGAAGACTTTCTCTCGAAAAAGAGGACTTCATTTATTTAAATGTTCAATTTAAGCGTTAGCATTTAGGTACGCAATGTTAGTCGACAGTTGATAATTGGAGATTAAAAGTCATTAGAATTGTGAACTAGATTTACGACGGGAGGCCGTATAATTAAGAAAGATATTTACAGTGAATTCTAGCGTAGAAGTCAAGAGTACGCCAAGAGTAAGTGGAATAAATTATACTTATATGTTAGTAGCCTTAAACTGCGTGATTGTGCTCTTCCAATTATTTACTAAGTGCATTTCCTACCTTTAGTTGTGTTGATTAAGTCAAAGGGATATTAAAATTGAATTTTAAACTTGCTATGGCTGTTCTTTGCTCGAACCCCCAAACACCAACATCTAGTAGGTTGTTACAATTAGTATTTTGTAATATTTTTAATTAGGTGTTAACTGTTTTCTTAAAAATAAATAATAAATAATAAAAGTAGCAGCGGCATTGTTAGGATTATTGAGGAGCTTTTGAATCACTCAACCGTATGTTAGGAGTCAGAAAGGGGTGTTCAAAAACTTTGGGATCCGCAATGATAAGGCTAATACATAAAGCGGGGCTGCGGCGATTGAAAATTAAAGAACCCGCTGATCCAATTAATTTAAAAAAATTACCGGGTGTTCATGTGCATAACGAGCACTCATACTTTCAAACTGTTTTTTCTAATTTTTGGGTGCATTTGCCTTATAAAACGCACGCACATTTTTTTTTATGAAAAAACGTGAAGTGTACATGCACAATGCTCCTATATTTTGACACAAAAACGATTCTTAAAAAAAAAACAGGAGGTGAAATACCTCACTTCACTGCAATGCTATTCTGCTTAGTGGGCAATACAACATTAAAACCCGTGGGATTTTTTTTAAAAGAAAACTTACACCAAAATCTAACGGTGTTATTTCACAGTATTTGGTGACTTCCACGGGCACATACAAACTTTTCCTTAATCAAAGGGGTTTAAGAAAAAAAATCACTAAAAATAAATTTGAAAACAAAATTTTGGGGCGCAAAATGTTTAACACGCGGAGTTAGAATAGAGAAGATAAAAATTTACAATTAGTTTCATTATGAATTTTTTAATCAAGGTATTTAAAGTAAAAATGAACAGCATTAAATATAACTATTTCTTTAACATAAACAAGAATTAAAATGACATATGCGTTACGTATTATGCATCTTTTAAGCATATTTATTAAAATAAGAAATAAACGACATAAAATAAAAGTATTTCTTCAATGTATCGCAAAATCTGGTGTGTCAAGCGCACCGCCATATAACGTGCACCTATACTTTAAGCAGTAATCTTTAATTTTTTGGTATACTCACCGCAAAACGCGTTCCCCCTTTTTACGAAGAAACGGGAAATATACTCGGGCAATGTTCTTAACGTTTTTATTCGAAGTATTATTCTAAGTTTTTGAAAAAAATATATACTAGAACTACAACTCTTTAAGTTAATAGGGAATGTATTTTCTTTTAAATAAATTTTATTTCGAAATAAATAGAAGTTTCCATTTTTTTCTATGCTCGACTTTTTTTTTAAGCTTTCATTTTTATACCCGGCATATAACCATGCTCCCGTAAATTTTGATCTTATTTGTCTTGCGTTAAAAGTGCACGTTATACGCAGGATTTTACAGTAGTTAAATAAAAAAAATGATTACTTTAATGCAAACCTTGTCCCTGCAAAGCTTTACTTCATATTGCAGTAATCAGGAATATAACTTGTGACTTTCAACAGGACTCGTTTCTGAACATTGAGTTGTTAAAGAGCTTCCGCGCAGACTCGAAATATTTTTTATATGAGAAAATATTTTGATCACATAGATATATGTAGAAACAAAAGCGGAAAGCAGAGTTCATGAAATTGTTTCCAAACAATTAAATATCTCCAGCAATGACATCAAATAATTTAAAATAACTGTCATTTATCGTTTGAGTTATCTTTGTAATTTTTTCGTGATTCCGTAAATGTTGCTTTTCAAAATTTTGGAGTCGAGTCCACCACCGAAAGTCCTATTGTAGCCGATCAGTGCGACGTTAAAATTCACTCACTCAAAATTTTAGAGGTTAGTCCAATAAGCTCCATTTCCAGGTTATTCAGGGGCTGCGGTAGCCCAGTGGTCAAGGCATCGGATTATTGCAGTCATGTCATGAGTTCCAGCCCAGTACCACAAAAAAGCCGCCGTGTAGGGGAGCGATGCACGTTAAATCTGTCGAGAGTTATAACGTCTTCCCTTTGGTGTGGTGTGGTAGTTAGGAGAGCGGTGTGCCAGCTCAAGTGTCGTCCTCGTCACATGACCATGGTTCAAGTAGACGAGGTCCGTCGCCAAAAGCCCTCAAGTAGCTGAACAGTGCGACGTTAATATTCACTCACTCACTCAAGGTTATTCAACTCATCCAATCACAAAAAGTCCCACATTTGTAGCGTGCCAAATGTGGCACTCGAGCCACAGCCCTGAAACCTGGTGTATATTATTCCACATTTATTAAAAGTGAAAGTTTCGTTGTCTAAGTCTACACAGTACCCTTTTTCAAGAAAAATTTTTGGTGGCAGTAACAGTAAAAATAAATTATGTTTTATATTCAAATTATATTATAAAGTGTTGTGATATTGAAAGCAAAAAGTCAGTTTAACACACACACACACACAAGCCCTTATTTTACAATTTTAAAAAATTAAGAATTTATGAAGTTTTTTCAAAATTTTACAAATTGCTTGATTTTTTTAAAAAAAATTTTAGGTGTTATAAAGGATTTATGTTTCTTAGTTTATTGCGAACAAAAGTTAGTATGGATTTGAAAACCTGTTCCCTTGTTGGTTATTAATAATTATTTTTCTAGCTAAACCTCAAAAAACCACAAAATTCTTTTAAAATAGTAACTTTAGCATATTTTAAAAAAATAACGTAACTATTTTTCAGACCTAAATCCATACTAACTTGTACAAAACATATGTTTTGAAGTTTGTGCAAAAAATTACAAGACACTATCTTGAACAGGAAAAAAAGCCCTAGGGCTTAGGAAACACTCTCATCTTCAAATTTAAAGTTTGTAAAGGTATAAAACAAAATTTTTATAACCGTAAAGCTCTAATGTTTTAATGTTATTTTTCGATGTATGTTCTACATTAAGACTCTACTTTAATTGAATACAACTGAAAACATTTTTCTTTAAATTTAAAATATATTTTTGCATAATATTGTTTTCATTCGTGTTACGGCAATGGACTATTAAGCTTAATCGTAAACTAATATTTTCCCAAAAGTTTTGGAACACAAAGCTTTTATGGACAGCATAATGAGGATATTAACTTAAGCTAAAAATTACCAGGTTTGTACATAAAATTTAATTTTTTTTCACCTTTAAATTGTTTCAGTTTAGCAAATTTGAGTTTTTGTTGCGCAACTTGTGACTGGGCTTTATCGCGCCTTCTAACTAATCCTCTTGGGGAAACTTTGGGGCCAGAATGGCATTTCAATCTAACCTTCTCGGGAAAAAAGGCGATATGCAGATTAGTGAATTAATATTTTTTGGAGCTTTTACATTCTCGAGTTGGTCGGCTGGATGCCAGAGAGTCATATGAAAGTCATATAGGAGATATATAGAAGTCATATAGGACATATATAGGAGTCATATAGAAGTCGGCTAGAAGCCGGAAAGTTTAATAGAAGCTGGATCAAGTTCGTTAATAATATATATAGAAAATTAATATTAAAAGAATAGGATACAAGAAGAAACCATAAGGTTTGGTTGTTGATCACCGTGTGATATCGGTAAGAGATTGATTATTAAAGTTTAATTATAGAACGGACTCTAGCTTATTAAGGAATCTAATATAGATAAAGATTCGGAGGTTAATTTATCATAAAGATAGTGAATAAGATTTCAGGCGCTATTTTAACTCAGTTTTGATAATTACGTCGTATCATTCCTGATCTGATCTTCTAATAAGACTCGTGTTGCATTGATTTATATTATATATTACTCTTATTATTGAGACAATAATAAATAAGATTTATTGTAGAGAGTTTTAATGGTCAACATTTATTCCTACAAATCTAGGTCGCGTGGATGTAGAGATGATACCCCAGGACAGGGGGCACATCACAAACTTTAAAATACTAAGATATTGTACTACTATACGTTTACTATAATGTAGTTTGGTACATCATGGAAATATTCAGCTTTATCTGCAAAACTTGTATTCTGAAATCTAATTGTAGTATCTGCTGATGGCTGATTTTTAGAAACATTATTTTCAGTAGTATTCCACCTCTTTGAAATATTATTTCTCATATCAACTTGAAAATGTTTTGGTCATGACATTTTCTCAGCAGGAAAAACTAATGATTAAGCTTTTAAGTTATTGGAACTATTTTTTGAAACCCAAATTTGCCTTGAAATCAATCTCAATTAAATAACTATGAAAACTCAAAATATAATTAGATAGAAATAATATTTTAATAATGGAAATTGAAATTAAGAACATTTCACATTAAAAGAGTTGTGACAAACTCAATTAATTCAATGTAAGAGTGGAAAAATGCTTTAAAATGAAGCCGAAACCAAAACCTAAGCTCAGAAAAATTCAAATATCTTAAAAACTCATTTGTTATCAGATCTGGAATTTGGTGACATGCTTCCAAATGATATTGGCCACAAGAAAATGCATCCGAATATTAATCTTGAAAATTTAATTGATTTTTAGGAAATAACGATATTTTATTTTGTTTAGAATAAATAAAAAGAAATATAAAATACACATGAAGATTGCAGTCCTTCAGACCACTCAACAACAGTTAAAAGTTAAAACGGCTGCAAATATTATTCGTTTGAAACGAGGCTTTACAAAAAAATACGAAAATCGACAAAATTTTCTTTTTTTTACCTTACACACTACAGAATAGAAATATATATATATATATCAAAGCGTCTCTAAAAAAGGTGCATTCAGCTTCCGTGTGACAGCTTTTTATTAAGAAATCTTTTCTTGACAGAGTTATTTTAAATAAGTTCACAATCGTGGACATTTGTGAAGATAAAATATTGAGCTATTTCTTGTGAGAAGCAAAAAAAGAGAGAGAGAACACAAAACTGGGGCATGTCAGTCATAGTAAAAGGACATTTGTTAGAAAAACATATTTAAAAAAATATTTATAACTCATATTTGTACCTAAGAACGTATTTGTGTTTTGTAATGGGAGAAAAATTCTTGTCAGACAGAAATTATAGATAAAACTGGACTACGAAAATTTTTGAACTATTCATGACTTGAACTATTGAACTATTCATAAAATTCTTCAAACAGACTTAAAGGATAGCTTTCATGAATTGATACAAATACCCTTATTAAGCATGAACTGGCAGGGAGGGGAATGTTTAAGAAAAAAAGAATGAAAGAATTTTTGAATCAATCCCATAACAATATTTGAAGTTCACACTAACATAAAATACAATCAGCTATTCCAATCCACAATTGAAATGAAACACATAGTCACTGTCAGATATCTGACTGTAATGTTAATTCCCTGCAGCATTGGTATACAGGCTGTGAAGAACATTAAAAAAATCTTCTAGAACGGCTTAACAAATAATCATCCTAGGACCTTCTAGATTTTTTTCCAGGAATATCAATTTTTGTCCATAAGTTTGGCAATATTTACAACCAAATTTGTTGCAAAGTGTACTTCTTTATGCTGGTATTACCAAATGATTATTCTCTCTTGGTATTCTTTTCGGCAACAATATCCTTTCGGCAAAGAAGAGAGCAACTTTCCGTAACAATATTATATGTACTCAAAATGAATCTGAGCCAATTATTTTATATTTTTATCCATTGTTATACAGCTGTTATTTCAAAATGAAAAAAATATCTCATGTGAATCCATCGACCACTCTGAAGCTTTTACTTAAAATTAATCAGAATTAAATTATATATGCACGCCCCCTCCCCTTCTTAAATGGCGCAAAAAGCAACTAATAAGATGAATACAATCATTTTAGATCGAATATAAATAATTGTGCACAATTCTAATATAATACATGAATTAAATCAAGCTTTTGCAAATTATATATATGAAACTGCAGTTAAATTTTTTAACAAAATACTTAATAAGAAAGTTTTAGGCTCTATTCTCTTCACTGCCGAGAGGGTATTATAAATGGAAACATCTTTTCTAAGCAAAAGAGCAATTACTGTCTCTGAAATTTGATCGCCAAGTCGCAAAATTTGGTGACAAAAAAAGATACGCCTAGAAAACTATACAATGTCCTGAAAGACTCTTTCGCAGCAAAAATAAAAATGCGATAAAATTTTTAAAAAGTATATTTAAGCTTTAATAAAGCGTAGAGCAATATATTTCGTTTGTCAGAATGGCCCTTACGTAGTATCGCGACCGTACTGAGGACATAATTTGAAACGAATCCCATGGTTGCCAATTCAACGCGAACGACACATGCGAAACCAGGGTTACCAATTTGGCGAGTTATCTTGAATGTTGACATTGTTGCGATACTACGTAAGTACCATCAGAATTTATTTTTTCTACTATGATTACAGTACTCACTACAAATATGTTTTCATTGTATGATTACTATATTAGCTATTTTGCCAAGTGCACTCTGATGCAAAAATCTTAAGAGGAAGAATCATTTGACTCCAAAATATCAACAAAAAAAAACTTAATGAAACAGTTCTTGATATAAACAGGTCAGCCTCACAACTGTATTAAATGTTTTAATAGCTTGATTTAATTCCAATTCTTTCTTGAATTTTTGATTATTTATAATTTACTATAATACATTAATGAAGTAATGTATAAAAAATTGTGTGTGTGTGTGTGTGTGTGTGTGTGTGTGTGTGTGTGTGTGTGTGTGTGTGTGTGTGTGTGTGTGTGTGTGTGTGTGTGTGTGTGTGTGTGTGTGTGTGTGTGTGTGTGTGTGTGTGTGTGTGTGTGTGTGTGTGTGTGTGTGTGTGTGTGACGATTGCATGAGTTTAACCTTACGAATTATTGAAGAAAGGTTTTACTGTTATGACATATTTTTGAAATTTAATTTCATTATTGGTGACAGCAAAATGACTTAAAATGAAAATGTAATGGTGCTGAAGTACTTATCTTCGAGGATTTTCTTTCTGGTGAAGGCTGGAAATTTTCGTTGATTTCGTTGATGGCAGGAATTTTGATTCTTGAAAATATTCGATAAAGAACAAGGATTAGCAGAGGAATGAGCAGTTTGTTGCTTGAGAAGAATTGTTGTTGTGTGTATGACAAATTGCAGAGGCTGTAATAATAAAACATAAAGATATATTCCAATATTGCCAAAGGCGTGAATCACTGCCGTGGCAACCTCCATGGCACGATCCGAGTAAAGAATGTCCATGTTGCAGTCATTGTCTATTTTAAAAAGGGCACCAACTATGGAAGGACAGCTAAAAAGGTGTTTGGGATCCAGTTTGTGACGAATCTGTACGGAACCTTTCCACTAATATTCTTAGGCGTCTTTTTGGGGATTATAAAATATGCGTATATGTCCAATATGCGCGTATATGTCCAATCAACTCCAAAAGGTGAACGGGATATGCAAAGTAGATAGAGTATTTAAGTCGAGCGTTGTAAGCTAGCAGGTATGAAGGCTATTGAGGCAGCAACAGTAACCTCAAATTTAGAGGATTCCAGGAGATTATGTTAGTGAAGACTTATTGCTGCTATTCAATGGAAGAAGAAGAAAGCTGATATAGCCAGCGGTAAATATAATTTACTTACGCTTAAAATAAGTGTTAGTTTAGTAAAATTAGTTAAAGTTAATGAAAGCTAATAATTCGAGTTCGTGTATTTCTCGGACCTCCTATTTCGATAAACCTTACTTGATCTTGAGCATAATTATTAATTAATTTCATAATTCGTAATTTAATTTAATATAAAAGGTAAATCCCTTTTATTTGACGTACCTTAGTAATATTATATGTTATTAGAGTTTTTTTTTGTGAATTGATATAATAAATACAAGTTATTATTATACAAAATGGCTCTTAGTGATTCTTTGCCTCAAATTAATCTTGGTGTCCAGGGTGAGACCCAGGGGGGTCTTCACAAGTTGCATACCTGGGCAGTGCCTGCATTCCACATATGATCTGGAACCATCGGGCAGAATCTTCATGCCCTTAAAATGCTTGGTCCTTAGTCTAGTTATTGTTGACGTAATTTCTTGGCTATAATTTAATTCTGGCAACGATCATTTTTTTTCTTGGGTTTGAGCAGAGCTTTTGTTTTGCTACTGCGTTGACATCAAAGACCGCAGTAGATGAAGTTAGAGGCTCAAGTGTTGAGAAGAATTGAAAATGGAATGTTAATCCAAAATGGCCGATATTATCTCTGTCCTCATTGCAATGTCAGATTTAGTATTATACACCATGCTTCAAATTGTGTGTGTATATATGCATGCACACACACACAATTCTATTTTTTCGCATTCTGTTAAGTATTAGGCGTAGTTACACAATAAAAAAAGTCGGCTTTTTTTAAAAAAATTGCCCGCTTAAGGGGTTAACAGCTATAAAACAATATTAAAAATGAATGTCACGTATTTAAAAAAAATTCTAATAATTTCAAATACGATCAAGAAAATTTAAATCACAAAATGATATCTTTCGATTTATTTTATTTAATTTTTCTTTTCAAAATCAATACAGATACAATTATCTGGCATGAGAATAAATTTTTGAAATTTATTTTATTGATCATAAATTACAAAAGAGTTATCTGTGTATTCCAAATTTAAATTTATTTTCATCATTTTTTAAAAAAAAAAGAATGTAAAATCATTTTGATGTAAATTATTACGTGTAAGTTCCTTTTTTCTGAATGATATTGCATTTAAAACTGCATAAAACTGAATTATATTGACGGTAATATTATGTATTTTACACAAAAAAATTTATCTAAATCTCAAAATCTAATTCTAATTCTCATGCGTCTCAATTGAAAAAATTATCTTTGCTTGAATTTTTCTACTTTTGTTCAGTGAAAAGAAATTTCTCTTAATATGATGTTAAAGATTTCTAGACAGATTATCTTTTGACTTTTTTTCTCTCTCCCCTGTTATATGGCCAGAAAAGAAGCAGCAGAGCTGGAAGACGCTTATTTGATTTTAAGAGTTCTTTATAATCAAAAGAAATGTAACGTTTGAAAAATATATTCAAATTTTTATTTCATGTAACTGTCAGGTTGAATGACTGAGTGAATATTAACGTCGCACTGTTCAGCTACACGAGGGCTTTTAGCGACGGACCTAGTAATTTTGAATCATGGTCAAGTGACGAGGATGACTCCTGAGCTGGCACTCCTTCTCCTAACTACCACACCACACCAATGGGAGGACGTTTGAGCTCTCGACAGATTTAACATGCATCGGGCCCCTACACGGCGGGTCTTTAGTGGTTCTGGACTCGAACTCATGATATGCTTGTCATGATCCGATTACCTTGACCACTAAGCTCCGCGGCTACACTCTATTTGCATGTCACTCATAGATGCGTGCTCTTAAACGGGGTCACCACAGTTGAGTGGTTAAAAAGCGTAATGCGATATCCAGTATACAGTGATAAATATATCATGTAATGCAGATATTGAAATTTAAAAATATTACGTATTGTGAGATATAATGAACATGACATGCTTGCCACGATCCGATACCTTGACCACTGGGCTACCGCATTTCCCATGTAACTGTCAGACAACGGCACGAAGAAAACATTGTTATAGTTTTGATAATTATTAAGTTCTTTTTATATGTTTTATTTTTTAAAAATTTCTCGATAACTAATTGATTGTCCTGTTTGAAAGCATACATGTTTTACTCAGTTGACATCATTAAAAGAAATATAAATATGCTACACAGTATTAAAAACAAATTGTGGTCACAGTAGCCTGGTGGTCATGGTCACAAACTCATTGTTGTTGTTGTTACTTATACCACCTGATCGACAGTAACATTAGATCAAGTCCCACGAAATTCATCGTGGTAAGGGGCTAGCTGTACGCCTGTCGTTAGCCGTAGCTTTGAGTACCATACAGGTGACAGTATGATTTGGCTCGGTTCCTCCCAAATTTTGAGGAAGAAGACCCTCGGGGTGGTCAGAGGCCTCCCACCTCTCTTCCCCGTCCACCAACCTCACGAGTGGACTTAAGGCTCGACGGCTAATTAGAGTACCCAATGCCAAAAAAAGGATCTGTACATTTACAAATATCCATACCTTCCCCGGGATTCGAACCCAGCCTATACACCTGGCAGTCAGCGTCACTAACCACTAAATCGGATGGCAAACTCGTGGCCAGTGTTATTGAGTCACGAGTGCGAGCCCTCGTGCCACTGAAAATCCGCTTTGTAGAGGGGTTGACGCACATTAAATCTGTCGTGGCTGGCACCCCTCCGTCCTGCTCGAGGGTCAGTCACCTTCTCCCTGGAAAACAGTAACCCGCCTCCGTAGGTGCGATGAATAGCGCCAGACATTCTATAGGCCCAATAGCTTCAGGCACTACAGAGCCATTTCCTGTTCAGGAATTAATGACATCTCAAAGGTCACGTAATTTCAAGTGTGAAAATCTCCCAGACTGGATAATCCATTGTTTAATGCAAGTAAACCTTTCATATCCCCTTATCCATCCAACAAAGAGGTGACCAGCACAGTTCCCACGTCAATCTCCGGCTTCAAAGTCTACCGCAAGAAGGGCGACAAGGACCAATAGCCGAATATTAATCCTGGATATGTCCAAACAGAAGCGTTTCTGCATCACGTGAGGCTTGAAAGGGCGCGACGTATTCGATCTTAAAAGAAATACGAAAAGGGGAAAGCAAGGAGCTATACAGACACTAGAGAGACACTTCTAGATGCTTCAACACTCTACGAGGCCTCAACACACTCCAACGGACACTCTCTCTGATTAACTTCCAGATTCACTTGGACTATGTCATACTTACAATGACCTATCAAGGCTCACACCTACGAGCATCCCAATTCGGGTTTCTTTCTCGGGATCCCAGGTTCCCAGGAAATCATAAGATGTCAGTACTTTTTTCTATTTCCAGTATTTATACTTCATTACCGCGATTTCCCGGGAATCATCGGGACCAAAACACGCTGGAATAGTTGGCAATGCTTGAAAGATTCTTAGAAATAAAGTCAGCAATTTTAAAAGCCTTAATTGAGATTTAAGAAGAACAAATGATGGCCAATATAGAGTTTGAAACTGTGACTACAATTGTAGCCATTAAAAAATGTCTTAGAAAAATTATGCAGTCGAAACGCAACTTTGCTAACGGTAGAAGGTGTATTTTTCTTTCGTTATTGAAGAATTGAACAAACAAAATTCAGAATTTGCGAAAAATATGAAATATTCTCTAATCCAAAGAATTAATGAGAGATGCAACGTTAATTTAATAGGATTAATGCAATACCTGAATTTTGGGAGAAAATACGAAGCAGCTGAAGTTACTGTCGATATTTCGCGATTGCCTGGTAAAAATTGTTTGGTTACACAAGCCCAAATGAGAGAGAGAGAGAGAGATAGGGACAAGGCTTTTCTGAGAAGAAGAGGAATCAATATTCAACTCTTCGCACTCAGAAGAAGAGAGTATGAAGATTTTGAAAGCAAAATGGACTAAAAATTAGGGAAAGCAATTTAAAACAAAAGTTTTATTGTTCAACCAAGAAAAAGTACTAGTTTCAACAAAAGCACGAAACAAAAGATGCAGTTGTTCAACTCGACTGAAAATCTATCACCAAACATTATAAAACTATGTGAGGCTTTAAAAACAATTCCTCCAACGTCAGTTGAAGCTGAGAAAGCTTTTTCTGCTGCCGGATTGTTGGTCACAAAGCTTAGAACTAGGCTGAGTGATAAAAGTATAAATTGCTTGTGCTTTCTGAAATCCTATTTTAAAAATAAATAACCAATTTATTACATAATTTTTGTATTTCTTAGCTCATTATATAAATAAGTATTAATTTTGAAATTTATATGTATCCTTATTTTATATAACTATTGTTGATTTCATTTAAAAATAACCTGTGTTTTTAAGTTTGAGATTTTCATGTATTCCTGGGAACGACAATTACATACGCGGGATTTCCCTGACATTCCCGGGAGTGGAAAAATCCGGGAAATCAGAAGCCCTAAACCCAATGTCATAACACAGCATTTCACAGGAGGGTGATCCGGCCTTAACAGCTACCTTAAGCAGATCCATGACAACTATAAACCTATTGTGGATATCTTGGACTCGTAAAACACATACTCAATTTTAACAGAAAAGGCAAGCATCTGAGAGAGGTATTGGTAATACAGAACTAAAATGAAAGCAAAGATATAAAAGTTAATAGTCACCCCTTAGAATCTGATGATTGTTTAAATGATTAAGGGCCGTATCACACGTACATGTTACTAGCAATTTTTCGTCTAATTCGTGCAATTTTTACTCCGGTGCCATAGCAACGGCTTTCGATCTTTTTGCTAGTAAGCTCAAGAAGTTGTTCCAAATAAAAGTTGCTGGAAATTCCAGCCAATTGGGTTCTTCGGCGATCCGAGGTCATAAACAAGACGGCGGTTTCGATTTCTTCAATCACATCAGATATGGCGTATAATATTTTAATGGTGCATAATATTTTAATAGCGTATATAATATTTTAAATAGAATGGTGCTCCATTTCTGTTTACGCCCATCAACAAAAAACGCGAACGAAATAGAAGGAATAATTTTGGATGTTCGTTTGCCGAAGAAGAAAAATTGGCGAGTAAATTTTCAGTGTGGAGAAAGAGCGCGGACGACATCTGAGCATGTCGTTTTGCTTACGGCAACCCTTCACCCTCAGACAGGACGAAAAATTGTTCCAAAAAGTTGCACCAAAAATGTACCTGAGATATGGCTTTAACGCTTCTTTCCAACGCAAAACTATTGGCAACGGACCTCGTTATTCTGAATCACGGTCAAGTGATGACACCTGTGCTTGGAGCACACTTCCCAAATTTCCACATGCCTACACGAAGGTTTAGAGTCTCTTACACGTTTAACAGGCATTAGTCCTTCTCTACGGTTCGTATGTGGAAGCACAAGACTCAAACCTACAGCCATGATCATTAATTAACACTAATTAATAATCAGTCAGTCCATTGAATCTGAAAACAATGTAGTATAACCAGTGGCTTATCGGAGACAGATTTCTGCCACCTCCCTCCGGGATAGTGCCTCATTAAATATGTTCCATACTTGCCAATTGAGTTATTTCTCGCTCTCTCACCGTATGTCCTCAGCTACAGATGAGAAGCTTTTTTTAGAACGGCTCTGAGCTGTTGTTAATAATTTTGATACCATCTTTTAAATTTATGGAACTTTTAATTAATTATTCTCTTTTTTTCTTATTAATTATGATGAGAGGGCAGTGGCGCACACAAGGGAGGGGAGGTCCTGGGGATCCGGACCCCCTGCAAAGCCCTTGATTTTCCCGATTGATTTTAATTCTAAGTGTATAGTACGTAAAATTTAATTAAGTATTTGTTATCAATGATTAATTTTAGTAATTAATGCTAATTATTTATTCAAAAATTAGTTTTTTACTGTGTTTTGAAACCCGAAAATCGACAAAATCAAAAGAAGCGTGAAACAAGAATGGCGAACTTTCGACCCCGGACCCCCTTGAAAAATTCCTGTGTGCGCTACTGTGAGAGGGTAATACCATTTTTCGGTAAGGTACCTCGTATTTTGAAGCCATGGGCTGTGGTGGCTTAACGGATAATATTATTATCCCCACTCCTCCTGTAAACGTTTGGGACCTCAATGAGGATCTTATAAAGGATTGCATAGTCATAACATCAGGTTTTGGAATCCTGGCCTACCCTCCACGGTGCATGGGTTGCGGGGGTGTACGATACGCCACTGAGAATTAAACAAAGTATTTATGCACAGGGAGTATGGAGATGAAGATAACTGTTCAGTTAACTATTTCTTGAATAAAATTGCTTTTTCATACAAAAAATAATATAGTTTATGTTTTGAAATATTTGCATATATGTAAACTTTAAGTCACGATGACGTAAGCAAGGGTGTCCTGGGGGAAGGGTTCTAAGACCTCCCATAAATTATTAATTTTAATTATTAATTTCTAGCATCAAGATTATCGGTGATTGCGTCTATATATTTCTTAAAATATAACACCTCCAATAAAAGAAGTTTGGATACACCGCTTATCCTCTAGTGATATTTAATTATATAAATGCACAGAAGGCATTTCACACAGTCTCTTCGTTTTCGGATTATAATTTTCTGTACAGCTATGCATAATTTCTAATTGTTTTAAAATGTACAAAAAAACGTTTAAAAATCTTTTAAAAGATAATTACAGTGTAATAAATTGATTAAATTTTAGAAATCTAATTCACGTACTCATTTTGTAAAACTTCATAAGTAAAATATTTAATTTCGCTTAGACAAAGAGAAAGAAGATTTTGATAAATACGGTTGACGAAATAACACTGTGGGGTGAATTAATAACTAATAAAGAAATAAATCAGCTATCAATTCTGTGATAGCGTTGAAGACTCAAACGTTCAGCCTTTTAAAAAACTTAGTTAGCAAGTCGTTTGAGAAAACAAAAACTCATTACAGTCGGACCTCTATTTTACGAATTTATCTATTTTGCGAACTTTTTCCTGGAACCTAGAATATTTTAGGATTTCTTCATTAAATAACCTCTAAATAGCGAAGTGTATTTTCTATTTAGCGAATTTTTTCCCCCTGTGATCGGATTTTCTTTATCCCTGTGTTCATAAAAAATTTCTGGACTTTCATATGATGAAATGGTAAAATCATTTGAAACAATTCGATGCTGATTACTGCGTGGAGAAATACTCCTAAACAAGTTTTGAGCGCATCGCAAATATGCAAGGGACGTAATGAAAAAAAAAAATCAAACAAAATTAACAGACTTTACTAGTAATTAAATTTAAGGATGCGTGTAAAATATGTTTAGAATTACTAGTTATAAAAAAAATGTTTATAGGTCTAAAATTAGAAAATGTCATTCAAATTCATCAACTTTTAAAAAGTAATTTTTTTTAAAGTTGAAAATACAATGTATTTCTGGACAATGATCCCCCTATTTTTCTGACAAATTTCTTTCTAATGGATAGATGCATAAAATAAATAGATATTAATTTGCAAAAAAGGTGGGAATAATTACTTTGAAAAAAGTGCTTATGAATTTAAAATTTGTTTAAGTGCTTTGTAAAATATATTGAAAGATGCATCTCTATTTAACGAATTTTCCACATGCCGAGCTTTTTTTCGGGATTTAGCCACTTCGTTAAATAAAGGTCCGACTGTATTTATATATTTAGTCGTCTCTAAAAACCTAATTCTTACAACTTCTAACAAATTCATGCTCGTAAAATGTTTAATTCTCGAGAATTAAAAATTTAAACGGTGCCTAAAAATTTAATTCAACCCTTTTAAAAATAAATTCAAGACACAATCGCATTCTGAGTGATAAAAGCAAAAATAATTTTTTCCTTGCCCCATTTTAGAACTACAAAATTCTAGATCACAATTCATGAAATCGAAAAGAGTGAATTGAGGAAAAAAACAAACTTACACTATCTAAAAGAAAAGATACGAAGGAATAATAAGAAAAAAAAAATATTCCTCCAAAATAAATCGGAAATAATTACGACAAAAAAAAAGTAAACACTAAAGCTTTTCGAAACTTGCAAAATCGATCACGGTAGTATTTCAACTCCTTCGTTCGCCGATAGAGGGCACCGCCGCAGGATGCGCGTCACGTGTCATGTGATGCAGCGCTTCTCTTTCCCCGTTCACCTTTTCCCCCCCTCCATCGTCCAACAAACCAGCAGAAAGCATTTGACTGTCTCGTTTGGCAGAGTGGTAGATGCAAAGCTTGAAAAAGCACGGTGTGTGCTAAGTGTGTGTGTGAACAAATTATAATAGGAATTCTTCCACTAGCGACAGTTCGCATCCGTTGTCTGACTGGATACCTATGCTTAAAAATCGGACGAATTAGGATATTTAATTTTTTTTTCCCACTTAAGAAACGAATTATGTGCAGTCTTATTTTTCAAAGGTTTCAGGTGCAAAATCGTGTTTAAACTTTTTTTTTTATATGAATGAATGGAAATTTCACCAAAAATTAACCAATTAACGATGCGATGAACTTTTAGATTAAAAGTGTAAACATTGCGGTTAGATTTGCAAAGAATATATCTGATTCACACACACCGCCGTTATTGTGTGTTCGTTTTGATTTTTGTTCCTTTTTTTATTATTATTATCCTTTGGCACGTATTCAAGTTCATGTAACCCAGTTTAGCACCTGATTTTTTTTAATTCCTTTTTTTTTTAATTTTTTGTTTTCGTTCTGTCTTACGGCTTCACGATTCGCTTTGTGTTTTTCTAAAATTAAGTGCTTCTATATGCGTGTCGGAAGCAGTGTTCAGAAAAAGGTTCTAATTTTATAACCTTTAACACCGCATGTTTACTAAACATTCGATTTCGAATGTAATTTAAATCTTTCCTCTGTAGGAAAATATTTATATATTATTTTTCGACTGTTGCCAACGGCCGATGGATAAATCTCCTGTTGGATATTGAAGAATAATGAAGTGTGAAACCGGAACTATGGATTTGTCGTCTGCTATTAAAATTCTGGGCAAAGGCGGCGGTTATCAAAGGTGGTGGAACTGGGACTGTAAATTATCGGTTGGTGTCTCCGCGGACGGTTTCAATGGTGCCTCTTCCCACGTTAGCAACACTAGTGGTTTACGTTTGGACGACATGAATGATTTTTTAAAGAAATCAGGAAAAGTGTTACTATGTTTGTTTATCCTGCTTCTGCAAGGACCCGTACTAGTCAGCTGTGGTAAGTTGGCCATTTCAAATTTTAACTTGATTTGTTTCACAAAATGTTGCAATGATTTTGCATATGAAAATGAATCATCAATCATCATTAGGAATTGTTTTAGTGTTTATTTTTTAAAAGTTTATGAAACTTTTGTCATACCTGATTCGAAACATTTTTCGTTATGATAGCTGTGCTGACGATTTAAAAACTTTATTATGGAATCATTTTTAGGTTCACTTGATAGAATTAATTTTGTTGAATTATTTTTTTCTAATACAATAATTAGATTTTTTTAAAAAATAAAATAAATCATTATGCTGAGGCTTCTGCAATTGCAGTTTACGAAATAATGAAGATTTCGCGTTCGTTTTCACACTGATCATATTTTTTTTGTTAAATTTTGAATCGTTCATTTAATACAATATTTCAACGCGTGTTTCTCATAGATTTGCGCTGTCAAAATTATTTTTGAATTCTGATATTCTATTTAGAACACTATTGTTTTGTATGTAGTAACCCATGCATGACAAATTATTGTATATTTTTAAAAGAAATATCGGTATACATGACCGTAAACTATTTCACACTTTTTTATTTTATCGCATACGAATTTTTAAAATGTATTTTTTTTTTTGGTTCAAAAATTATATTTTCTGGATTTTCAAGTTTCTTTAATCGTTTTTCGGCACTTTTTGTCTTTTGAAATTAAAACAATCAGTATTACGTAACAAGATTACGTGTGAGCTTATGCCTAAGATGTAGATTTTCTGATGGTTTTCTTCACATTTTATGCAAACTATGAGCAATAAAATTATCGTCTTCGCAAGCATTTTAGAAAGGTCAATAAATTTGCGTATCGTAATAAGTGTAAAAGTGTCCCAAGAAAAACGCGACCAGTTATTCAAAACTTCTGTAACCACTATAATCCGATTTCTTTTTTCTCTTACAATAACATTGAATTTTTTTCGACGATTTATATATTTTCGAAATAATTTTGATCAAATTATTATCAAATATTGAATCAAAAGAGTTAGTTGCGTATTTTCTTGAATTTTTGCCGACAACACGCTAAAACTGCATTCAAAGGGCTTTTTCATGTATCTAAAAAAGCTCAGATATCCGTTTAATTGCGAAATAGTTTTTTTTATATATATGAAAACTTATTTCCGTGGTTTCTGATACATTATCACTATGTGAACGCTAATACAATGAATTTCTGTTATGAATTTAAATATTTCATTCTTCATACTGCTTTATTGAATCTGAATTAATATTTAGAGATATTTTTAAAAAATTCATGCATACACATTTTGCAATTGTACATTACCATAATCAAATAATTAAACAAAATTTGTTATTTTAAAGTAAAAAATTTAGTTAAAATGTAAAATATATTAGAAAATTTCATCTAAACTTACGCGAGAAAAGCTAAATTTAGGTTTCTGATATTTGAAAATTATTTTTTTTGTACTCAAAACCATGAAAATGTTATGCTTATTTGCTTGCTTATCTTTAAAAAAAACTGTTAAAAATGTATTTCTCACATGTTTCGTTAAGATCAAGCTCGTGAAAAATTCGATTATTTCGCTTTGACAAACTCGTTTTAAATTTTTTTTAAATTTATCCGTATGCGAATAAGTATGCAGTATAAGTTATTTTTAAAATCATTTTATAAATGCTTGCGATTTAAAACTTATTGAACTGTGTTTATATTTATCAAACAACGTCAAAGAAAATGCTTGTGTAAACCATCGACATTTTTCATTTTGTGATAATATAAACATTATTTTCTAATAAAAAATGAAAACTCTCAATAGAAAAATAATGCTCAAAAGAGTAGATTCGCAAAATAGGAAAGACTTTTAAATATTTCGACGAAAGACTTGTATTTGTTTTTCGTTTTTACCTTTCGGAAATTTCATTAATCCCAGCTATTATTTTCAAGTATTTAATATTCTGCCATTTTCTAAGACGTTTTTATTTTAATGGTTGAAATGAGATATTATTGAAATTTGTAAAAATATAATTAATTCATTTAGTGTTTACTTTTCTTTGCATCTTGTATTGATCCCAATTTATTTGAATTAAATTATGAATATAATATCTTTAAAAATGTAAGTATTTAAAAGGAACGTCCAATTTAGATTTTAAACGGTTTTCTAGAAATATTATCGGAAAAAAAATGTGATTAATAAATAGAGAGCAAATTACTTGCTTCATTTCAGTTTATTTAAATTACTTAGTTATAATTTATTGAAGAGGATTTAAAAAATACCTTTCAAAGAACGTAATTATACATTATTTAAAAAAGTATTCTGGTTAAGAGACATAATTATATCAAATGTTCAAATAATTTTAATTAAAATATTTTTATTTTTTTAAAGGCAAGATACATTCTCAAACCATTTACAGTGTCAAACCTTTATTTTTGTGATTTAATTTAAATGAAATAAAATGTACTCATAATAGAAATCGAATGCAGCCATTAAAAATAAGTCGAAAACAATTCGCTTTCAGATTTTCAACGTCATTATTTTTTAATAGAAACTATTTCATCGAGGCTTTGTTGTTTCTTCTTCTATGTATTTGCCAACTGAATATCTCGTACCTTGTTACGTCAATAATACACGTGCTTGAATTTTCGAAAAGATTGCCATGTATCAATTTATATCATTTGAATCATTTAGCGCAAACAACATACATTCTTTCTACTTGAAATCATTCCAAAAACAATATCTGAAATTGAGAACATTTAATACCTTTGTTATAATTGTTCATATTTGGTAACAGATTTATATTATTCATATGCTCTTAGTATTTGCTCGGATGTTATTTTAAAAGCATTATGTTTGTATAAAATTGTTGCAAAAGCGTTTTAAATAAATTGCGAACAATTCTGCCAATGCTATTAGTCGATGAAAAGCTTCCATCCGTGTTTTGGCGGGAAACTCTGAATTTTTGTTCGTCTGCCGCGTTCTAAATTTAATCGATTTTCTTCCGGATTTTAACCGTGAGAGTCGAGTTTATTTGAGAACCGTTTAAAATTCGACTTTTTTTAATTTGTTAAACAAATTCCATTGAACTCGTGGGATATATACATACATCGTTCTGTTTAGTTAATAAGTGCAAATAATGTAAATGCAATGTTATAATTGCTTTCTTCTTGCTCCTTAATCCTTCCTTAAATTTTTCTGAATAAATAGTTGTTAAATGTTAATATATTGTAGATTATTAAATTAAGGTAACTTGACTATGCATTCATAACCGTGATTTTGAAAAAGCTTATACTATATGGATAATTATTTTTACTATTTAGTGTCATCTGAATTAAAATATGCATATAAAATTTGTTTTTAGATATTATTATACGAAACAATTGCTGAAATGTAGTATTCGACAAAATATGAAAAACAAATTATCTTTTTATGTAAAATGCTTCTATAGTAATACTATTTTGCTAGGACTTCATACAGAACCTGAACTAGGATTGTTGAAATATGTAACTTTGAAGTAAATTTGTTTATATTGTAACATACTCGTATTACAGTAAAGATATCTTAGCAACAACAACAACAAAAAACACCCTTTATTTCGATTGATTGTAACTGAAAATGTGAATTTTTCTCAAGTTTTAATTCAATCCTATTATAGAATTCCTAGCAAAATCTGATTATTAAATAAGCATTTTTTATAAAAGGAGGTGTTTTGAAAATATGCCATTTATTTTTTGCCAAAAAATGTGACCTTGAATAATTTTTTCTAATAATAATGTTAATGCAATTTTATGTGTATATTCTAGTTTAACTCGCATTCAACATCAAAATTATTTATTTATGTCTTTTCAAAATCAGGATTCAGAACGAAGTCAGTATGATATACTTTAAATGACAAAATGATCTATAAAAGCATTGAATTTTATTGCATTAAAGCCTATTAACATTTGTGTTCCATATTTTTATTTTACTTATAAGCCATTGATTTATCAAAATTAGTAATATCTTTGGTTAGCTATACTTTTATCAGTCTTCAATTTAATCAGGAATTTGAATTGTTTGAAGCCTTTGATTCTATGATTTAAAGAGTATTATATATAATTAAATTACATATATGGATTTATAAGTACATGCTCATATAATACGGTACTTGTAAAACACGGTTTCATTATTACACGGTACAAAATTTGCGGTATGGATTCGATATTACACAGCACAAAACTTGGATGTTACACGGTTTTGATACAACACCACGGTTTTAAAGTAATTGAAGGTTTGCAAAAAGGAATACATCTTTTGCTGTGTGTGTGAAAAAAATTTTTTGTTTGTTTGTTAGAAAGATCTTTTAGTAGTACGTAAAAGAGAAAATTCAAAAGTGAATTTCCTTATAGAGAAATTCTAAAAGAATTGCAAGATCGAAACAGAAAAGTAATTGCAACTACAGTAGAACGTCGTTTATCCGAATTAATTGGGACCGGACACCATTCGGATTCACGATTGTTCGGATAACCGAACACCGGATGCGATCCATGCAGTATAGGAAACCGGACACTATATGAATATTGAAAATCACATGACATGCGGGAAACATTCACAGTACATGTATTTGACAAAAAAAAATGGTTTATGATATTTGACGCTCCTGATAATTAACGTTCGGACAAACGACGTTCTACTGTATATCAAATAATTTTTGTAAGGATGAAATAACTAGTGAAGAGGAGTTTTAACCAATTTTGAGGGGGGAATAATCGTTGTCATTTCTGATGAGGGGGATGATGAAAATTAATTTTGTGCTCTTAATAAGCAGTTCCTACTTATTTTGTTATAATTACTAATTTTTAAATTTATATATATATGTATGTGTATATAGTCGAACCTCCATATAACGAACTTCTATACTGCGAATTTTTCTATTTGGTGAACTTTTTCCTGGAACCAAGAACATTTCACGATTTTCTTAGTAAAATAAGCTTCCAATATCGAAGTGCATTTTGTATACAAAGAACTTTATTCTGGCGATTCGATTCCCCCCCTCTCTTTTAAGTATTTCTGGACATCTCAAATTATTCTCTTTTAATACATTTTATCGTGATCATAAAAGGGAGTCTTGGTGCATTACAAAGATGTGAGGCGTATAATGAAACAAAGCATTTTTTCAATAAATAAAAAGAGGACACATGAGGAAATGTATGTTTAGAATCTCTTGTTATAAAATAATGTATGTTTAAAATTACTTGTATGCTTTAATTTTGAAAATGTCCTTGAAATTCATTAATTTTAATTTAAAATTATTTTCTTAATGTTGAAAAGGCGGTATATTTCTCTATATTCTTTTTCTTGCTTTCCTTGCAGTTTTTCTTTCTTTTATTGATAGGTAAGATACATAAAATACATGAATATTGGTTTACAAAAAGGTGTAAATAATTTCTTTTTTTAATGTATAGTGTTTATGAATTTAAAATTTGTTTTATGTGGTTTATAAAGCATATTAAAAGATGAACCTCTATATAACGAATTTTCTATATAACGAACTCTGTTCGAGATTTAGCGACTTCGTTATATAAAGGTCCGACTGTACGTCTTTTTAAATTTTTTTGTATCATATTTTTGTGTTTGAAGTTAACTTACTTTTTCATTTGTACGTTTTATTGGAAAGAAATTTCAGCTGTCAAAAAAATTCTACACCTTAGTGCTTGATTGCAATATAATACAGTAAACATTGCCTTGATTTTTATTATTTGAAAGTTTTAACGCAACACGGAACATATTGCACTGATTTATATCATGTTCAAACATAATTTAATAAACAAAGTAATATTTAAAAGAGATTAATATAAAAATCTCTCGTATAACACGGTTTTGATATAGCATGGTACGAACTAACTATGTTATACGAGGCACACCTGTACATTATCTGAGAACACGCTTCTCAAAATATAAGTTATTTTTTTCTGTCTGAGGTACAATTACAAGAAAAAAAACTTATATAAAAATGTGAGATTAAGAAACAAAGAGGCTGCAACAACTACAACAAAAAACCCAACATTGTACAACTTCCTTGTGCCACCCACGTTTCGGTGTAAGGCCTAAAATTAATTGAATTCCAGATTCGATAAATATTCCATAAGTGTTAAAAAAACAGCGGGCAACTTCAGTAGCATGCTGTTCCGTCGTATAATTAGAAAAAAAGGCCTATTCAGAAAATGGAGAAGCACGAGTTTTTTTCTTTCTTTCGATTAATGTTATTTTGGTTCTGCTATTTCTTTGTGATTTTTATTTTTCTGGTTTCTACATGTGGTTTTATAAGGAAAACTAAAAATTTAATCATGGGTTTTCCATCGCTGTTTTTAAACAATTGTGTGCTTAAATTTTATTCATTCTTGTTTTTCTTCTGCTTTTTCGTTTTCAGTGGGAATTAATAACATTTTATGCGAGATTGTAAGAAGCTAGCAAGCAGTATGTTCTAAATCATTGGCGTGACAGAGAATATTGACCCCCCTGCAAAGTCAAGTACTTGGTACTCAGGTACTCAAATACGTACTTGGCGTCAATCAGGCTTTGAGCCTCCTACGCCACTGGTACGTTGCGATGCGGGGTGTACCTTACGTCACTGGGTACATCATTTTTCTAACATCTCATGACTCAGGCCTGAATAAGCGCAGTGGCGTAACGGAGAATATTAGGGACCCTCTGCAAAGTCAGATTTTGGGTCCTAAATCAGTCAAAATTTGGGCCCTTAAAATTCTACTCCTCCCCCCGCGATACGGAGGTATGTTTTACGCCACTGTTTTAATCCTTTATGTACCGCATTATGATTTACAGCAGTTTTTTTCATGCAATATATTTTTTTGAATCAGTACGTTGACGATTAAAGGATATACATAAACAAAATGCTCATCTTTGGGAAATTTAATCTGTTAGAGCTAATTAATTAAATATATTCAACTGTAAAATTACATACACTGTTTACTGAAAATAAACAGTCAAATCGTTTTCTAAGGTCTTCATTAACATACAAAAAAAAAGACATCTTTTGACATTTAACTATTTTTTCGCAACAAAAATGACAATCCTCGCAATCTGCTGAAATTCCGTCAGCTGAAAACGCAATTTCTGCTCTAAAATTATTCACCTTCCCGCTATAAAATACTCATCATAGAACCCGTGCTGCCATATGTCATGAAAGCCCTCGTGTAGCTGAACTGTGCGACGTTAATATTCAATCAATCAATCAATCAATCAAGCCATATGTCATGGAAGAGTGGATTTAAAAGAATATTCCTGCTTAGTATCGTAAGATTATTCGTAGAAATATTTATACTATGTTAATTTTAAAGTGAGTGTTACTTATAAGTACCGTCGGTAGAGATAAAGGGTTAAATATTTATATGGCGAGAATGTTTTCGTATTATAAAATTAGCTGTAGCCTAGTGTTAAAATTTAATGCTTTGAAAATCTGTAGAATATTCTTTTCGCGCAATGATCTAAATTCCTGACGGCCACGTGATAAATACAGTCACGTGTTCTCCTTGGAATTCAAAACTGAAATTAAACTTGTACTTGTTGTACTTGTAAAAATTTAATAATTTCAAATTTGATGATTAAAAACATTCAAATATTAAAAATTTTCGAATTTTTTTAAAAAAGTTATATTATACGTGTATTTTTAAATCAAGTGTATTATACAAGTTTATTATGTATTAACAATGTGCATTGTTATTTACAAAAAGGTACTTTTTGAAAGAAAGCTTCTGTCAAGTCGGCAGCAGCGAAGAACATGAACTAAATGGATGGAACGACTACATTTATCGTGTGACTATGAGGTCGCATACATTTTTGAACTGATTGGCTGGAAACATGTGTTTGTAGTTGTCATGTGACTGTGACGTCACATGAATTTAGGCTATTGTGATGTTTATTGATGATTTGTTTTTTGATTCCACGTGCTAATTAGTGTGCTTGGGTTAAATTATTTATTTATTTAGTATCGATTCAAAAGATTTATTTAACTGCAAAGGTAAATAATCTCGATAAAAGATTTTATTTAATGTTGTAATTATTGCTGTTTTCATGGTGCTGAAAGGAAATAATAATTATGTTAAATGTATTCTGCATATGTGAAAAAACAAACTTTTTAATTATTTTTAGATAATGGTTAAATATTGTTTTCCGTTCATCAAAACTTTTTCATGGTAACTAAGTAATCTAAATCTATTTTTTGTTTTAGATTAAGAATTATCTTCAATCTATTGAATATATATATATATATATATATATATATATATATATATATATATATATATATATATATATAATATATTTTCTTATCTAAGTAAGTTAAATCTATTTTTCGTCATGTTAATCTTGTAATATAAATGGAAACCTTTTGTGTGTGTGTGAAATAAAATCAATCTCCGGTTGTTTATTTAGTACTTTTTCTAAGGTGGCGCCCTCCCCCCATATTATTAAAAGGAAACTTTTTTTTTTAATTTTTTTAGTACTGATAATTATGTTCTTTTAAAATTGTACTTAATTAAATGTACTTTTTTGTTGGTTTTCTCATCATAAGCGAAAAGTTGAATAAGTATAAAAATGAATACATGGAAAAACAAGTTTTCTGAGATGGTTGCACTTAAGTGACCACCAGCGACCTTAAACTCTAAACCAAAATCCAGTTCAAGAGAGAAGAAAATAAATCCTGTCTTTATTTTAAACTTTTGGCACTTATTTGAGAACGTATAAGAATATAAAAGACAGCATTTTCATAAACCTGTTTCATCATATTTTTCTGATTAATGTAAAAACGTACTTTTAATTTTGCATACTCCATAATATAAAATTATCATAATTTCACAGAGAGATTTTCGGAATTTATTTGCAAGTTTGCAATTTAAATTTCACTTTAAGTTTTAACCTTTGTATCTGATTAATTACAGTTAAAAAATCTCTCGTTTCCTTTTTTGGCCATTATTCAAAATATGCTTTAACTTAACTCAGTGGCGCAACAGCCCATGAGCAGTGCCAGATCCACACCCATACAATTTATCATGGCAGAGGGCTAGATTTTATGCCTGTCGTTAACCGTAGCTCTGAGCACCAGTGGCGCACACAAGGGGGGGCTGTGGGTCCGGATTCCCCCCAAAGCCCTTGATTTTTTTCCGATTGATTTTAATTCTAAGTATGTAGAACGTAAAATTTTATTAAGTATTTGTTATCAATGATTAATTTTATTAAGTAATGCTAATTATTTATTCAATAATTAGTATTTTAATGTGTTTTGTTCCCGAAAATCGACAAAATCAAAAGGAGCATGATGCAAGAATTGTGAACTTTCGACCCCGCCCCCCCCTTGAAAAATTCCCGTGTGCGCTACCGCTGAGCACCATACATGTGACAGTACGATTTGGATCTGTACAATCCCAATTTCGAAGAACACCCTGGAGTAGTCAGGAGCCTCTTACCAACATCATGAGAGGACTTGTGGCTCGACGAATATTCAAAGTGTCCTCATGCCTCACAGGCATTATATATTTACAAACATCCATGTTTTCTCCAGATTTCGAACCCAGGCCCTATGGAACAGCAGTCTGTGTCACTAACCGCTAAGACGCATGAATGTTTATTATATGCAATAAAGATGATGGTAATATATTGAATATGCCCGACATAACTGAGAAAGAGAATTCTGAAACCGAAAACACAAGAACAAAACTTCAAAACATGTACTGCACGTGAATCGTTTTCACTTTTTATCTCTTCAAACGTACCCGAATGTGAGACCTGCCTATGACAATGAATGCACCGGGGCTGACCCACATAGTCTTGCCGTTGCGAAATCCAACCTTGTATTCCAGATTTCCAAAACATTACTCCGCCAAATGAATTTTAAAACTTCCCACTCGGCACCTATTAGATTCGTCTGCTCGCCAAAAGATCGCTAACCCCGTAATTAGAGGGTTTTAAAAAAACAAATTACTGCGCTACTTACTTTACTAGCTCCGCTGTTGTCTGGCGTAACACGTTCTTTTCTTTTCTTTTCCCGTTGTATTATGTGGAACTTTTGTCTTTTTTGATGTTCGTTGGCATAACTACCCTTCCTTTACCTCCCTCCCCTCCCCTTTCTTACAAAAGACTGGGGAGTGAAGTCAGGATGTTTAAATGTCAGAAGATATTTTTTAAAAAAGTTGACCCGGAAGTAAAAGTTAAAATGTTCAATTTAAATAGAACGAATCCATTTAAATTAGGGGTACTCAACCTTTTTTTCTGCCGGGCCATATACGTATGATAACTTTTTCGCGCGGGCCGCAACATGAGGATTAATGGGGGAAAGAGAAATATGATTTAAGACCAGGATAACATGGAAAATTTAAAATGTGGAAAATAGATCAAAATATTAAAACTCTTATTTTGCTGTTTTTAATTATTTTTCATATTTTTTATTTTTGTCACTGAATTTTTCTAAATTGGAAGCCTTTAAGAATCACTTCTTTACAATGTCTGCATCAGTAAACGGTTTCATGTGATTACCAATAATATAACAAATTTCATAGGGTGCCTTTGTTACCACTGGCAAAACCCTTTTTTGCTGTCGTAAAGAAACTTCAAGAAAGCTTATTTATCTCATCATAAAGATATCTTCGTGGAAAAGTGTCATTGAACGAGAGATTCTTGTTTATTGGTATTTTTTAAATACAACTTTCGTGACAAAGCAAACAATTACTGAACCATGTTTGTTTTTCACTACAAAATAGTTAACTTCTCGATCGTCTTGAAACAACCTATTTTCTTCGAATATTTTTCGCTTGTAAGATTCGCGAAGGATAGTTAAAAATTATTTACACTCTTAAAATGGTCGCTACTCCACACACACACACTGTTGTCAATTATCACTAATCAAAAAAAAATATCAATTCGCCTCTATACGACAACAAAAATCAAAATTTGATGTGTTTGATTTCTTAACAAAATAATACCCCACAACATTTTTATAAATAAATGAATTTTTCAGAACAATGAGCCATGACCGGGCCACTTATAAAGGCCCAGTGGGCCACAAGCGGGTTGAAGGTTAAGTATCGCTGTTTTAAATGGTCTGGGTTTTTTTTTTTTTTCAGTTCAGTTAGCTACACTTTGACTTGTTTTAGAATTCGAAACTTTTTAAAGAATGGGGTACCTAGTTTCTTCGGCCGGTGATGTGTGGCTGCAGTAGCCTAGTGGTTATGGTCACGAACTCTTGTGGCTGAAGTATCTCGAGATCGAGTCCTGTTTCCGCTGAAGACTCGCCGTCTAGAGGGAGTCGCTGCACGTTAAATCTGTCAAGTGAACGAATAGTAACGTTTCACTGTTTAGCCACACGAGGGCTTTCGGAGACGGGCCTCGTAATTTTGAACAATAGCCGTGACGAGGACGACACCCGAGTTTGCACCCCCTCTCCTACACCATACCAATGAGAGGACGTTTGAGCCTTGACATATTTAACGTGCATCGGCCTTCTCTGTACGGTGAGTCTTCAGAAGTATGAGTCTCGAACTCATGATACACAGGCCAAGAGTCCGTTACCTTGACCACTAGGCTACCGCAGCCACCTTAAATCTGTCAAGGCTCAAACGTCCTCCGGTTGCAGCAGTGTGTGAATTAGAAGAGTGGGGGGGTGCCTGCTCATGTGTCGTCCTCGTCACTCGATTGTACTTTAAATGGACGAGGTCCGTCGCCAATGGCCCGTGGCTGCGGTATCCTAGTGGTCACGGTATCGGACCGTGGCTTGCCTTGTCACGAGTTCGAGCCCAGTACCACTAAAGACCCGCCGTGTAGGGAAGCGATGCACGCTAAATCTATCGAGATCTCAAACGTCCTCCTGTGGTGTGGTAGTTAGGAGAGGGGTAGCAGCTCAGGACTTGACCATGGTTCAAAATTACAAGGTCCGTCGCCAAAAGCGCTCGTGTAGCTAAACAGTGCGACGTTAATATTCACTTACTCACTCAGTCGCCAGTGGCCCGCATGTAGCTTTATAATGCGATATAAAATATAACTCTCACTTACTTGGCACATCTTAGCTAAATATCGCGCCCATTGCGCCAATAAAACTAGCCAGTCGTCAATATTCTCGTGTAACTCTAGAACTACATGAATAAAGCCCAAACCAATGTATAGTAAAATATATAACAACTCTATAGCAACTTTCATTCAGAAACATATCCGATTAAAAATTTATACGCGTAATGTACCTTCGCCACTGGAAAATTTTCCACATTAAAGAAAAATCCATATCTTTTTACTTAAAAGTTTAAACAAAATGAAAAAGAGGTAAAGGACAAAACAAAAAAATGGGGCGTTATGAACTTGTTATACCTCCTCATATTTTTAGCATTTCCATCTCTTTTTGCGAAATACAAATATCTTCAGCTTGCAACACATGTTACTCATACTTTTTCCGCGTTGCCATGGTTACGATTTCATTTTTCTTTCTCTTGTGTACCGTGGATTTTTAAAACTCGCAATATCCTTGGATATGTTGATAAAAAAAACATCTCCAACCCAGTCATTTTTTTTTTACATCACTTGTCCTCATCACCGTCGCATATTGTAAAAATTCTTGGATTTACTTTTATGTGTCGGAACGAATAAATTAGTTTTTTTAAGAATGAACATTTTTTTATTTTTTTATTTGCATGTTTCAAAATATGATGTCGGGATTGTAAATAAACATAATACCTTATGAGTTTTCGTAGTGAGTGAAATGTTTTCGTTCTCTAAAATTCTAGAATTTAAAGCTTTTGGTAAGGAAATTATGTTAAGTGTTCTTATTAGCCATTAAATTATTGGGAAATATTGATGTTTTTGAGGAATTATTAAGAAATATGGAATACAAATGCGTCTTTGTAATTGTAGAATTTATTATGAATGCGGAATTCGCGTGGCCGCGGTAGCCTTATGTAAAGATCACGAATTCGTGGCTGTAATGGCCATGAGTTCGATCTTTAATGCCGCTGAAGACCCGTGTCCGCGGTGGGGGGGGCGGTAGTCGAGTGGTATAGGTATCAGATCGTGGCTTGCCTTGTCACGAGTTCGAGCCCAGTACCACTAAAGACCCGTTGTGTAGGGCAGCGATGCACGTTAAATCTGTCGATAGCTGAAACATCCTGCCGTTGGTGTGGTGTGGTAGTTAGGAGAGGGGGTGCCAGCTTAGGTGTCGTCCACATCACTTGACCATGGTTCAAAATTACAAGGTCCGTCGGCAAAAGCCCTCGTGCAGCTGGACAGTGCGACGTTAATATTAATCAATCAACCGCGGTGAGGGAGGGAGTGAATATTAACGTCGCACTGTTTAGCTTTTCGAGGGCTTTTGGCGACGGATCCCATAATGTTGAACCATGGTCAAGTGACGTGGATGACACCTGAGCCGGCGCCCCCTCTCCTAACTACCCCACCATACCTACGGGAGGACGTTTGAGCTCTCGACAGATTTAGCGTGCATCGCTTCCCTACTGGGCGGATCTTTAGTGGTACTGGGCTCGAACTCGTGACAAGGCCAGCCACGATCCGATACCTTGACCACTCGTCTATTGCGGGCCCCGTGTTCGCGGTATCCTAGTAGTCAAGGCAACGGACTCGAGACCGGCGTGTCATGAGCTCGAGCTTAGTACCACTAAATATGAGAGATCTAACCACACACTGGTTTACTTCTTTCTTTACTGACAAAACTATTTTCTACCTGTATTGCCACTAAGGAAGTTCTGACGAGGTGCTACAGGGTTGATCCCAGTCCTCTTACCAGAAAGCATCCTCGCATTTCTCAACCCTGTAAAATAACTGTTCTTTAGGCAGCACGGCATAGGGCCAGTACTCTAAAGTCAGCACGTGGTTGTAACATCAAACAATGGGCATGTACACCACTCGATAGCTAAGTAACTTTGGACCAACAGGTTTCCATGGTCGTCGTCACGCTTTTGTTCCATAGCTGAAAAAAAAACCCATTATAAATCAGCTTTCGGACTTTTGCCTTTGCACTTTTTAGGGCTAACATCTAAACAAGTAATATAAAAAAAAAAAATTAAGTGTCACACACACACAATTCCTACCTTGAATTGATGAATAGAAAGTATTTTATTACGATTGAGAATAGGATATATATATAGGGAGAGAGTGAACGAATAGTATAGGAATTGAAAAAGAGCATGATTTGTCTACATTCTTGTAACAATGCACACCCGGTTTGGCTGAAAAACAGTAGCAGTAAAAGTTTTCGATGCCAACTTTTGTCATTGTTTTAACAGTTACATTTTTACAATAATAGAGACTAATCTAATTTGGCGTCTAAAACCGGTAATTAATTAAATTTTGAATTAATATTTGAAAAACGTATTGACATCAAGTGTCATCCATTGCAAGCTCAAAAAAAATTTATTTGAACTTGATTGGATGAATAAAAAGTATTTTATTAATGACTGAAAATTTTAGCAAGATAAATATATAAATAAATAAGCATATAGAGAGAGAGAGTAAACTAATAGTAGGAATTGTGAAAAACATTATCATCGACCATAAATAAGTGCGTTGTACGAACTTATACGCTATTTCAGCCGGTGCATACGGGAACGCATGGAGTTTACCTTAAATTTTGCATATTTTTTTGTGCTGTACTCCGGCATGGCCTCAAAATATTCCGAACATTTTGAAATTTGAGATTCTGTTTTTTGTTTTTCTCAAAAATTACATTTTAAATAGCCGATAGCCATTACTTTTTACTCAATCCTGCAACTTTTCCATGACTAGTTACTCCTCAATCACAGTTAAATTGCATAAAATTTCATTAAGCAGTTTTCCCCCTTACGGCGCGTGATTCGTTTGACGGTTACATCTGATAAACATTTCACCAAGAACTTCCTCTGTTTCAAAAAGTTTTAAATTTAACCATGCGTCATTCACAAATAATTTATTACACAACACAAACAGGAATATCAAAAATTTAACTAGGAAGTGACCGTTTCCAGTTAAAACATCACCGAATGACCCCTACTTGAACAAACAAAACATGAACAGTTGAGCAATTATTTATTACGAAACGCATTAGCAGAAATTAAAGGGAAAAATAAATAAATAAATAAATAACGTAACGGAACACGTATCAACCCTAACTAGAATTCGTCCTAAATGTATGCGAACGATTATTTCTCAGTTGGGAATATTTCACACTGACGAGAATTTCCTGTTACCAGCAGACAGACAGGTGCTCCAAAAGAACACGTGTCCTTCTCATCATCGGTTGCTATAGCAACCCATAAATATCTCTACCTTTTTCGCAAGGTCGGTGTAAGTTTGCTTGGAGATCAGAAAAGTATGTAATTGATTTTTTTTTCTGCGCCATGTTGCGAAATTTAGAATGAAATGGAAAAAGTATAAAATTCGTGCTCAGGCATAGATAGAAAAAATTTTAAGAGAAAATTTTTGAATATTTTAATAGTCTAATTGAAGGAATTAATTTTTTTTATGGAATCTTAGATCTTTCTTGCTTTGTAATAAATTGAAAATTTAATGTTTATTTTTTTTTATTTTTATCCAAAAATATCGATTTTTAAAAAAAAATATAATCTAAACGATTTTTCAAGTGTAGAAAAAAAAATCATGTTTATTAGGAAATTAAATCATGGGTCATGATCTCGCACTCTCGTGGTCGGCTTTGTTGAATCGTAGGTACGAATCCAACGATGATGCATGTTAAATCTGCAGCAAAAAGTTTTCACATTAGCGTGATGTGGAAGTTCGGGGAGAGCGTGAATTCAACTCGGGTGTCGTCCTCGTTACTTGAACGAGGTCCGTTGTCAATAGCTTCTGCGTTCCTTTGATAGTATTATAAAAATCGAATCAAATTACGTATTTGTAATGAAACATTCCCCCATTCTTCTAGAGAACTTTTAGTACATCACAATTGCATGGAATGAAATTCCTTGTAGTAAAAGATGCATACAAAAATTTTTAGTTAACACACGAATTATATTATTATTATTTACTTTTTAAAATTAGAATGTTGATTATAGAAAAAAATTTCGATGTTCATTATAGCTGTTCAGAATCGAATTAAATATTATTTTGCTATGTTTTTCTAATATATATTTGAAAAACTACATAAAGATCTTTTTTAAATTAAAAGAACTACTACACACATTTTGTAGTGAGTATAAACTGGAATTCAATAGACATGCGTCGTCATTTATATAAACTAATTTCATCTTTTTTCATGCATTAATCTTATTTGTAATAAATTTTCCAGCTTAATATATATGTCGCAGGGAAATGATTAAATTACGGCTTTCAACAAATTCCTAATAGAGATGATGAATTCACGCAAGAGATGTTAAAATAAGAACTCTGTTAGGTAATTTTCCCTATGGAAAGTGATTTGATCCAATTCCTCACCTGTTTCAGTGAAATGATGAAATAATACTGTCAAGAGTTTAAAAGCGTTTATTTAGCAAATAGGGTGCATTATTAAAAAAAGTAGAGTAATTAATCCAACAATAACCATTGAATTACAAATTATTTATTCGAAATTAATTGACAAAATAATTAGGTAATAAGCTAGTATTTTCTTTAAAAAAGAATATTTGTTAGTAGAATTTCAAAAAAAATTTTAAATTATACACTAATGTATTAATGCAGAAATATATCCTGCTTTATTTGTATCGCCTTTTTTTTTTAGGTATTCTCTTTTTAAAATAGCTTTTTTATATATAAAGGGCATGGTCGAATTCCCTAATTTTACATTTTTCTATTGAAGTTTTATCCAGTTTTTAATTTTCAGGCATACAAAAGTGGTATATAAAACGAAAGATAATAATGCAAAGAATATAACTAAATAAAACTAAAAAATTATATTTAAATCATTTTGTTTTGGTGCGTCACGTCAGAAGCCCGGCGCTGCCTGGCACGGACGAGGAGAGGTGAGATAAAAGGGAGTGGTAACAAGCTAAAACAGAGCTCTACAAATGCTAACTTGTTCATTTCATCATTTCACTAAAACAGTTCAGGTATTTGATCAAATCACTTACTTACATCAGAGAAACGACCTCAAAGAGAAGTTATTTGAACATCTTGCATAAATTGATCACATCCCTTTGGGATTTGATGAAAGCCCTAATTTGAACATTTTCCTGCGACATATATATTTTTTGAAATTATTAATAGCAGTCCCTATTTAAGTTATTTCAATCTATATTTGATTTTTTGCACTTGAATGTTACCAAATCCTTTCGAGCATCCATTGTGTTATTTGAAAAGAGAGAAAAATACTATTTAAAAAACTATCACTTTTATTTGGGTTCTTTTATCACTCCATTAATTAAATTAATATCTGTTAGGTCCTCTGTCATTGTATATGTTACCTATTCAAGAAATATTTGTATGATGGAACCTATATTATTTTTGGAAAAGGTGACAATTATTCAGGCGACTTTTGGAATTGCGTGTAACTTTCTTAAATATGAATATCCTATACCTAGGTTTCCAAAGTGTTTCCAACGAACCCCTGAAGGTCCTTGTAGTTGTCGAGGGGTCCGTGGCAAATTCAAATAAATTTGGTGCATGCTCAACGGTAGACGGGAGGAGGGGTCTTTGAAAGATTTAATAATGGAGCAAATTATTGTGACCTATTTTCATTAATATAAAATCGTTATAATCGGTATCTTAAGTCTTAAAAACTAAACGTTCTAAAACTAACGTCCTAAAAATTAAAAATTGTTGGAAGTACACAAAATACAAGGAGTGAAAAGGACAATGGAGATCCATGGCAAGATTTTGGGTATAACAAGTAATATATAAAAATGTTAAGTCAATTTCTACTTTGAATGGATGTGTAACGTCGTGTGTAGCTATCCATCAATAATTAAGTCTTTACAGCTTCACATAGAAATAAAAAAAATATTGTTTATTTGATAAACAATTCTTAATGAAGTAATATTGCCAAGCCGGTGTAGTCAGTTCATATTCCCATTCTCAACGCCACCGGCGTTCATCGTCTTTTTCACTCCAATTTCCGGACTCAGCCCTTTTCTCCATCCGTCTCTCCTGTCTTCTCCTCTCGTCTCTTCTCCGTTCTCCTTCCGTCCGTTCTCTCGACTTTTCTTTTCCCGTCTCTCTATCTCGTCTTTTTTTCCCCTGAAAAAGCAACCCTTTTAAACACCAGGGGTGTGTTCACAACACGCCCCTCGTTCCTTCTCATTGGCAGGTCACAAAAGTCTCTCTTGACCTCCCTCGTCTGATTTGCGCATAACACGCCGAAACACACCCTAGCCGTCTGGCCCAAGGCGCCATAGTTCCTTGTCCACATCTGGACACACTTGTCCATCACGCCACCTGTTCCTAGTATTCCCTTCACAAAACACTAGAAAAGACATGATTATTTTAAGATAGGCTTCGCCTATTGTCAATGGGGCGCCGGCTCTACTTTACTATTATGGCGACCCGTCTGTCTCTCTTCACTCCCTGAGTTCAGACAATAAACAATGGCCCCATGGCCACGTGCACTGGTCATTCCACAGCTGGTGGATCGTAAAAATGCAGGGACAATCGATGACGTCGAACTTGGCCTTGACCAGTTGGTGAAACCATAAAACCTATTGTGAATCGAAAGATGGGAATTCACAACCATTGACGATGTCACAGATGAAATAGAAAGTATTTTATTACCGATCAAAAATTTGAATAAGATTTATATATATATATATATATATATATATATATATATATATATATATATATATAATATATAGTTCACTCTCTCCTAATATATATATATATATAGTTCACTCTCTCGCTAATATATATATATATATATATAGTTCACTCTCTCCCTAATATATATATAATATTAGTTCACTCTCTCCCTAATATATATATTAGGGAGAGAGTGAACTAATAGTAGGAATTGAAAAAGGAGCATGATATTGTTGTAACAATGCAAACCCGGTTTGGCTGAAAAACAGGTTTTCGACGCCAACTTTTGTCTTTGTTTCAACAGTTACATTATTACAACAATAGAGACGATTCTAAGTTGACGTCGAAAACCAATAATTAATTTAATTAATGAATAATTATTTGAAAAAACTGTATTGACATCAAGTGTCATCCACTACAAGTTTAAAAAAAATATTTGAACTTGATTGGATGAATCGAAATTATTTTATTAATGATTGAAAATTTGAACAAAGTAAATAAATATATATAGAGAGAGAGTGAGCTAATAGTAGGAATTGAAAAAGAGATCCTTAGGCACAACAAGTTTGAGAATCACTGATCCAGGGGTGGTCAACCCGTGGTCCGCTTTGAATAATTTTGTAGCCCATAAGATTCGTTAGAACTTTATAAAATGCGAGTAATTTGTACAATATATATAAATATGGGATTTATTTGTTAAAAAATATGTAACTGTTTCTATTTTATCACAGTGCTTCTGTTACTGCGAAACTGTTTTTTTTTTTTTTTTTTTTCAAAATTGAAATTTATCAAGCATAAACCGTGCTCAAACTAAACAGACGAAAACCTGCAACATAAATTACGATACGCGATTGCATATATTGGGATCGACTTTCAAAAACTAAGGGAAAGAGAGAGCTAAGAAATATCTCACTAATTAAATAAATTAAACATTATTTGATAATTGCATTAATATTATATTATCTATGTTTGTACACATCAATCTGCTTTAAATTTTCACTGCAATAAGTATTTGTATTGGGTCCAAATCTAATCTTAAGAAATATATTTCCCGCGGGATTATAATGTTTTCCGAAGTGGCCCGCGATGTCATTTAGGTTGACCACCCCTGCGTTAATCTAACACATGCATTGTGTAATATATTGGTTACTGAAAACTATTATTTTTAAAATAGCTCAAAACCTATGAGATCAGTGTTTTAAAACCTATTTTAAAATAACTGTCTGACATCCTTATTGCATTTTTCTTTACTATTCAAAGACCTCTTGAAGGAACCTTATTTTCTCAAGTACTTAAAATCGCTGACTATTATATAAATTTTTCCAAGATCTTCGGACAAAAATAAGAAATATGTTTTAGATTTTTTTTCTCCAGATTGAAGAAGGGGAAAAAAAAGGCACCGCGAGAAATTCCTCTTCGAACATTTACGTCAGAGAATGTGGGCTCCTGGAACTTTACGGGCAATTAATTTTCACTTAGGGTAAGTCAGGAGTGTAATAATTGTTTCCGAAGCAGTTGATCTTCCCGTGTTAACGTACCATTTAAAAATACGCATTGTCGACCAAGCGTTCGTTTCTTAGGGATTAATTACCTCAATCATTATTTTCAGTCTTTTTTTTATTTTATTTCTTTACACTTTGTTTATGTGAATGGTTTAAAAAATTTTTTTTCTTACTCTCATTGTTTTTTGAGCTTTATGAGTTTTGATTTGACATTTATTGGGCAATTTTCACGAGATACTTTTGACTTGTTAAAAGTATTTTGAATATTTCGTATAAATTAAGTTTTTTGCATGTTAAGAATTAAATAATTTTAACGATTTCCCTGATTGTTTATAAAATAGTATATCTTAGAAGATCCATTGCATATTTCGCAGGGAAAAGAGGGGCTTTTTGAGTGGCCACATGTGGTTCGGGGGCGCTAGTTGCCCACTGCTGTTTTAAAGTAGTTGGTTAATTAAAGATAAATTTTAAATTAAACAATAAAGTTTGCCGTGCCTATATTTTTTGCATTGCGGAAAAAACGATGTAATCCATTGTATAAGTTAATGTAAAAAATATTTTGAAATATTTTAATACAATTTTCAATGCCTGTTCGATTTGTCATTAACAAGATCCAGATAATAGTGTCAATTATTTAAACACAATAGTGTCATATTAATTAAAGATTTATCTAAAATAACATTGTATTTCTCTGTATTTCTAACTACATGTATAGAAATCCATAATAATCCATTGTACATGCATCTTTATAGTGTATATTTAATTATAAAATTCTGCATCGCAATAACTTACTGTGTTTGTGCTTAATGTAATTTTTTTTAGTTGCAAATTTGAAATATTGTATTGCAACTTACTGTGTATAAACATAACTTTTCTCGTAGAAAATCTATAATAATCTGTTGTATATAAGTTAAAGTAATCCTATTTAAAAAAAATCGCAAATGTTATTGTACTGCTTAGTTCCCATAAAGTATGCCATACATAAAAATCCATAAGTATCTATTCTGTAGTGTCAGTTATGCCTGTAATATTGTACCGTATCTGTATAGTTTGCATTGTACAGGACTAGATGTTTCATTTGTCTTATAAACAATTAATTGTTAGTTGTTCTAGTGTTAATGCTTGCTAATATAATATATTGTCATGAAGACAGCTAAACTTATTTTAGGGTATTTTGAATTAAAATGGCGAATTTTGTATTTGTTACGAATATCTTTAAGATTTCTCCAAAGAGTTGTAGTCAGTGCACGACTTAATTGAAAAGGGAAAAAAAGTTATTCGAATTAGGCTTAATTAAATATTGAGCACGCGAGATTATTATGCTATTTATAGCAGACTATCACGTGATCAATTGATTTTCAACTACAGTTGTTGCCACAAATTTTTTAATGCTTCCTGAAAATAACAAAATTAGTTTAATGTAATTTTTATATTATTGAGGCTTTATTTATTTTAGAATATTGTCAAAAAATAGTTAATGCTTTTAATTTTAAATTCCCTTGTATAAATATCTATTAACATAAAAAAAATCAGGTTGAGTTAATTCTAAAGAAAATGATTAAAAATATTTACGCGTAGGTGTAATGAAATAATTTGCAGAATTAATTTTACTTTAGTTATGATTTTTATCAAGGAAAAAATGTTGCATACCGTAGAGAACATATATATTTATAATTTATTCATTAAATCCACAAACAAAATATTCTTGTGTATTCATTAATACTTTAAAGTCTCGATGATTTCAAAAAATATCTTTGATTTATAAATATTACTTTTAATATTTAAAAGAAAAATTGGAATTATCTAATTTTCTTGGCTTTTCGGAAATAGTAAAAAAAAAAAAAAAAAAAAAATAGGGAATCTTAAAATAATTAGATTATTTTAATTATTATATACATATAAGTAATGTTAAATATGTGGTTAAAAAAGAAAATATAAATCTCTAATACATTTATATATATAATGATGATTTTATGAGGAATTTTTATTGTAGAACAAAATTAATTATATATTTTTTTAATTAAGATTAAATATCAATATGACGGAAGAATTAAAAAGTGTTGTGATTAAACAAACAGATTTATAAAATTGCTTATTTTTAGAATTTTTATTCTTCTATTCTTTTCTATAATTAATGTGTGTTTAATTTTCTTACGTAATCAAATAAATCTAAGCTAATTATAGCAGAAAGACTGCTTTTTTATAAAAGAATTTTAGGGAATTTTTTCTGCACATGGTAAATTTTCTTCTGATTGCTATCTCTTGCGTGACTGTAGAGGAAAAAATTATTTTCTGTTTTTATCATTTATTTGTTTTATTTGTTGATAAAAATGCGTTCTAGAACAGAATTACGAAGTAATTCCATTAAAAATAGCTGGGAACAATTGCTGCGGTTTTATATCTTAAGATCACTGACACTTTTATCAACTGAAGGTGATTCATTTTTTGTTTATGGTTTTTTCTTTCTTGAAAGGAAAGTAAATTCTTGAATTGGATAACCACAGCAAACAAAAGAGGATATTAAATAGTCTCTTTAATTGTTTTTTTTTAAAAGTAGAATATTTATTTCTGAACTCAAAGTTTGATGCTGTGTATTAATATTTTTTAAAAAACATTTTCAAAACAAAAATTATCAAAAGTAATGTTACGATGTTCTTAAAAAAATTAGAATATAAAAATTTTTGCTTGGGACAAAAATTCAGTTATCGTAGTTTTTTTCAATTTTGGATCTTCCATAATGATGTTTAGAGCTCTAGAATTGACATTAGTGTGTGTGGGGAGAGGGTAGTCATGTTTAAAACAAAACTTCGAATTATGAAACATTTCTTTCAGAGTTACCATTTTTCAAATTCTTTTTTTTATGCATACGCTCAAAAGGAAAAAAAAAAAATGGCGAACTGAAATTTTTTTGAGCATTACTCCTTTGAAAATTCAGGAAAGCATTTTTATTGTTTTTATAATTATGGTAAAAAGTAAAGGGTGTTTTTTTTACAGGTATAGAACTTTAAATTGCAATAAAACAACGATGTATTATTCAATTGACCATGAATTTTTTTTATTCGAAAGATAATCTTGTGGCATTACATTTTAAATATGATTTCTGGCATAGGACTGCCATGGCTGGCTCGGATGTAGTCTAATCTGGACGTCCAATTTTCGATGACTTTTTCCAACATTTGTGGCCGTATATCGGCAATAACACGGCGAATGTTGTCTTCCAAATGGTCAAGTGTTTGTGGCTTATCCGCATAGACCAATGACTTTACATAGCCCCACAGAATATAGTCTAGCGGTGTTAAATCACAAGATCTTGGAGGCCAATTCACAGGTCCAAAACGTGAAATTAGGCGGTCACCAAACGTGTCTTCCAATAAATCGATTGTGGCACGAGCTGTGTGACATGTTGCGCCGTCTTGTTGGAACCACAGCTCCTGGACATCATGATTGTTCAAGTCAGGAATGAAAAAGTTAGTAATCATGGCTCTATACCGATCACCATTGACTGTAACGTTGTGGCCTTCATCGTTTTTGAAGAAGGATTCCACCAGCCCATAAAGCGCACCAAACAGTCAGTTTTTCTGGATGTAACGGTGTTTCGGCATACTCTTGTGGATTAGCTTCACTCCAAATGCGGCAGTTTTGTTTGTTGACGTAGCCATTCAACCAGAAGTGCGCTTCATCCCTAAACAAAATTCGCTTATGAAAATCGGGAACAACGGCAATCTCGTTTTGGGCCCATTCGACGAATCTCTGAGGCGTGAGTTATTCATGATGAATTGCCAAACCAAACTGAGAATAAATCACTTGACAGCTGTTAAATCGGTCGCCATCTTGTAAAGTAATGCCAACTTAAATTTCTCTACATGGAAAAAAAACACTCTTTATTAGTTCAAAAAAAATTTCCATTCTTTTTCAACTGAAATTTTGGAAGATAAAATTTGAACATATTTGGAAAAAAAAAAATCCTTTTCGCATCATATTTTTGCTCTGGAAGTTTTTTTTATCTTATCAAGGTAGTTTATTAAGTTAGACTTTGAGCTTAAGTATTCAAAATGTCTTGTAAAACACTTGCCAAAAATTATGTGTATACAAACTTGATCTTATCTAATCTTATAATTATCCATTGCAATGCTTAATGGTGCAAATAAATCCTCGGAAGGAAGTTCAAATTAACTTAAAGTTTACCTTTGTAATATTGATTATACCTGTGTGTGAATGCAGCGACGCACACAGGAATTTTTCAAAGAGGAGAGAGTCGAAAGTCCACCATTCTCGTATCACACCCCTAAACGCTACCAAACATATTTTTTTTGATTTTATTGACCTTTGGAAAAAAACCCATCAACAAATAAATTATTGAATAAATAATTAGCATTAAATAAATAATTTTAATTAATAATTATTATTACTTTTCTTTAGAATTATAGTCGAATCTCTGTATAACGAATCTATATTGCGAATTTTTCTACATAGCGAACTTTTTCCTTTAACCTTGCACATTTCACAATTTTCTTCCAAAAATAACCTCTCTATAGCGAAGTGCATTTTCTATATAACGAACTTTTCTTTTGTGATTCAATTTTTGTTCTTTTTTTTTTTTAAGTATTTCTGAAAAAATTTCAAATTCTCTCTTGAACGTATTTATGGTGGTCATAAATCTTCAACTGGTTTTATTAGATTCTAACTCACCGAGAGCAATAGAGTTCTGGATGTTTCATCCAAGAAGGGCAGCCTTTAACCCCCATTGCCCAGTTCACTAGAAACATCTTCGTTATCCTCTTTCACCCTTAGAAGAGTTGTCTCGTGTCCTCGTGTTCTAATTATAAAATAATGGATGTTTAATATTACTTGTGTGCTTTAAATTATAAGATGCCCTTAAAATTCATTAATTTTAGTATAATATTATTTTCTTAATATTGAAAATACAGTGAATTCTTCGACCGTCTTTTTTCTTATTTTCCTTGCAGTTTTCTTTCTTTTTTGATGGATAATACATATAATACACATATATTAATTTAAAAAAAGGTGTAAATAATTATTTTTAATACATAGTGTTTTTATGAATTCAAAATTTGTTTTATGTGGTTTATAAAGTATATTAAAAGATAAACCTCTATATAACGAATTTTCCATATAACGATTTTTTCCCTGGATTTAGGGGCTTCGGATCTCCAGGATCCCCTCGAGTACGCCACTGCATGAACGGTCTCTTACAAGTTTTGAGTATGCTTTAATTTTCAGTTTGCAAGCTTTTAAAAATCGTCTGCATCTCTTGTTTCGAAACTTGTTAGAGAACATTCTTTTCTTCTTAGTGATTTACTGAGTGGAATTCCACGAATTTATTTTCGTGCCAGAAAATCGTCTGCACGCCGTTATTCCAGTTCTTTTTTAACGGATGTATCTTATTGTGTGTGTCACATGTCCTTTTATCACTGACACAATGAGAGGAAATAGCGTCAGTATTTCATGCTTTTCCCGAAACCTTTTAAGGCGAAATTGCGCGAGGCGTCGCAGATGCGCGCCGTCAACCATCTCCAGATCGATGACTTATTGAAATAAAATTGGTCACTAAGCAATGCTTTCCTGTTTTTTTTTCCTTTCCTTTCCTAAAATTATCTGTTTGGAATGGTGTGCATCTTTTATCTGTCAATTTCTGGCGACTTGATGTTTGGACATTATTTAATTTTGTGTGTTTATAATTTAGTAATTTCGTTTCGTTGTATTATATATTTAACTGTTTACCCGCCTGCTTCTTTGGGTATATCATGATACTGTGTGAATGTAATCTGTTTATATACAAATTATTAGCGTATAATTCCTAGCATTAAGTTTTGATAGTATTGGAAAACATTCTTATTACTCTCCCCTCTTGATGTGGCCGCGGTAGCCAAGTGGTCAAGATATCGGATCGTGGCTGGCTTGTCACGGGTTCGAACTCAGTACCACTAAAGACCTGCCGTGTAGGGGGATGACCATGGTTCAAAATTACGAGGTCCGTCGCCAAAAGCCCTCGTGTAGCTGAACAGTGTGACGTTAGTATTCACTCACTCCCTTCTTGATTTAAAAAGGACAGAAATTTAAATAATTTCTGAAGTTGAGGTAGAATTATCATCCCACTAAGTGGATTTCCGAAAAATTCTGAAAAATGGATCTCTACTCAATAAAATAAACATGCTTGGCAATCTTCGAGTCTAAATCTAATATTTCAAAAACGGAAATATTTAAAATCCATTTAGATTCGATTTCCGTAAGACCCGTTTTTAGAGGATTTCAGTTCAACAAAATAAACATGCACGCCAAATCTCATTACTGTAGGTCTAGTAGTTCGAAAAGAGGAATTTTTTCATCAATACATCCAGTAACTCCCCGCTTCTCCCTTAGGAGTCGATTTCCTTAAAATCCGTTCTCAGAGGATCTCTACTTCATGAATGGATCGTGTTTACCAAATTTCAAGCCTTTAGGTTTAATGGTTCAAAACTGGTAATGTTTATCTATAGTGCCCCTCGCAGCCTCCTTTTTGGGCATCAGTTTTCGCAAAAGTCTTTCTAAGTGGATCTCTACTCAACAAAATGAACATGCATACCGCATTAAAAGTCTGTAGGTTTAATCAGTGGCGCACACAGGGGAGGGTCCTGGGGGTCCGGACCCCCCCCCTTCCCAAAGCCTTGATTTTTTTCTGATTGATTGTAATTCTAAGTATATAGTACGTAAAGTTTAATTAAGTATTTGTTATTAATGATTAATTTTATTAATAAATGCTAATTATTTATTCAATAATTAGTTTTTTACTGTGTTTTGTTCCCGAAAATCGACAAAATCAAAAGGAGCATGATAAAAGAATGGTGAACTTTCGACCCCGTACCCCCACCCCCCTGAAAAATTCTTGTGTGCGCTACTGCGTCTAATCGTTATTGATGTATTGTGATGAGTGTCCAAGTGAGCCGAATTTCTCTAGAATACATATAACACCCGGTTTAAAATCGGACAGTAATTTTTCAAAATCTCAACATTTAATATGGAGTTACTTCATACGTTAACTTTTTTCAATTACTAGGAACATTTTGTCCTTTTCGTAAATTATTACTGACCCGGTGGCCATTAAATTCGGTTTTTGAGGAATTCCATTTCATATTTTTTCTCATTATGTAAATTAGTTCTCATTGTAAATTTCAGGTGATTTATTATTCCCATTCGCCCTCAAAATCTTCATGAAAAATTTGTCGTGAAAAAAACAGAGGCAGAATGGAATTGGAAAATATTTCGAATATTTTGGAGTAATTTTAGTCAGTATAATTTTGTAGTAAAAAAAAAAAAAATTTAAGATATGGGAGAGGAAAGAAAAAGAACTGCTTAGTTTTGTATTTATATATAAAAAAGGAGACATTAAAATTTTTCATTTTGAATGCATGAAAAAAAGCACAGTAATATTTCAAATTTATATCACACTCCTCGCGCGCATTCCTTTTTACATATTTTAATATATATGACGGACAATATGTATATTGTGATTTTTCTTTTCATCATAAATGAAATTGTGATACATTGTAAAGTGTCAATTTGTTACAGAAAACATATATTTCTATATCTGAGCTGTATGTTTTTTCTTTTCTGTTTTAAGTTTTTTCAGCTGTAAATAATTATTTATTATTAATAATATTTCTATTGTTATTGTGAAAAAAATCTATTTTGTGCAAATATTTACCTGCCAAAAATCGCATAGTTAAGTAATTTTTCCCTCGTAGAGAATTTTATATGATGTAGGAAAATTCGAATAACAACATTGTATTCGTTTTCATTTGTCTAGCTGACGTATTTTATGGTTATCGCAATTTATGTTTCACTGTTGTATTTTATTCAATATATTTTTCGCTTCAATAAATTTCATGTTAACACCTGAAGAAACATTAATGTGTTGAAAGTCTTCCATTTATTCTAACGCTTCTTACTTCGTAATATAGGAAGAATATTTTTGGTTTATTATGATACAAAACATTGGGTTACAATTTTGACATTTAATATTTAATATATGTTCCTTGTTTCTTATTAATCATTTTTATTTGAAAAAACTTATTGCTTTAAGATGACCAAATACGTTCGAAACCGTGACTTTGAGAAACCGTATAAATGATATTTTTTTTATATATTTAGTGACACACTTTAATTAGAATATACATATAAAATTGTTTTACAAATATTATTATATGAAAAACAATTTAAATGCAATATTTCGGCAAAAAGGGAGATAGAATGGTCAATTTTCAAAACATTCTTTTGCAAAAAATGTTTTGAAAATTATATTTTTCAGTTAGGACTTCTATAATTGGGCTAAACTAAAAGTTTTCTTTCCTCAGTGGTACAACAACCCAGGGTGGGCCTTGGCCTTCTCGAAAAGCCTTTTCGAGCCAGCCTTCTTCCTGCTAGTGTTCTCTAATTTTTAGTTCTGAAAACTAGGAGATCTTTTTCTAGGCCATCAATCCATCTTGGATTTGGCCAGCTTTTTTTCCGTGTGCTAATTGGTTGGTTATTGAAGACTTTTTTAGTGGTGCGATCTTCGTCCCTTCTAACAATGTGGCCTTCCCATTTAATTCATTGTATTTTGATGAAGTTTACAATGTCAGATTCTTGATATGAGTGATAGAGCTCAAAATTTGATCTTTGCCACGTTCCATTTTTCTGAATTCCTCCAAAAATAAATCTTAAAATCTTTCTTTCGTAGATACTTATCATGTTCTCATCTATTCGAGACATGGACCATGCATAAGTTAATACTGATCTTAGAGGACTTTTAAACAATAGAACCTTTTTGTTTTTTCTTTTGATTAAATTCGATTTCATATATTCGGATTCCATCAAGACATCAATCAGACATAGTAATTCTCTTCTGGATTTCAGTAGTACAATCGTTCATGTTGTTAATTAACTAAAAGATTTGGAATATATAAATTAGGAGGGGATTTCTTCACATTTTTTAAAATTGGAGTTGAGAAATTTTAGACCAAACACCAGTTATTGTTTCAATTGATGGCAACTCTGAAAATATATATATAACGTGTGTATACAGTAGCCTAGTGGTCAAGGTCACGGGCTTCTGGCAGGTATGTCAGAAGTTTAAACCTTGTATCGCTGAAGACCTGCCATGCGGAGGGGCCGACACACGTTAAAATTCTTGAGGTCTCAAACGTCTTTCTGTCGGCGTGGTGAGGTTGTGCCAGCTCAGGTGTCGTCCGAAAGCCCCCAAGTAGCTTTTTATAGGGCGACATGAAAATATCTCCATCTGAAAATAACGTGAATTTTTCAAAAGTTTTAGTTCAATCCCGGTATAGAAATTTTAACGATATATAGGTAAAAATATTATTGTAGAAGTAATTTTCATAAAAAAAGAATGTTTTCAAAATATAATATTTTTCATTTTTCGCCTTAAAAAAATGCATTACTTTTTTAAATTACTACTATTAGCTCACACTCTCTGTATATTTATTTATCTTGGTGGAATTTTCAATCGTTAATAAAATACATTTTAAAGCGCTCATTGAGCTGAAATTTTATATACAGGATTATTTTGGATGACAATACAGAAATTTAATTATAATTAATAAAAATGAATTGATTGAAACTAATTTAAAGAATTACAAATACAGCCACGTTGGCATTATTTTTGGCGACTTGTGTCAAACTTGAAAAAGTTTTCTCACGTTTTAAAGCATTCAGTTAAACTGAAATTTTATAGACACGATTGTTTTGGATGACAATGATACTTTCATAATAATAAAATTAATTACCATTTAATGTTGTGATTCTGTCCTATGTATATACATATTTATATTAATTGTAACTATTTAATAAAAAGTAGCTAAAATAAAATTTTCTTTGTTGTTCTAAGTAGGAATCGACTTAAATTTTTTTATATTACTTTTTTCTTGTAAAAAACATTCTTAAAATGGTTTTGTAAGTATATTGTAATTCAACTGACACTAAATATCAAACAAATTTTATTTATACTCTTTTTCAAATTTACAGTTTCGAAGGTAGTCTGTTTCTTAACAGGAAATAAGTTTTTTCTTGTAAAGGTACAACTTAAAATTTCCCGTCATAAACTTATTTAATTGGTCCAAATGTGGTAAAAGCATGCACCCTTTTTTTTTACATTCATGTCGCCAAAACCTTGAAGTTTCAATGCCAACATCGCCGACATTAAAATTATTTTAAACTGATCTCAGTTTTATCATTATATCAATCAAACATAATCTATAAACCAAAATCCTCATTCGTGACCAAAGATGGTAGTCGAAGAATTAAGCTTTTCCTCTCCTGTCCTTGTATATCGTGATTTGTGCAGTTTTTGGCTTCGTAAATTCCATTTTCAACCACATTTATATTCCATTTCTGTATCAGGGACATAACGCTCTGAAAACCTACAACAAAAAAAGGGGTAGAAATACGCCGTTGGATTTTTATAGAGTTTATGCGTCTGATAAAAAAAATGAGTCATTTTTCATTTACTTTTGTCATTTAGTATCTTGTTCGTGCTCATCTACATAGAACTGGTTACACAAGAGGGGGGTGGGGTGGAAAACTCAACGCTTGTTAAAGCTTGTAGAACAGGTCTCATCGTGAAATTTAAAGATATTGCCATCGCGGTCAAATGTATTTTATTAAAGCCCGTGAGAGTTTAGAATTAATATGCTGTTAAAAAAAAATTTCTGTTTTGAAGTAATATTAAATTTTTTGATACTTTGTAACTTTTAGTTGCTTTCAATATTTTTTTTAAGGTTTTGTGAAATTCGTGGCTGTTTATTTGGTATAGAGAAAGAGGTTTGGTGTTGACGAGGTTGAATTTCGACCGTATCCTCATTTCTTTATTGTGTGGCAGCGGTAGTTTAGTGGTTATGGTCACGAGTTTGTTGTGTGTGAGTGGTCGCGGTAGCCGAGTGGTCAAGGTATTGGATCGTGGCTGGCCTTGTCACGAGTTCGAGCCCAGTACCCCTAAAGACATGCCGTGTAGGGGCGAGACTTGTAGGGCAGCGATGCACGTTAAATCTGTCGAGAGCTGAAACGTCCTCCCGTTGGTGTGGTGGGTAGTTAGGAGAGGTGGGTGCCAGCTCAGGTGTCTTCCTCGACTGTGGTTCAAAATTACGAGGTCCGTCGCCGAACGCCCTCGGTTAGCTGTAAAGGGCAACGTTAATATTCACTCACTCCACTAAAGACCTGTTGTGCAGAGACGCTGAGGAACGTTAAATCTCTTGTAACGTAAGTCCTCCCGTTGACATGGTATAGCAGTTGGGATGGGATTGTGAGCTCAGGTGTCATCCTCGTCCCCTTACACCGATGTTCAAAAGTACGAGTGCAATAGTTTCTTTATAGTGCAACGTTCTAATACTCACTCTTCCTTTTTGTATATTCGTCTAAAGAACCTCAATTACTTCCGCACTACTCATACAGCCACTGGCCATGAACTCTTTACTGGTCAGTTGAGATTTCGAGTCCTGGTACCACTTAAGACCCGCCATGTGATGGAGCTGATGCACGTTAAATCTGTCGGGGCTCATTGATATGATGTGGAATTTTGGAGAGTGAGGAACAGTCTCAATTTTAATGGCAACTGATCTTATTGACTGTCGAAGCTGCCCTAGGCTATTAGCAAAGGATTTATTTGATTTTGGACGAACGGATTTTGAACAATGGTCGAGTAACGAAAACAGCACCTGCACTGGCATCGCATTCTCCAAACTTCCATACCACGTTTACATGAGGATTTGGAGCTTCGATAGATAGCTTCTGGACAAAATTGACGTGATGTTAATAGTTCAAAGGGAACTAAATATCTCGTGCTAAGATTTAACGATCAACTTTATTAACATATCTATATAATTTCTATAAAATATTTTTCTCATCATAAATGCCTTTCTGCGCATGATTTCTTTCCAGCTCAGGTGTCATCCTCGTCTCTTGATCGAGATTCTAAATTGCGAAGTCAATCGCCAAAATTCCTCACGTTGCTTTATAGTACCAGGACTACAAAACAACTGTTAACAAAACACTCACTCAACGAGGTTCATTATGTGTAAAGGGTTTATAATTTTATTTCTTTAAAAAGTGGAGGAAAAAAGTTTTTTCGAAAGATTCAATTGCTTTATCGCAATCGCATATATGTATATTAAACCATGTGTTAAGACGTTCCATTTTTTTTTTATCTCATTGTTAATACAATTCAGTGAAAATATTTTGAACCAAACACTCAGTGAATTTGATTTTGTTTTTTATTTAATATATTAATATACTGATGAATTTTTCGTTCCGTTTGGATTGTAATTTGTTAATTTTTTTGTTCACTTTTTAATCCTCATGGAATAAATCTTGTGTATTTTTACTTTCTGTCTCCGAAGAACAACCAAACGATATTAATCTTAGAGATCCATTTCATATTTTTTTCTATACATATTCGAGACTAAGGAAACAATATGAAATTTCTTTCGATTCTTTTTGGAGCGGAAAAATATATTTGTGTTCCTATTAAAAATTAAAGAAATATTTGAAAAGAAATGATATATTTTTTGTTGCAGTTGTCTTTTCAAATGTATTGTTTTACGTAATTTTATTTCTCAGCTAGATCCGATATCAAATTTTCGAAGGATTATTTCTTTGACAACTTTTATTTCCAATACATCAAATCGAACACCGTTTGGCTCAAAAAAAAATTTAAAAAATAATACAAAATAGAATTAAAGAAATAATTTTGTTTTTGTTTTGCATTTGTCTTCGAAAACAAGATTTATCGTTTGCAGATATGTTTGCCCTATTAGTTTTAAAAAGAAACAATACTGGCATAATGATTAATAATACGATCCCCACGGGTATTTTTTATTATCATTAGTATCTTCGCCATTTTTTTTTTAAAGTCCTTCATAAAACCGAAATTTGGAATAACGTAATCTTGTTTTCAATTAAAGATTTCTTCTCTTGGCCTTTTCTATTTGTGCTTTTCCAAATCTGGTAATCAATTTTCATTTTTAGCATAGCTATCATTCTACTTTTTTCTTCTTTCGTTTGTTCTTTTTTTTTTTATTTTAGGCTATTAGTGAAACAGAGCTAGATTAATGAAGTTCATTTTTTTCTTCGTTTTTTTATTTTTATATATTTTTGTTTTGCATCTTATTATATTTTACCCTATGGCAGCAGTATTCTCGCTTGCTTTGTTCGTTGTTGCCAACTGATTATCCTAAATATAATTCGGCGTCTTTCTTCCTCTGGCGAACAATATTTTACATTTCCCTTCGTTATTGTCGTACAGAAACATTTTCTTCAATTAGTTAAAAAATGAGCTTCTCTGTATCTGTTTTTTAAATCATTTTTATTTTTTCCCTTCCTAGATCCTTACGCGTATTCTTTGCTTGGTTTTTTGAAGTATTTTTTTGGGGTTTTTTGCATGAGTTCTTATATTTTAAACACTAATGAGTGCTTAAAGTAGGTTTCAAGTATCTTTTTTTTTCTGTCTCATTTGCTTTATTGGCAGAAATTTGATTTTATTTCAAATAATTTCAAAAAATCTTGTTTTTTGGATTATTTAATTCCAAAATTTAGTTATGGATAGGATATTTTTATATTCGAATGAAATTATGTTGCAAATTATAAACTGAAAACTTTAATGTTATTTAAAAACGATTATTTCATCATTTTGTGGGAAACATTGAATATTTAAAAATATTTGTAGAAGTTTGTTTTCTGCTTTTGGCAGTTGCACAAAATGTGGACTAAATTGTGCATGTTCGTAACTCTTAACTGTTTACTTTTTTAGTGGTTAAATTATTATTATTGAAATGTAGGTTAAAAAGGGAGGTAGTTACATAAACCAATTCCAACAATTAATAACCAAAATTTAACTGTTGGCAAGAAACTAATTACCAAAGATCTTACGAATAATGGCAACACACCTATTTGATACCATCTTACAAACAGCTGCTAAATATTTTTAGGGTGCTAACAAAAAGCTATTCAAATTCGTCAAATGTCGCCAATGATTGGTATATTGTTATTAACATTGCTTTTTGAACGTACACGAGGGCTATCTAAAGGTTGCCAATGTCATGAAGTTAAACGTAAATACCTAAAAAAAAATAATTGAAAAAAATTAGTTGAGAACAGTTTAATATAACTATGAAAAATTTGTTCTGGTTTTTTGCAAAATAAATCTTTTTATGTGAAAGAAAAAAGTGACTCACTCATAACGATATATCTCAGGTTCTTTAAAACCTACAAACGTGAAATTCAGCAGGTATGTTTCTTTTGTTGAGTAGAAATAGCTTAAGAACGGGTTTTGCAGGAATTTACCTCCAAGGGGCGGAGCGTTTTAGACAAAAATTTCCGTTTTTGACCAAATAGACCTAGAGACTTGAAGTTTGACAAACGTGTTTTTTTTTCTCTTTTTCTTCAGTAGCCATCCACTCAAAACGAATTTTGCAGAAATTTACCTCCAAGGGAGATGGGGGCGCTTAAATTACGAGAGTGGAATTTTTTTTTAAATTTCTCGTTTTTAAGTTATTAAACCCATAGATTTGAAACTTGGCAATTGTTTCGAGATTTGTTTGTTTGAGATTCGCTAAAAAGGGGGTTTGTAGAAATTGACTTCGAAGGGTACATAAAAGATGAATATACTTCTTTTTAGATGTTCCTGTCTATTTTAAATCAAGAGGTGAAATCTATAGGAATGTTTTTCGATACATTAAAACTTAATGTTAGGACAGATAAAAAAGTTATCTTAAAAACAACACAGTCATACAATGTAATAAAAAACCCAGCAAAGTGTGAGTTTGCAATGGCTTGTATTTAAATACAATTAATTGGAAAGATAGACCGCTATTAAAACAGCTTTAATTACATTTATGTTACGCAGCATACTTTTACTATCTTATTTTTGGAAAACATGATATATATAACGCATTCCTTTTTGTAGGAATACGTAAAGGAGTGATCGACAGTTATATTAGTCGAAGCTCAATGTCGTTTTGTTGGAGTGATGTGGTTGTTAGAAGAGGAAGGTGCGAGCTCAGGTGTCGTCCTCGTCACTTGGCCAAGGTTCATAATTACGTGGTCCGTTACCAATAGCCTTCATGTTGCTTTATTGTGTGATGGTGATGTAACTCTCCAGTGGCGTAACGTACAGCACCGCATCGCGTGGGGGCAGGATTCAAGGGGCCCATAGCCTGATTGATATGTCAAGTACATATCTTTGGTAAGATCCAGCTTGAAATGACTTTGTGAGGGGGCGGCTTATACTCCGTTACGCTACTGACATTTTCACTCTTCTCCGCAGTAGCGTAATGGAGAATATTTGGTCCCCCCTACAAGCCAGGTTGGGGGTGCAAGCCGTGGAGCTAGTCAGGCTATGGGCTCCAGTGGCGTAACTTACACCCTCGCAACTCCCATATTTCAGAGGGAAGTCAGGGTTCTTGGCGACCCAAAGCTTGACTGACGCTATGTATTTAGGGGGCCCAAAATCTGACTTTGCAGGGAGCCCTAATGTTTTCCGTTACACCACTGTTGGGCTTTCTAGAATCCTCCCCCTTCCCCGTGATGCAGGCTTGTACGTTACGCCACTGCCTCTCCGCATTTTTACAAGAGCCATGGTTATCATTATTTTTTGAGAATCTTTAAGAAAAAAAAAACATGTTTAAAAACCGCTGAATGCGAGGTTTTAGGCGACAGATTCTGCCGGTAGCTGCTGAAAATTTTTTTTCTTTCAATGTATGAATTTATGTCTGTGTATAAAACCTCACTAATCCTCTCTTGCGTCTTAATTTACTCTTTCAAATATTTTAATTGTTAAAAAAAATCCAAGGAATCTTAAAAGTAAAACTACTCTCCACCCTTTAAAGAAGTTATTTTCTTCTTTTTATCAACATATCTTCAACTATATCTAAAATTTCTAAACCCTAAAAACAAGAACAAGTAACTAAAAAGTAATCACACAGAGAAAGTTATAATATAGTTGAACACATAATTTTTTCTTCTTCTTTTGGACAAACTTCTTAGCAAGGAAAATGGAGTTGCTTTGATATATAGAGACTCGCCAGTAATCTTAAGATAAAAAAAAAGTTCTTGAAATAAATATTTACTGTCTGTCGCCTTTTGCTTTTAAAAAAATTTAGATCCTCGGCCGGCCCAAAACGTGCAGTGATGAATAGTAGTTCTCCTTTGTCACGTACGGTATGCTAAAAGTAATAAAGCGTCGTATTTTTCATCCTGTTTTTCGAAACGAATGAGACAATAAATAATTTTAAAAATGTATGATGCTGGGTTTTTACGATATCAGATGTTTTTTTTTCTTTTTCTCTTCTTTCTTTGTGGTGTTCTTTGGTATTTGAAACTTCTTTTATGGCTTCATTTGCAAAAATTGTTTTGGGGTGGTGCCATTCTGATTTTGGTAATAATGTGGAAATTGTAAAAAAAATATCGGGCTGACGATTTTTTTTTTCTTTCGGTATTGAAATTCGGAAACAATTATTTTTTATTCCCCTTCTCTATAAAATTACTAATGCTGGATCTGCTGAAAATATTTTAGAAACGTGTATAAATAAATAATTTTTTTGATATTTAGTGTCTCTTGAATTAGAATATACATATATTGTTTATTTATCCAATGCCCGTGCTTGGCTTCTTGACCATTTGACACTGTTCCTCCCAGTACCGACTGGCAATGTCATCAGCCGGGTATTCATCGAGTCCTGTGCATTGGGGCAGGTGGTCGCCATCCATTCTGGCATGGCCGCAGAGCGGGCAGGCTTCGTTAGCAGCCGAGCCAGTGGAGGTATACTCCCAAAAAGTCATGTCCGGTAGTTAGGCGAAAGCGGGCAACAACCTCGGCTCTCTCCAGGTGCCTCTGAATGGGGCCCACAGTGGAAAGAGTTTCCCGTGGCTTTCCAAAACTTTCAATACACATACATGAAATTGCTTAAGAATATTATTACTACAAAAAAGTAAATCCAATTTAGGGGGCATAAAGTATTCATCGGCCTCCTCTGCACAACGGGTCTTCAGCGGTACTAGGCTTGAACTCATGCCACGAGCCCGTTAACTAGAAAATTAGGCGTGGACGTGATATCCTAGGGGTCAAAATAACGCCGGACTCGTGGCTGGCTTGAGTTCTAGCCTAGTATCGCTGAAGATAAAACATGCAGAGAAAGCTTATGAGCATTAAATATGTCGAGGCTGACACGTTCTCCCATTGGCATGGCATGGAAGTTAGGAGAGGGGAGATGCCAGCTCAGGTGTCGTCCTCGGCACTTGACCATGGTTCAAAATGACGAGGTCTGTCGCCAATGGTCCTCGTGCAGTTTATTGTGCAAAGTTAATAATCTCTTGTTTTAGTTACTTTGTTTCGAGACACGAACTTATTTTTATTGATTTTACTTTCGAAAAATTCACGTTTGTTTCTCTAGGGAGTACCTGTATAGTACGACTCCAATGAACATCAACTAGAGAGCTATTGGCTATGGACCTCGTAATTCTGAGCCACAGACAAGGGACGAGGACGATACTTAAGCTTGCATCCTAGTCTCTTAACTTCCACACCACGCTAACTGGTGTGCTTTGAACAACAAACGAAGGCATATGTAGCGAATTATAAACGAAGCAATGTCCATGAGTATTTCGAAACGAAAGGAGTGTGTATCCGGGCGAATTAGTTAGTCAGTCCACAATAATTCCATGAGATAATTTAGGTATAGTAATGTTTAATTAGATACGAATTGCCGCGATGCGGCTTACATTCTACGATACAAGTTACACACACACACTCTTACGATCTTTACAATTTTAATACAGATGTGCGCACACCAGCGCCCTCGCGTGGTCAATATTTCGGCACACACCCCACCGGTGAACAGAATGTTCATCCAGTAAATATCGAACCACAATTAATACAAACAATTATTCAAATACAATTCTTACAAAGAAAATACTGATAGAATACTACTAATCAAATCTAAATTATACATATTAGAAAGAAAAAAGTAAATATACATTAAAGTACACAATATAATGAAACTTAAAGATGACAAAGCTTCAAATTTACAAACGAACAAATACTAGGATACATACCTCAAGATTTCACAAAAAATAAATTTAACAGAGATTAATTAATGTGTAATCTCCTACCATTAATCTGAAAAATATAAACAAATTAGTACAAGTATATTATACAATTTCTAAAGGGTACAGCAATTGAATGGGTTTTTTGAAGAGACCTATAAAAGTTTTTACAAGACAAGATCTAACGTTATCGTCTCTTCCAATAAATATTTCTTTGATTATTCCAAGTTCCCACAATAATTTTGATTTTACATTTCCTTCAACAAGAACTACGTCGTTTAATTTTAAATTCTTATGAACAGATGGTGTTTTAAAATGATTAGCTGTTTTTAACTGGAGCAAATACTGTTCTTTCCAGCGTCTCCAAAGTTGTTTTAAAAGAAGAGTTCGATAAGTCTTTCTTTTCTTGTACGACTCCTTTGCCGTAGTGGCGTCGATCAGTTCGATGAAATGTATAGGATATTTAGAGTCACCATAACCTAACTCGAGGAAGTGGGCCGGTGTTAGTGGTTCCGGCTCTGCTGGATCATTCTCCACGTATGTCAATGGTCGATGATTAACGATGACTTCAACTTCTGAAAGTATCGTTGAAAGTTCTTCAAATGTTAGAAGTGCCTGCCTAGTATTTTACGTAAAGGATCCTTTATAGTTTTAACAAGACGTTCGTAAAATCCACCCCACCAAGGCGCACGTTCAACTATGAACTTCCAGTGAATACCTTTATCTGCGACAAAACTTTGAAATTCACTGTCTTTCAAGATGTTGGCAAAATATGCTAGCTCCCTTTCAGCTGCTTTAAATGTACGTGCATTATCGGAGTATATTACCTTGCAATTACCTCTACGAGCGAGGAATCTCCGTAAAGCAAGTAAAAAACACTTTGTGGACATGTCCGACACAAGTTCTAAGTGTACGGCACGAGTGACTGCACATGTAAACAAAGAAACATAAGACTTGCGAGTCCCTTGATTGTCCTTAACAAGTATTGCACCTGTAAAATCAATTCCTACAATTTGGAAAGGAGGAGATTGGGTGATTCTATCTCGGGGCAACTGACCACTTAACTGGTCAGCTGGTTTGGCACTGTATTTTTTACAAACGAGACAGATTCGAATCATTGTTTTCACTAACTGACGACCCTTAGGTATCCAATATTTTTTCCGAAGTTGAGTCAAAGTTGCAGATACGCCACAATGACCAATTCGTTCATGTTCCCTAATAACAAGTAATTCTGTAAATTTACAGCGTCGAGGAAGAATAACAGGATGCTTTTCACCAAAGCATAAGTCTGCTTCAAGCAACCGTTCAGTAAGTCGTAATAAATTATTTTCATCCAAATACGGCACTAAACTCTTTATTTCAGAGCTAGATCGAAGTTGTTCGTTTTGTTTTAAGGCTAATATCTCAGCTGAATAAAATTCGGATTGAACACATTTAAGCCAAAAATATTCAGCATTTTGTATTTCATCTGCAGTAATGTAGAAGTCCATCGATTTGCAAATGTTTCTAGCATTGTTCACGAATCGGAAAACCCAAGCAGTCGTTTTCAAAAGTTTCTTAAGGCTGCTGAATCGATTTATGTCAACAAGAGCTTCCCTCTGTTGAGTAACTGCCACATGCACACTAGAACGATGTTCTAATTCTTCCGAGCAGAGCTCTGAATCTAAAATATCTCGGTGACGATTTGGCCAATGATCGGGTGTTAGTTTAAGCCAAGGTGGGCCATGCCACCACAGCTCATTCTGTGCTAACTTGACGGCAGATGTACCACGCGAAAGGAGATCAGCAGGGTTGTCCTTTCCTGGACAGTGTCCCCACTGCATCGGATCAGAGAGCAATTGTATCTCTTGAACACGATTTTTAATGTATGGTTTGAACGCTGAAGAATCGCCGCGTATCCAGTAGTACGAAATGAGAGAATCGGTCCAATAATATATATTAGCATCAAATTTGAGACAAGATGACACCTGTTTGGCCAACCTAGCTGACAATAAGGCTGCTGTCAGTTCAAGACGAGGAAGCGTCAATGATTTCAAAGGTGCCACACGACTTTTTGAGCAAATGAAACTAGTTTCGATTTCGTTATTACAAGTAACAAATCGCAAGTATAATATTGTTCCATAAACTGATTTACTCGCGTCTGAAAAACAATGTATTTCACACTTTGATATTTCTTGATCTATGTTACCTAAATAGAACCGTGGTATCTTTATCTCAGTCAAGCCCTCAGCTTCGCTACTCCACTGCTGCCACTTGTGTCGTAGCTTTGGGGGAAGTTCAGAGTCCCATTCTACTCCTAGAGTCCAAAGTTCCTGAAGTAGACATTTCAATTTGATATCGAATGGGCCAAGAATTCCAATGGGGTCGAAGATGCGACCAACCACACTCAGAATAAATCTTTTCGATTCTCCTCTACGTGACATAAACTTCAATAGATCCTTTGGATCGAAATAAATTAAATCATTTTCTGGATCCCAAGCAAGTCCTAAAACCTTAGTGTGAAGTCTAAGATCAATAGCACTAGTTTCAGAGGATTCCGTTTTGACACCTTCTTGCTGCCATAACAAATTAAGTTGTTTCGAATTACTTCGCCATTTGCGCAATAACATGCCTGCGTCACTGAATATTTGCAAGCACTCCAAGGTAGTACGTAGAGCGTCCGGAACATCATTCTGACCACAAATGAGGTCATCAACATAAATGGAACTATTTAGCAACTCAAATGTATGAGGATATTGTGCTCTCTGTACTTCTTAAAATGATGTTTTAAAGTTGCTGCGAGAAGGTATGGGCTAGGTCGAAGTCCAAAAAGAACTCTCGTGAAATTCAAAACGTATGGCTCGTTATTCAAATTATCAGTCCAGAAGAAACGTGTAAAATCTCGATCACGGAAATCTAATTCAATTTGAAGAAAGGCCGATTTTACATCAGCTGTAAATGCTACAGGACTTTTTCGAAAACATAAAAGCAGTTCTAAAATGTTGGGATGCAAATTTGGTCCCGTATATAAACTTTGGTTTAACGATGACTGTCCATTTTCGTGTGCTGAACCATCAAATACTATTCTAATACGACTTGTGGTTTTGTCGCTACGTATCACTGCATGATGGGATAGTTAAAATCCCTGACTATCCAATAAAGAATCACAAGAAGTACGCTCAACAATACCTTCCCTAACATAGTCATCAACTACATCCTTATACTCGTAGAACAACTCGTGATCACATTTAAACCTACGAACCAACCCCTCAAAACGCTTACGTGCGACAGTTTTATTATTTTGTAAAGCCTCTCTCATACCTGGTTTCCATGGCAAATTTACACGATATCGACCATCTACGAAATTAACTGATTTATCAAACTCACTAAGCATCTCTTCATCCCCATTACCTAAAGTCACCGAGCCCTTGTCAAGTATTCCTAAACTTTCTATCACCCAAAATCTACTTAGCTCAGTCGAAATCGATTCCTCTTCACTGTGAACCAAATGTACCAAAGTACAATCACTCCGCTCATCACACTTTCCCTGAAGAGACCATCCTAGCCTAGTCTCGACTGCAACCAATGATGAATCTAATCTTTTTATCCGATGTGTTAAAGACCAATAAAAATCGGAACCTATTAACAATGAAATTTCACAATTCTCAGAAGATTCATTACAACTGAATGTTAGCCTAAACCCTTTCGACTCCATTTCTGCCCACGCATCTGGATTAGGTAGGCTAAGTGTTGCCTTTGAAATTTCCTCAATTTCCAATGCCTCAATCACAGTCTCTTCTCCGCTTAATACATTCCTTAGCCTAACCTCGACCTTACTACAAGTTTGTTTTTTAGAGTTTTACAACCGAATGAAAAATATTTAGCCTTTCGAACCCAATATTTTCAACCCCAACCTCCGAGACACATTTTTTTTTAATGAACGACTTCTCACTTCCATTATCAAAAAGGCAAAATATCTTATCCGATGAAGAACGACCTATAATTTCGGCCTTCACACATTGCAATAAAACTCCACCTCTGTTATGAAAAACAGAATTTTTTTTTTTTTTAAAGACGTAGTTTTAACGTCAACATTCTTTTCCTCCAAATCCAAATGCGAATTTTGCTTAGATTTTTCTAACTTAAAACAAATAGCACGTGCATGTCGACCTTTACAATACGAACAAACCTCTTTCTTGCACTTTTTAGCATAACAACCAGTGTTGCGACAAATGAAACATCTCCCTTCTTAAATTAATTTAGCTCTTTTTTTCTGAACGCATAAATTCTCACACAAATCAGACATATGAGTATTCTCGAAACAAAATAAGCAATTCGAAAATGCAGCCGTCAACAGTTCGTTTGCAGAGGAAAACGATTTATGAGATGGGTGGAATCGAGAATGACCTTGAACCCTTCGATTTGACTGTGGATAGCTATGAGACGTTCTTTCGAAATACTTAGTATTGGAATAGGAATTTTTATTTTTCAATTCTAGGTCATGCGGTTTTACTAGAAATTCTGTGCGTTCGCGACTTTCTACTTCGCTTCGCAAATATGCAATTAAATCAGTGATTTGTGATTGTGTTTCATTATGTTTTTTATTATATTCTAATGCTAAATCAGGGGGAATAGCTTTCATAATTATCGGAAACAATAGACAACTATAGGAATCGGGAGAGATATCAAGAGATTCAAGTCCCCTTATATTAATTTCTAACTGATCATATAAATTTCTTAACGCAATAACATCAAACGATTTACGGACAGGGGTCAGATTTAACAAGCGATTCATATGAAAGTCAACAATAAGTTCTTGACGTCCGAACCGATTTTCTAAAATTTTAATTGCTTTTGCATAATTTTCCGATGTTAGAGTCAAGCCTCGTATAGCCAATTCTGCATCAGATGTGACAACCGATTTCAAATAGGAAAATTTGTCCACATCATTTAAACTCGAATTTTCATGTACTGCGGATTTAAATCTAGCCCAAAAACTGGGAAAACTACTGATATCCTTGCCCGAAAAAGATTCTAATGTGAGTTTAGGTAAACGCGGTTGATTTGATAAAACAGAACTAACTGTACTATTTAAAGGAAGTGTTATGTTTTGTGGTTGATTTTCCACCGAATTTTGAATAGCAGTGTTCGAAACTGATTCTACATAACGTTCAGCACGGATTTTCCAAATTATAAATTTATCTCGATATTCTTCGCGAGTTACGATTTCTTCTTCTAGACTCTCAATATCTATTAAATTCTCAATTTCCTTATCGAGTGTACTCAGCTCTTCAAATTTAGAAATTAATTGCATATATATCTCATGTACTGTTGTTTTATCAGCTGTATTGCTTATTTCGGATTCTAATTTATTAATTTGTTTTGTCACGAGGGATCTCGAAACAGATCGAGTCTTTTTCGTTCTTTCTAATATAGCCTTATTTGCTGCATCCATTTTAAACCAAAACACTATAATTGCAAACAAATATACAAATGACAACACCAATTCTGAATGCAACTTAGTACAACTTTCAAACAAAATTCAGCTTAACAATATGCATACAAATAAACAAAACTATACCAGAGCAACCTTCCAAATACCGACAGTTACGAATAAACCAAAATCAGAAATGATAAGAAATAAGCTTAACTAGACAAATACCGAATTCAAAGTTAGACAAAACGAAAGTACTCACCCCCCATCACGCAGTGAATGACCTTCCCGGCCGATGCACCATGTAGCGAATTATAAACGAAGCAATGTCCATGAGTATTTCGAAACGAAAGGAGTGTGTATCCGGGCGAATTAGTTAGTCAGTCCACACAATAATTCCATGAGATAATTTAGGTATAGTAATGTTTAATTAGATACGAATTGCCGCGATGCGGCTTACATTCTACGATACAAGTTACACACACACACTCTTACGATCTTTACAATTTTAATACAGATGTGCGCGCACACCAGCGCCCTCGCGTGGTCAATATTTCGGCACAGCATATCTTCAGAGACACTGGAGCTTTAACTCATTAAACGTTATCCACGAGTTCATGACCGAAACCATGAAGCTGCTACAACCTTAAGCTTTTGTTCCAGCAATCGGTTAAAAATTACCGCATGTTGAGCTTAAGATGTGCGAAATATAAGGGTTGCCCTAAAGAAAAGTGGACATATGCGACTGCGTCGGAATGAGTGTAGCCACCAAACAGGAAAACGAAGAATGGTAGAAAGTGTACACCGCACGTAATGCTTAACAGTAAAACAAACCTGTTAGTGGCAGAGGAAATTAATCGGAAGTAAAGTCGTGTCATATAAGGATGTGTCCAGATCGGAAAAAAAGTGGAATAGTAAGGTTTCTTATTGCAGGAAATGGATTTAATGCGGACATCTATCGGTGAATAATAGCAGCGTGTGGCAAACACTGTTTTGGTCGAACATCCTGGAAGAGTTGGTGTAAAAGTTTTCGAAAATACGATATCGAATCTCCATGACAGTGCCTGCTCACCTATCTCCAGTGAATCTAAGACAATTTTAAAAAATGATTTGAGTAATGTTAGAACTCCCACACCATACAGTCCAGATTTGTCACTTCTGGATCTTTAGGCCCCTTAAGACAGTATTACATTTTTATTTGGACGGTGAATTGAAGGAAGCAGGGCAGTACTTCCTCACACACAAGAATCAACCACTTTCTTTCTGGAGGGAAGGCATAGACCTGCGGCCGAAATGATGGGTCTTGTGCTACAACCCTCAAAGCGATTTCTTTTGATTTCCAATAAAATTATTGTTTTTATTGTGCTTGTCCACTTTTCATATGGGCAACCCTTGTATAAACCACTTTACCACTAAACTATAATTCTGAATAAGTCTGTTACCTCCCCCTCCTGTTGTGTTATTGACAGCAACGTTGTTTAACGAAATTTAAAACAGCTCCATAAACCAGCCTCCCCTAATTCTTTATCAAAGTAACGAATTCTCATTCTCTTTCGCAAGGAGAAAAATCACGCTTTCAACACATTAAACAGTTTCTGCAAACATCTCCAGCCATTTTCGTCGCTTTTATCTCCAGTTATAAACTTTTTAAAGGTATGCCTTTTCCATGCTAATCACTACCTTTTCTGTCGTCCACAAACAGTTCCGGAGTCGGAAAGTTAGTTTCCTTTGTCACACAGATCTGGACTTTCGGAGAAAGAAGAATCGTTGTCCAGAGCCGAAAAGAGAGATAAATTTAGGGGAACTAGAAGTGTAATTATCGAAATTACAACATTAGTGGAGGAGTTCGTGAATAATTCATGAAAATCCCGGAGGGCTTTTCGACGGGTTTTGAACTCGGCGAGTCTTTTCTCCATTTTATCGCAACACCCACGGAGGGAAGATTACGAAACGGAGGAAGTAGAGGTTGGGTTGCCAAAACCGAGAAACTTTTGTTATCGTTTGCAGAAAAAGAGAATGTTTTTTCGGTTTATTTCGGTTTGAGGGGAATAAAAAAAAAATCCAGATTTATTTCTTTACTTTTTGGTTCTGTTTAAAAGGTTTCTGTTTTGTTGGATTTCGCAGGGGGGAGGGAGGGGGCTTTGATAGGATGGGAAAAAGAATTAAATGTGTGGTTTTTTTTTTCGCTCCCCTCATTCGACAAAAAAGAGCACTATCGTTAATTTGTAATTTTTTGCCCGCAAAGATTTCCTTAAGGGAGTTAACAATTAATTAAAATTAAGCTCCCAGCGAACTGGGAACAGGTGATCTTATTCAGTTTTACCGTAATATTTATTATTTTTTTTAACAAACATTTTATTACTTTTATCTATTCTTACTTTTGCTCTCTATGTACAGTTTAATTATAAATAGTGCTAACGATCGTGAACTAGTCAGTGGCATTATTTCTGTGGAGCAGTGGCGTGACGAACCCCCTCCCACATCGCAAGGGGGTCCAGGATTCTAGAGGGCCCAAAGCCTTGTGACGGAGCTTTATGGAGTCTTTCAAGTAATCCTCTTGGGGAATCTTTGGGGCCATCAACGGAGTTATTTCACAGCCAACCCTCTGAAGAAGAAACGCTGAAATGCAGATTAGTTAGTAGATATATAGTGGAGGTTTAATCATCGAAAAGGAGGAAATGAAGCTGGGTTGCTGAACGTCGTGAGCTTATGGTAAGGATCTGAACTTAGAAGCGTAATTATAGATCGTTCTTTAGCGAGTCAAAGAAATTAAGGAAGGTGAGATTCATAGGATAATTTTACTTAAAGTTAAGCGGTTAGGATTTTCCATGCGCTTATTCACATTGGATTTGTATCACTCCTGATTTCCTTCGTATAGTAAGACTGTCTTTGATTATTATAATTGATAATAATAAATTGGTTTTATTATGTCTAGCGTGGGTCATTAATCATTACCTCCCACAAATCTAGGTCGAGTAGATGTAGAGATGGTTTCCCCAAGTAGGGGGTTATCACAGCCTGACTGATGCCAAGTACATATGGTTTCACAATCCTTTGTAAGAACCGGTTTGGAACCCAAAACTTTACTTTTCAAAGGGTCCCTAATATTCTCGATCACGCCACTGCTGGGGAGTCCTGGGTTCAAGCACTGGTGCCCATTTTAAAAACGTTGTGCAGAAGGCCTGCTAAACATAAATCTATCGAGGCTTGCAATTTATTTGTTGCCACGGCGTGGAAGCTTTGAGAGTGGAGTATCTGCTAGGATGTCATCCTCTTCACTTGGCCGTTGTTCAGAATTGCGGCATCCGTCGTCTAGTAACCCACGTGTAGCTTTTGAGTGCGATGTTATTAAAAATAATTTTAAAAAAACACCAGTCTTTCGCGTCCTTCATTTTCAAAAATCGAAAACTCTCTCTCTTTTTTTTTTCACGTACAAAGACTTGGACGTAGGTAAAAGTGGCCAAAGTGCACGCGTTAGAGGACTGGGACGAAAAGGAATTCCTATTCAGGCCAGTTGTTAAGGGCTTTAATTCCTGGTATTTGTTGTTCGAGACTTGCGGTAGAAGGGGTCGCTCTATTGCCAATATTCTACACAAAGTGTTCGAAGATTATTTGGATAAACTTTAAGGGGTGGTAAAGGACATTACGACTCTGATTTGCATAGCAACACATGGTCGGTAACATCATAGGAAAGTAGTATGTAAGGTACAATACTGAGTTCATCAGAAACATTTAATGGTGGAAGATATTACACTGTGCTGTGGTGGTACTCTTTGATCTATGTGGCGGTATGGGTGTAAGCCTTCACGTTGCATAACAAAATGAATACTACTTCGAGGTCCTCTCTTGTACGTTATTACTCTGATTCCTTCGAACGGTGTCCAACACATTTTATTCCCTGCTGGGCGTTCGAGTCCTTCGTGGCCTACTTCACTATGCCTATTACCTCGTAACAGTGGCGCACACGAGGGGATCTGGACACCCCCTTAACCCTTGATTTTTTTTCGATTGGTTATAATCCTATGTATATATTACGCAAAATTTAATTATGTATTTGTTATTAATAACTAATTTTGTATTCCCGAAAATCGACAAAATTAAAAGAATATGTCGGGCGGCGTATTGGAGCATGATACCAAAATGGGGGACTTTCGACCATGGATTCTCCCCCTGAAAACTTTTTGTGTGCGCTACTGCCTCGTAATGATTCATATTCACACAAATTGTGATGCAAATTAGCGATGATCCGGTGGATCTCTCTGTGGGTACCTTTCGTGATGCAATCTTTGTGCTGTTCGTGCATCCGTAATCCCGTCTGTCAATCCGTAAATCAGGTGCATGTCTGCCAGCTCGGTATTCGTAAAACGTTCTATTTTCCCATGCGTGCGATAACTGCTCTAATGACTGCAGTAATGCATGCCTGTTTCCTCCAATTCTTTTGTGAACAACGCAACCTTGTACCGAACGAAAATATTTCCAACCATGGGTTACTCTAAGCAAATATGAATCCTTCTGATCCTCCTTACCTCCCCTTAAAATTTGTCCGAATAATCCTAGGACGCTCTGTGTAAAATTGACCTTTGATTTTTAAATGATTTCCTTTCGATGCCCTAAATTACTTTCAGCAATATTAAGGAGGTCTTGAATGTTGTAAAGTCATATCAAAAAAGGTTTAGATGAGTTATCAAATTCCTTTCTTGAAATTTAACTAAATATGAAACAAATGTAATTATATCTCTAGTAATTTTAAAAGAATCTCTATTCTATTCCTTTATTAAATTAAATTGCTTCAAACCTGTTTTTCCTTTACCCTTAAGCATTTTGAGATTAAATTAACAATTAGATGAAACAACAGTTGTAAAAGATGCACAATAAGATATTTTCACTCTGAAATAAAAATAGAATTCGATTAGTAAAATGAGTGGAGCGACTTTTAAAAGAGTAAGAATTGTCTAGTTGTATTTCATCAAAATTTATACGCCTCTGTAGAGCATGGAATATTTATTCTACATCTTTATTCCTACGCAAAAATGGATTTTTAAGTGTCTGTGCTGCTTTTATAAACTACTTACGGTAAAACCCAGCACACGTTGTTATGGAATAGAAAAAAAGTACATCGCGCCTCTCCTCGTTCTTAACTTTTCCCCAAGAGGAATTGACGATGTTGAATTGACTTAATGCGCGCGCGCACTTCATTTTTATTTTCCCTCTTAATCTGCGTCGTACTCGCGGTATATTCTTATTAAATTTTAGTTCGACGTAGCGTATATTTAAAAGTTTCTCTTCTGTCATTTTGTTAGTACAATATCATTTCATTTGTATTGTCGTCACAGGTTGTTCATGTTATTTATCTGGGGGATTAAACTGTTATTTATTAATCATTTAAATTGTTCCACGGAAAACAGCTTCGGTAAGTTCAAAAATATATTGTAAAATTGAATTATTTATTTTTGATGTATAAAATACGCGAGCACACACTCACATAGAGGGAACCCAAAGTCTTGCCCTCATTATAAATATTTATTTTGCTCAGCTATTATAATTAGATGCACGTTTGTTTGGATATATTGTAAATACTGTTACGAGTTTTTATGAGACCATTTACATATATGAATTTCAATATGTGCCCTCACCTGGGTAGTTCGGAGAATGTCTAAGCGGTATTCCAGTTCCCGCCAAGTGTTCTTTAACATGTCTTGCACTTAATAAGCGTAGAACTTAAGCCTTTTATAAATAATTCTTATCAAACTTGCTTGCGATGTTGAAAGTTCACATGATACTTTACAAATTGATCCAGTAGGACATCATTGAAACCTTTGTCGAATGTTTTCAACAGTTGCTTCACTCACACTAGGCCTGCCACGTCTAGGAAGATCACTAACACTTCCTATTTCTTTAAGCATTTCATACCATCACACTTACTGATTTGGCATCAGGAGGTTTGATTTCACAACAATGTCAAAATATATGCAGAACAATAATGAACGATTTCGTTTAGGGAAACCAAAGCACTTAAAATTTTGTCTTGAATCGACGCCAATTCGCCAAATAAATGTCTTCATTGCGAATGTTCCTCCTAAGAGGAAGGAGAATTCACGTCATGTACTGCACACACATATATAAAACATTGACCTGTCCGATGAAACAAATTTACCGTATTATATTAAATGATTATTTTCGAATACATTTTTATAATCATGGCCAGACTTTTGTTTCAGACTATTTGTAGAAGAAAAGAGACTCGCTCATCACGAGATCTCCGGAACTGTTAGACCTACATACATGAAATTTAATAAGCATGTTTCTTTTGTTGAGTTGAAATCTTCTAAAAATGGGTTTCGCGAAAATCGACTCCCAAGGGGTTAGGTGGCATTAGTGATAAATATTCCCATTATTGAACCAGTAGAACAACATACTTGAAATTTAGGTAGTATATTTCTTTTGAGGATTTGAGATCCGCTAAGAACGGGTTCTATGGAAATCAACTTCCAGAGGGGAGTTAAGGGGATGCTTTAGATAAAAATTCCCATTTTCGAACTGTTAGACTTACAGACTTGAAACTCAGTAAACATGTTTTTATATATATATATATTTGAGTAGAAATCCAATAAGAACGAGTATCAGCAAAATATACTACAAGGGCTGTAGTGAGGAGTCAAAAAGGTGAAAAGATAAATATTGCCGTCTTGAACTATTAGACCTACAGACTTGAAATTAACAGGCATGTTTCTTTTGTTGAGCAGAGATCCTTCCGAGCTCAACTTCCAAGGAGGAGGGGTTAAGGGGGTGTAAAAAAATAAATATTTCGGTTTTTGAAATTAAAGTTGAGTTCTTTTTAAATCAAGAGGTGAGAACAATAATGTTTTTCAATAGAATCAAATCTTTGGCTTGAATATTTCAATAACTTAAAAACATTCATATAGAGTTATACAACGTCATGAAAAACTTAGTGAAGTGAGTGGGTAACGGCTAATAGTTATATATTCACACAAAACCAGTTACACACTGTAATGTTAAAAGTTTATATTGTAAAAAAAAAAGTTACTGTTTTGTGTGTTTGGAATTTTAACGATGAAAGATCGATTGGATTTTTATATATCTTTTTTAGTACATGTTCTAAATCCGTTAATATATGTTTCAGACAAAGGAATTTTGAATTGTAAAAAAAGATTTCGAAGTAGGGATTTTTGAATCCAAGGAGGGATTTTCTTATCGAAGCAACTGACGCCAAATGCGAATAACTTTATCAACGTTTAAATCCTTAGATAGTCTGACTCATATTTGTTAAATAGGCGATAAAATTGTGAACAGATTTATTCTTTATGTATTTTCTACTCCTATTTATTTTTATCTGATTTCCTGTTTATATTACAGATATCTACTTACAGATTTATGTTGTACTACTTGTACTTTTAAAATGTGTTAAATTAAGTGAGCATTTTGGAAGATAAATCTAATTTAATTTTTCCTTGTATTTTAAGTGTATTATTTTTCTGTGTAACAAAAACCATAACTAATCTTAGATCATTGGATAGGTTAGTTACAACAGTTTTTTGTGCAGTAACGTAAAAAATGCACCTTTAAGAGTGACTCAGGGGAACATTCGTAAGATAGCAAGGCCGACTCTGGTTCACTCCTAGGAGAGTTCACACCCTTGGTGCGAATTACTTTGTTTGGCGATAATTGCGCCATCTTGGTAACCCTACTTTTAAAAACTACATAAAGCAACCCTTACTATTTCTAGCATTTTCGTATTTTATGGGCGAGCATTTCGAATTTCATTTTGTTGTAGGGCTACGAGCTGGCTGCGTGTGTGAGGGAATATATATTAGAATTTTATTTTGTTGAATGCGAAAGGTAAGAAAGAATTGATTGAGAGAGAGAGAATGGTATATGAAGGAAGGATTGATTTCTTCGAGTTATAAATGCCCTAAATGTAATGATCGGCATGATGTAACATGGTCGGCAATAAAACGCTTTCTTCGAAATCGTACCAGCCACGCCGAATGTATGTTCGACCATTACCTCGCAGAATAAATATGGCGGCGCTCACACGATCATTCGCTTAGCGATGAGACCTTTAAGGCTTTTTTAAAATCTGTTGTTACGCTGTACCCTCCACTTGGAAAAGATCAGCAATAAGAAAGTAAGTTCTGTTTTTATATTTTTTATCTTAAATGTTTAATTTCTGTATTGTTTACATATATTTTCATTACGCATCCACCTTATCCCGCTATATTCCCTTGCCACCATCTTGTTCTAGCTTGGCGCTTTTTTCGGTTTGTCGTCAAGGGTGTGGGCTCTCCTAGGATTTTACGCTGACTCTAGCAGTTTTGCTGCCCTCCAAAACAAAAAAATTATAATCAAAAGAGATAAATTGTTCACACATCGGTAGACACACCTTAAGACTTGAATAATTCTTGCGGACCAAAAAGGTCAGCATAACAATATCATATATATTCTATTTTAAGTTAAATAGAAAATAATTCGAAATTAAGGACCTAATTACCTGTTATTAATTCAAACGAGCAAAATATAAGTGAAGGAATGGCCCATTTCGGCATACCAATTTCTTCTAAAGCGTGTGTACTGATGTTGGGGATCACAAACGTTTATTTTACCTTATAAGTAACCACACTCAAGATTAAAATAAAACTTCTGTGGCTCTCTATCTAAAAAAACTCTTATTGCACCTGTCCCCTTTTGGATAGCTGACACATGATGTTGCATGGGTGAAAGGAATGTCCGTAGTGACCCCACTCCGGGATGGGGAGAAAGTTACTAGTGAAAGATATGTAAACATCAAATTTCACGTTAGTACGTGTAATCCCGCATCGAACTCTTTTGTTTCAACATAAAAGAAAACTGTCATTGAAGATACAGAATATAAAATAAGGATGTAAAATACAATAAATAAAATGCCAAATTTGCACCCAATAGTATTTCAGAAAGTATATCAAATTTTTTGTTGCTAAATTTTTTTTTTTTTTCAAATTTAATCCCAACACCGCCCTTAGAATTTGTCACCCCGGGCAGGAATCCGGTTTGTCCGGCCCTACAGCGCCCCTGAAGACAGATATCATTTTCGACCGAAATTCAGTTGATTCAAAAGGAAGCCCAATGTGTGAATTTTTGGTTTCACGAAGCAAGATCCCTCATTAATGTTCAGCGTAAATTTCGACGTTGTTATGGAAGCAAATCTCCTTATGCAAAATCAATAGAACGGTAGTATGAAATGCTTAAGCACACGGGCAGCGTCCAGGATCTTCCCTGAAATATCAGGCTTGTGGTGAGTGAAGCAACTGTGGAACATGTTTGACAATCGTTTCAGTACAGCTAAGTCAACTTGTGAGCATCACGTGAATTGCAAGTATCACGAACAATAATAAGAATTCATCATAAAAGGCTTGGGTTGCACGCTTATGAAGTGCAAGTCAGTTTTGAGAACACTTGGGGAAAACTGGAATACATCCTAGATGGGGGTGGCGAGCCATGATGGCACGCGACACAGTATTTTTTGCACGTGCATTTTATTTCAAAGTTTACTATGAAGTATTACGAAAAAACGCGAGTGATGGGTCGCGGGGAGCATACTCGTTTTTTAGGCTTGTCTTAGTTACGTGGTAAACTACAATTGGTTATGATGTAAAGTTTGTCTGCGTATAGCATAGTCAATTTCATTGATACAACTGTACTTTAAAGTTTTATCTGCGTTTCATTTACAATTATTAACTGTTATTTAACATGGCTAGTTCAGCAGAAGAACAAAAAGTGCAAGATAGTAAGAGTGTAACAGAGAATTTCAAATTGGGTGGATCGAGAAACATGGAATTATTAGTAAAGGTGACAAAGCGGTGTGTGTTTTATGTTCTGGAATAGTGGTATGCAAAACGTGGCCTGTAAAACGGTATTTTGAAACAAATCACAAACCCTCTTTTCAAAAGGATTGAACCACAGCAAAAATAGTGAATTCCTTAGAAACCATTTGGCAGATGACTACAATTCAAGATGTATTATACAAAAAGTAACATCTTATATATATATATACAATCCTAATATAAGTTATTTGTCATCCAATCTGCAACAACAAAGTCACATTATAATGTTACTTTAATTTGAATTACATATAGAACTAAAACATTTAACTATACTGTGGAAAAGGTATTTTTTTCGTAGTAAATAGAGTTTTGTGTTGATAGTATTTAGTTTTAATTATTTCCCCAAAATTATTTGACGACACGTCTATACCTCGCTCAACAATTCTTTAGGAAAAAATGGCTCATTGATGTATAAAGGTTCACCACCCCTGGCCTAGAAGTTCTCCAAGCTACCAAGAGTTTGAAATTTTCTAAGGTAAATACATGGTATGAAAAAAATTCCAAAAATTACTTAAAATATATCCAATCAAACATGTTTCGTTATAATAGTTTCAGTTTAATGAATGTTTATGAGGTCAATTCCACGCCAACCTTTTGTGTTAACGGAGCCTGGGCCTACCGTTAAATTGCACTTTTAATTATTCCCGCATCCTGTGGACCTCCAAAATCGCGATTGAAACCAGTTCAGTTCACATTAGTCAACAGATGCAGATTAGAGATGAACGGGGTGTGCGAAAAGGAAACGTAGCTCAATTACCTTAAAAACTCTCCTCCCACTAATGAGCCACCTCCCCGTAATGTCTCTTGTTGTGTTTACACACCAGCCCACCCTCCGTTATCGGTCCATAGCCGTAATTGAGGACTGAGATCATGCCCAGCGACCAGGAGGCGTGTTTATTGCAAGATTTCGCATCGTTAGCGATTCAGCGCGCGTTCTGTTTGTTTTGTGTAGGCCCTTTTTTTAGGGTTTAGAATCGGTGTTTTTCTTGCATGGTTGATTAAAAAGCATTGCGACGAATGATCTTGTTGCTGTGGTAATATCGATGTGTTCTTATCTCTTGCAAATGATGATGAAGGAAAAAGGACGATAAAATGATGTAAATAAACAAACTTATGTGTCGTTTACGTAGCATAATTGGGAGGGTTACGCAACATTCGCTAAAAAAAAAGGAAAAAAATGTTACACTTTACTAGATTTTAATCAGAATTCTATATAAATGGTGTTCATGGGAAGAGTTGGATAACAGAGCTGTATGTCCTCCCCGTTGTCTGAGGGTGATTGAAAAGAACAGATTTTAGTGGACCTTTGCGTTGAACAGAAAAAAATGTACTGTCTTTAAATAAATAAATACAGTCGGACCTCTATATAACTAAGCCGCTAAATCCCGAAAAAAAAGTTCGTTACAGGGAAAATTCGCTATACAGAGGTTCATCTTTCAATTTTTTTTTATAAACCACTTAAAAAATATTTTAAATTAATAAAAAAACTATATATATTAAAAGTAAGTATTCACACCTTTTTGCAAATTAATGTATATATTTATTTTATATATATTGCCTATCAAGAAAAAAAAGAAAGAGAACTGCAAGGAAAGTTTCTTGACGGCTTCATCCACTTTCTGAAGAATTAAATTTTTTTTTCTTTGATGCTCAAGCACTTACAGTTTTGATATTTTCGAGCTATTAGAAACGAAGTTGGAACTATATAGAAGCACGTCTGATAAACACTACAAATGAACGGAGACTGCTCGTAATTAATGGACGCGGGGACACAAGACAACTCCTCTGAGGGTGAAAGGGGATATCGAAAATGTTTCCAGTGAACTGGTAAAATTAGGGGGGTTTAGGATGAAACGCCCAAAATTCTATTGCTCTGGCGAGTTAGGCGCTTAATAAAACCAGTTCTAGATTTATGACCACCATAAAATGTGCTAAAAGAGAGAATCATTTGAAATGTCGAGAAATACTTCAAAAATATTAAGGAACAAAAATTGAATCACAAGAGAAAAAGTTCGTTACATAGAAAATGCACTTCGCTATTGAGAGATTATTTTATGAAAAAAATCGTGAAATGTGTTCTTGGTTCCAGAAAAAAGCTACAGTGAAAAATTTGCAATATAAAGGTTCGACTGTATTTTCAATATTTTTTTAAAAAAAATATTTATCTAAGCTTAAAACGACTACTGAAAGATGTGAATCATGTTTTCAGTGGGAACGTTATACCTCACTTTGAACTGATCGAAACGAAAACCCCGACTTCCCAGCGATTCCACAATATCGTCTGACAACATAAGTCACACTTTCTATTCACAAACGACTAGTTAACCGACATGTGACTGTATTTGTCGTAATGCACTTTAATACCGCACTCTATTACGCACCTCCCCCTCATACTTGACCCACTCGACTAACAAACTAACCCAATCTGTATTCTCTCTCTCTCTTTTTCCCCTCGTCAGCCGCAAGATTCCACCGACCCCACGGAAGACTCTCTCCCCCTTCTACAACAGCTGGCAGCCCCTGCCAACAATGCACCTTCTTCCTCATGCACAAGTCACCCCCCACCCCCCATATAGTTCTTCACAATGCTAAGAATTTCTCTTGCTCCTTGTTGCTTTGCCAAGAGAATTGAGAAAGAGAGAACTCTCCTCACAACACCCCTAACTTCTAGAAGGGAAGGACGAAGAAAGAAAGAGAAGTTTTGTGGATGAGGGTCTTCCCGGTATTTATCGTCTGCTGTGAATGGCAACAGCGATGGATGGTGGGAAGATTGGCTTTTTCTCTTTTTTACCCCCCTCTTTTTCTTTTCTGCAAAAAGATGTCGTTTGGTGGGGTCTTTATGAGTGAGGAGATATGAGCAGTTTATCCCTTCTCTTTTCTGTCTTGTGTGTACGTGAAAGGGATTGTTTGTGTGGAGAGAATTGGAATATTTGTTGTATGTGGGGGGTTGTGTGTGTGGCTGCATTTGTTGGTTGTACATTTGGTGATGTTTGATTGTGAAAATATAGAAATCCCTCTATTTTGCGATATAGAGCTGCATTGGATATCATTTTATTATCCATGTTATAATTCCAGTTATGTATTTACTAGCTGTTACCCGCCCACTTCGGTGGATATTTTATGACATTTTAAGATCATGCATTAGTTTTAAATTAGGATTTGATTGTATTGAAAAATATTCTTATCATTCTTTCCTCTTAACTTAAAAAGGATAAGACTTGAATCTACTTCTGTTTTAGAAACTCAACATTTACGCTCCTGCAGCATATTCCTCCGCGGAGTTGAATTCCTCGAACTTTATTTTAAGCAGATCTCTACTCAATAAAACAAACACGTCTGTAGAATTCCAAATTTGTAGGTCTAATTTTTCAAATACCGGAATTTTTTATTTTACTTATAATGCCTCCATAAGGTCCCAAATTACCCCCTTGAAAGTCGATTTCTTTTAAACACATTCTTAGCAGATCTTTACTCAACAAAATAAGCAGGGCTTCTGAATTTCAAATGTGTAGATCTAAATGTTCAAATAAAGGCACATTTTTTAAAACTGTATCTCCTCCTCTTAACGTTCCTTGGCTGTCGATTTCCACTCAACCTTATCTTAATGGATCTCTACTCAACGCGGAAGGAATATGCCTATACCAAATTTTCGATGTGTATTTGTAATGGTTTCCGAGATCTTATGATGAGTGAGTGAGTCGCTTAGATAATATTTGCAAGGAAAGTACAAGGGGAAAAAAGAATACCAACTTATTTGTTATAAAAAGTATTTTCTTGCATACAAAGGGGCAGTGGCGCACTCATGAATTTTTCAGGGGGAGGGGGGAGGTTCAGGGTCGAAAGTCTACCATTCTCGCATCATGCTCCAATACGTTGCCCAAGATATTCTTTTGATTTTGTAGATTTTCAGCAACAAAAACTAGTAAAAAAATTAATTAAATTAATTATGAATAAATAAATAGCATTAATTAACAAAATTAATTATTAATTACAAATACTTAAGTAATTTTACGTAATATATACATAGGATTACAATCAATCAGAAAAAAAATACTCCTTGTGTGCGCCACTGCAAAGGGGTATTCCGGATCTCCAGGATAACTCTAGGTTTTACCACTGAAAAACATTACTTTCTATGATTTTTTCGGTATATAAAATATAACTACAAAATTCTGTAGCCATAAAAACTAATGTAACGTACATTGGGGGGTACCCAAAAAGGTGATAAAATTATATCCGCCCAGTTTGTGTTCCCGAACGTACAGTTAATCTTATGCAACATTAGCTTCCCTTCTGAAATCCGGACTGTTGCATTTATTGCAGTGCGATAAAGTGCACCTGGAAAAGTAAAAAATAATGTGAATGTTTGACTTTTCTTTTTGTATTTTTTCTCTGGTTTCGGCATGACATTTGAAATATATTTTTTAAAGTTCTGAATCCTTCAGTTAGCGGAAATGAAAAAAAGATATATATATTTTTTAAATCGAAGGAAAAATTTAGTTTCATGGACACCTTTAATTTTTGGAAAAACTTGTGGGTGCTCTTTAATGCGTTTAGGTAAATGCATATAGTCTAGATTTGAGAAGCAGAACGACCATGGCTTGCCTTGTCACGAGTTCGAGCCCAGTACCACTAAAGACCCGCCGTGTAGGGCAGCGATGCACGTTAAATCTGTCGAGAGCTGAAACGTCCTCCCGTTGGTGTGGTGTGGTAGTTAGGAGAGGGGGGTGCCAGCTCAGGTGTCGTCCACGTCACTTGACCATGATTCAAAATTACGTGGTCCGTCGCCAAAAGCCCTCGTGTAGCTAAACAGTGCGACGTTAATAATCAATCATTGAGAAGCAGAACAGATATTCTACAGGATTAACAATGCACTCGAAACCTGCAGACAATTAATGGATTAATTACATCTGTTTTAAAGCAGATTGGGGAGAGTTTATTTTGAGGTCGGTTTTCATCCGCGTCGTTTTTATGGTATTTACTAACATAGCATTTCCAATAGTATGCTTCGTTACACTTAAAGAATAAAATAACCCTACATTCAAGTTAACTTCGTATAAATTACTTTTAAAACTACTTAAAAATGGACTACTTTAAGTATACTTAATAAACTCTCTAATCGGACGTCTTGAAATCCAATTTAATCCACACCTAAAAGCTGACTACTTAAAACGTATTTTAAAATTACTTCTGTAATCCTACCTGATAATTAAATACTTCGAACGTACCTGGTGGCCAGTGACGTCTTAGGACGTAGACCAATTGTGCCCGGGTCTAAGAAACAATGGGGGCCACGTCTCGTTATCGACTCTAAACTTAATGTTATCTTGATTCAAGTAATTTTATCGGTCATGTTTTTCCGGTTGTATTCTCCGAAAAACTGAGAATTTTGGACGATATGTCAACTGATCGTCATCCTTCATTGTATAATCTACCACCATATACAATAATGTTTCGAGTGAACTCGACTAGGGGGTTAAAGGTTGCATTTCTTAGATGAAGCGCCCAGAATTTTACTACACTGGGTGAGTTAGACATTTAATAAAACCAGTTCCAAATTTATGACCACCATAAAATGTGTTCACGGAAATAATAATTTAATATGTCGCGAGAAATACTTTACATATAGGAAGGACAAAAATTGAATCACAAGGGAAAAAGTTCGTTATATCGAAAAATTCGCATTATAGAGGTTCGTAATATGGAGGTTCGACTGTACTTGGATCGTTTGTGAAAAATTAGCTACCTTGATCGTATGTAAAAAAATTAATTATTGTATGATTGCATGCTAAAAAATGGACTGTTCTGTAATCGTTAGTTAAAATTGATTATTGAAAGTTTATACTTTAATCATTCCTGAAAATTAACTACTTTAAACTTACTTTAAAATAATTAATTTTTAAGTACGCTTAATCACACCTGAAAATTGTGATCTAACAATAAGTCATTTAATCATAGCTTGAAATCGGTTACTCTAAGCATACCTGAGGGGAAATTAACCACTTATCACCAAATCTTAAAAATTAATTATTTAAATTGCTATTCGATCGAATTTAATTAATTACTAAATGATTTTGATTAACTTCTTGCAGACACAATTGCTCTTGATTCCAAAACATCTCGAAAAATCACTCCCTTGACTAAACATGTTATTCTAAAACACTTCCGATCTCATGCTCCATTTCGCCTAACAAATCCCTCCTCCACAACACAAGCAAGGACAGGACAGTCGGTTTCGCTACGGACCTTCGCTTTTTCGATTTTAATATCGTCGCTATGTCCGTTGGGATGCGCCCGGTTTCGCTTCGTTGGTCTTCACGCCTTGTGTATTCCACAGTTCACGGGAGGTGTGATTCATTCCATTTGTAGGGGTCACCCACCTTGCTGCACCACCCCCATTCGCTCTGTGCGTTCGAAAACGACATGAGCGAATGATTCAGAGTTCGAAACGCGAGATGTGCTGTCTCATTGATAACAAAAGATGTGGTAAATTTAAAGTAGTGGGGATGTGTTTTGAAGATTGCATTTGGTTTTACTTATGCTCAAGTCCAATTTTTGTCAACGCGATTTAACAGGGGGTGGGGGTACCTTTGTAAGAACTTGAGATAAAAAGCTTCCACTAATATGCAATCGACCCCCAGTTTTCCGCAACCCTCCCGTGGCTGCGGTAGCCAAGTGGTATCAAGACAACTTACTCATAACCGGCGTGTCATGAGTTCGAGCCCGGTACCGTTGAAGACTCGCCGTGTAGAGGGGTCGAGGCTCAAACGTCCTCTCGTTGGTGTGGAAGTTAGGAGAAGGGAGTGCCAACTGTGGTGTCGTCCTCGTCATTTGATCGTGGTTAAAAATTACGAGACCCATTGAAAAAGGCCTCGTGTAGCTGAATAGGGTGAGGTTAATATTCACTCACTCGCTCATCCAATTGATTTAGCAGTTTTTTTTCTTTCCTTAAACGTTCTCATTTACGTAAGTGTGTTCGGCATACGTTTTATTTTGACTTTCTGTATAAAAAATGTAGATAAGTTTTTAATCAAGTACTGCTATCACCCATTTTAGAGTGGCCGCGGTAGCCTAGTGTTCAAGGTATCGGATCGTGGCTGGCATGTCACGAGTTCGAGCCCAGTACCACTAAAGATCCACTGTGCAGGGGAGCGATGCACCTTAAATAAATAAGGCGAGAGCTCGAACGTCCTCCCGTTGGTGTGGTAGTTAGGAGAGGGGGTACCAGCTCAGGTGTCGTCCTCGTCACTTGACCATGGTTCAAAATGACGAGGTCCGTCGCCAAAAGCCCTCGTGTAATTGAACTGTACGATGTTACTATTCACTCACTCATTTTAAATTCAGGGGAAATATTTCCCTGAATCTTGAAAGGGTTAAACAAAAATTGTAAAACGCAAATGGAGTGAAGAAAAGCAAAACTTTAAAAGTTAAACTCTAGTGAAAATTCCGAAGATAAATGTGTTGCGACATGCGCCTTTAAATAACAAAATATGATACATCAAAAATATATCTTTGTCCACTTAAAAAGCTGATTGCGTTCCATGTTGTACGAAGCGTTCCCTGAATTTCGTTCTTAAAAGCTTTCAGGGGTGCACTAATTGTCAGGTCTGTTAGATCCAAACTATGTTTGTGTCTATAGGGAATGAGAGGAGGGGGTTCACAAATTATGGAGTGAGTGTTTATTAGCGTCGCACACAGTGGCGTAACATTCACCCAGCATCGTGGGGGGGAGTGGGGTTAGGATCCTTAAGGGCCCAAAGCCTGACTGACGCTTAGTACGTATTGTTTCGCAGTCCTTTGTAAGATCCGACAGGGTCCCAAAAACTAACTCTGTAGGGATGCCCTAATATTCACCTTTACACCACTGGCCGCACTACAAATCAACACGAGGGATGGTGGCGACGGACCTCATAAGTTTGAACCACGACTAAGTGATCAGGACGACACTTGAGATGACAACCCCCTCCCCGAAGTGAAAGTAAAATACATTGAGAACAAACCCCATAAAAGCTTATTTTTAGCAACTCCAATGGCTGTGAAAATAAGCAACTCTCTTAATTTTAATAACTCTTTAAATAGTTCGGTATCTAACTCTCAAAACGTCACATCAGACCACCCCATAGAAGCATAGTTTCAAACACTTGTCACTAACTAGCTATTTCTCGCTTATGTAACATCATTTTTCCCTTCTAAAAGGCAATTAAGAACGGCATTTGCGACCAACTGTTGCATTCGTTAAAAAAAGAACGAGCAAAAAAAAAGAACATATCCCCATTAGGCAAACGATAAAGATGAAGATGCAGCCTTGAAACATGCATGAGGGATGATTGAGTCTCAATATTAGCCTCCTTTAATGATATCTGTCTGTCGATAAGCGCTAAAGTAAATAAACACATAAATAAAATGGAAAAATAGCGCACTGTGATCGCGATTCTGATAATTTTCATCGAGATTCCCCTCAACTCACTAAAGCACGCGCCAGGTTTTGTTTTATTTTTTAGCTGTGGGGCCTTTGCCATTATTTTTTCTGGAATAAATAGCACTGAATGGTTATGGTTATGGAGTAGTTCGATGGATTTTTTTTTCTCAATAGAATTGCGCTATTCGAGACTGTTGGGAGTCTTTTAATAAATAGCTTGTGTTCTAAGTGCCATTAAATGTATTTGCTAGTACGTTTTAGATATTGCTGTCGGTTCATTTTTTTTAAAGTTGCAATATATTATTTGTTTAGTTTAGTTATCGGTGTTTTTTAGAAGAATTCTTGGGACTTCTTTTACTTTCAAAACCTTTTTGTGGGGAAGGGGAGCATATTTTGAAATGGCTTATTTTCTAAATTTTTAATATTCGGCAATTTTTTCTCAACTTTTATCTCCTTGGTGAATATTTTAATTGTTCAAAATGGCTTCTTGAATCTGAAAATTGTGAGCAGTTATTTAAAATTATACAGCATTAAAACTGTGTTATATATATATATTGATAATTTTTTCATCATCCAATAAAACATCTGTGTGCTTGTTTGTTACAGATTTACTTTAAATTATTTGAAGTTGTACAGGTTTATTTTAGTTTTGTAGAACATTTAGTTTCATTGTTTAATTAAATTATGTATAAACTTGTTTTTATTTTTTAATTATACTTAGAAAGTTTTACATTTTCGGTAATTATCCTAAATCCATACTTTTTTAAAATTTTATTTGGTTTATAGTATTTTGTATAAATGCCAATTTTTGCAATAAATGTAATTATTTAAAGTGCCTGACTAGTTGCGGGAACATTTTTTTTTTTTTTTTTTTTTGCATATTGCTGAAAATTCCTCTTTAAACTCATTTTTTGTTTAATTATAACTAAAAACTTATAAAAATAAGAAAGAAAAAATGTTCAATATATTTTTGTAAGAAAATGGACAACTTTAGGTTAAAGTTAGGCATTTGTTGCACATCGCGGCAAACACTGTAAAATAAATTATAACACTTCAAATAAAAAAGATCTTGGAGTTTTATTCAGAAAGCAGTTACATATGTTTTGATTTTTCATTTTTGGAAATTATCAATTTATCACAAAACTAGGGGTCAAAAAGTGCACAAAAGGAAAAATTTTCAAAAATTTTGCTTTTACCACAAAGAAAAACAATCATAAAAAATGTAATTATATTGTTTTTCCTTAATCTCTATTTCATAACATGCATATTATAATAATAAACAATGATGCAAAATTTCATGCAATTATCTCAAAAACTTTTTGAGATATCATGTTTGCCGTGCGATAAAATATGGAAAAATCTGTTTCCGAGAAAAACGCATTTAAAGATTTAAAATCTAAATTTTAAAAAAATTATACAACTAAAACAGTCTAAATCAAAAGAATAAACCTTTTATAAGCACATATCAGTATTATATATTTGTTTCACAAATTCTTTTTTTTAATTTTGTTACCAATTTTATCGAGTCAAAAAAGCTTTTCTTGACGTCTAAACGCATAGTTTTTAAATACAAATTATAGACATAAAAAGTACACTAGAAAAACTTTATTAGATTAAAAAATACTATGTTTTTCCATATAAAAATTATTATCCCTAAGTATCTTAGATATATCTAAGTATCTAAGAGCGTAAGAAATATGTAATTATCAATAAATATTCACGAAAATTTATTTTTTAAAAAAAATATTGCTTATAACAAAGATTATAAGAAATTAAAATAAAAAGCCTACAAAGAACAGCTTTTGAACCCTCCATATGAATACTCTTTGCCTTTATTTCATCACTAGCATGGCCCGGCGTTGCACGGGCTATCTCTACTTTTATAAATTTTCCCTTTCCTTCAGAAAATCAGAACTTCTAATACTCATTTTCAAAATGACTTCCATCCCCCCTCCACCGCTTAGCCCGGCGTTGCTCGGGCTTTCTTTTTTCCTCATGACACCAGCATTTCTGTGCGTGTGTGTTTGTACGTGCACAATGTGAGTGATTTCTAAAATTGTGTCAAATTTCCCTTTTTCGAAATAGCTGCATGGCCCGGCGTTGCACGGGCTATCTCTACTGTTATAAATTTTCCCTTTCTTTCACAAAATCAGAGCTTCTAATACTGTGGTGTACCTCCCCTTGGAAGTACATCCCTCGAAGTATCAGCGTGAGTTAGAGGTGTAGGGTTAGCGAAAGAACTCGGATCATACATTATCTTAATATGACTTTATTAAGATATTCAACTTAAACTTTTAACAAATATAATTATAATAATTAATATGATAGAATCTACGATGACGCAATACCCAACACACAATATAATTCAGACCAATCTCAATAATCGAACCACCCAATCCTCAATTCTAATAAAATGTAATCAATCCTACTTTATATTATTCTGTAATGCTACTTGTCTTTATCTGCAATGGTATGCAGCTTGACGGTTAACTTCTAGTCGAACACCAATATATATTTATCCACGACACGTAGAACTTAAATCTTGAACCACGAACTTCAATAATCATCAACTGCCACAACGCACGTAAATTGTCTAATATTCCTTTACATTGCCATCCCGCTTACTCTAAGATCCTATATTTAAAGTCGGTTTATTTGTATTTCTTCTTCACATCTCGTTTCTTGGATTTGGTTGGAAAAGAGTTGCCATTAATTCTGGCCCAAAGGACTTGTAAAAGAAAAGACGCGTAAGACGTCACAATACTCATTTTCAAAATGACTCCCCCTCCCCTCCACCGCTTAGTCTAGCGTAGCTCGGGCTGTCTTATTTCCTCGTAACACCAGCATTTCTGTGTGTGTGTTTGTACGCGCACAATGTGATTTCTAAAATTATGTCAAAAAATTTCCCTTTTTCGAAATTTGTTCCATTCCACTTGTTTTCTTAAATAGACTATGCACTTTTTAATTAACAAAGAATTAATTTCGCAATGAAATAATAAAAATAATCCTTTTATAAAACATATAGAATTTTGATTTTAATAAATATATATAAGTAATAAATGAAAGAAAAATTAACAGATAGCTATTGAAATGATTGCTTTTTTCTGAACGTTTGAGTAAACATATAAATATATAAGTTAGAAAAAAAAAAAAAAAAAACAGTATGGGGGAAGGTCTATATATGTATATATGTATATATATATATATATATATATATATATATATATATATATGTATATATAATATATATGTACTGAAAAAAAACGATCTGATAAAAACATTTTGGTATTTCATTTTTAATACTTTTAACAACCACTTTGCTGCTTCAATAACTGTTTCAAATACGAGGAATGTTCTGAAAGAAGTTTCGTCGTTTTGTTTTAGTTCGAAAACTTTATTGCCCTAAAAGTACTCTATGGCGAGATGAACTGTTTTTCAACATAGTCACCTTCAACATTGGGACATTTGTCGTTGTGTGCTGCAATGATACGGCCAATGAAGATACCAATCTGCAATGCAAGGGATGTCACACAGCTTGCAATGTTTGCTTTTCATTCATTAATGTGGTGAGACGCCCATTGCGGCCTTCATTCCCCACATTCTGCCAGCAACCATTGGACGAGACATGATCTCATGACCGTAAACGGGCTGTTGGCGTTTATGGAGGGCGGACACACTAGTCCAGGGGTACTCAACCTTTTTTCCTGCTGGGCCGCATTCATATGTTAGTTACTTCACACGAGCCGCAATATGAGGAGAAATGAGGGGGAAAGAAATGCTTTAAGACCAAGATAACATTGAAAATTTTAAATGTGGAAAATTGATCAAAATTTTATAACTTCTGTTTTGCATTTTAAAATTACTATTTTTTTTACTATTTTTTTTTATTTTTGTCACTAACACTAAACTAGAAGCATTTAAGAAACACTTCTTCACAATTTCTGCATCAGTAAACGGTTTCATATGATTACCAATAATATAACAAACTTCATAGGATGTCTTTGTTACCGCTGTGATATGACCACTGACAAAACACTTTGTTGCATTCGCAAAGATTATTCAAGAAAGCCTACTTATCACCTCTTGAAAGAGATCTTCGATGAAAAGTTTCATTGAATGATTCCTGTTGATTGGTATTTTTTAAATTCAGCACTTTTGTGACAAATCAAACAATTACTGATCCATGTTTGTTTTTCACTACAAAATAGTCAACCTCCCAATCGTCTTGAAACAACCTATTTTCTTGGAATATTTTTTGCTTGCAGGATATGAAAGATAGTTAAAAATTAGTTCCATCCATGAAATTCTCACTACTCCCCTGTTGTCTGTTATCACTAGCCGTAACCGTTCCAAATAGAAAAGAATATCAATTCTTACCCTGCGACAGCACAAAGCAAAATTGATATATTTGATTTTTTTTGACAAAGAATTTTCCGCCAAATTTTTAATACACTGTTCTTAAGTAAGTAAATTTCTCACAGCAATGGATCATGACCGGACCACTTAAAAATGCTGGGTGGGTTGAATGCGTCCCGCGGGCCACAGGTTGAATATCGCTGCACTAGTCTCACGTGTCCGTTCATACATTATAACAGCAACAGCATGCTCTTTCGTTGGCGACTACATTATCTGCACACGTCTGCCTATCCTCTTGATTTGTGCTCGAATAACCTCATGCACGCCGGGCCGCTGCTGCTATCTTCTACGCTTAGCGCATGCGTCATTCCTCGTATGCTGAAGCTTCTTCCGTCGTAAATCCAGCATTGAAAACTTACTCTCGGAACGTCTCTTGCTGTGGCGTAACATACACCCCCGCATCGTGTGGGGGGAGGGGGAGGATTCTTTGGGGCCCGAAACCTGACTGACGCCAAGTATGGCTTGGGGTCCAAAATCTAATTTTGCATGAGGGTCCTAATATTCTCCTTTACGCCACTAATCTCTCGTACCTTTTTCTGTGTGTGACATCCTGTATTAAAATTACCAAAAATAACTAATATATATGATACAAACCTATCGGATGTGTTGGATTAGTGAATTCATAAATGTAAAAATGCACCAAGTTTTTAAACCATCTGTTAACAGAATGACATCGCATGTCATAAACTTTTGAGATATTTTTCTCTGCATCAAGAATTTCCAAATCACAACATTTCAAAGGATCAAAAGACTTCTCACGGAGATTTTCGAACGTAGACGATAGTAATACGAAGAAAAACGTGAATTTATAATTAACTGTCAAATTTATTATTAAAGAATTTTTGTTTTCAATTACTGATCGTTGGTTAAATTAAAAGAACATGTTGAAGTGTTCTCAACGTTAATTAAATCCTGTTTCTTGTAGTCTTTGAATTGTAGACAAAACCGAAGGAATGCCACTCACAAAAAGGTGTCTGCAGTTAAATATGATATAACTTTACTCAATTGTTTATGACTGTTTATTTCACCTCCAGTTTTTGGATGATTGCTGGTTTTCAACCTCGTTTTTATCGCTTTTGCATGCCATGTTTTTCATTATCTTTAGGGGCTGCGGTAGCCCAGTGGTTGAGGTATCCAACCATGGCAGGCATGTCATGAGTTCGATCCCAGTATCACTAAAGACCCGCCGTGTAGGGCAGCGAAGCACGTTAAATCTGTCGAGAGCTGAAACGTCCTCCCGTTGGTGTGGCGTGGTAGTTAGGGGAGGGGGTGCAGTTTCAGGATTCGTCGAATCAGTCAGGATTCGTCGAATGGGCCCAAAACGAGATTTCCGTTGTTCCCGATTTTCATAAGCGAATTTTGTTTAGCGATGAAGCGCATTTCTGGTTGAATGGCTACGTTAACAAACAAAACTGCCGCATTTGGAGTGAAGCTAATCCACAAGTGTATGTCGAAACACCGTTACATCCAGAAAAACTGACTGTTTGGTGCGCTTTATGGGCTGGTGGAATCATTGGTCCGTACTTCAAAAACGATGAAGGCCACAACGTTACAGTCAGTGGTGATCGGTATAGAGCCATGATTACTTTTTCATTCCTGAATTGAACAATCATGATGTACAGGAGCTGTGGTTCCAACAAGACGGCGCAACATGTCACACAGTTCGTGCCACAATCGATTTATTGAAAGACACTTTTGGTGACCGCCTAATTTCACGTTTTGGACCTGTGAATTGGCCTCCAAGATCTTGTGATTTAATACCGCTAGACTATTTTCTGTGGGGCTATGTAAAGTCATTGGTCTATGCGGATAAGCCACAAACGCTTGACCCTTTGGAAGACAACATTCGCCGTGTTATTGCCGATATACGGCTACAAATGTTGGAAAAAGTCATCGAAAATTGGACGTCCAAATTGGACTACATCCGAGCCAGCCATGGCAGTCCTATGCCAGAAATCATATTTAAAATGTAATGCCACAAGATTATCTTTCGAATAAAAAAAAATTCATGTCAATCGAATAATACATCGTTGTTTTATTGCAATTTAAAGTTCTATACCTCTAAAAAAACACCCTTTATGTATATATTTATGTCTGCCATTATTTACTTGACAGTTTTTCTGGAAAATATATGCCCAAAATATCATAAAATTGTAAAGAAACACTTTTTCTGACCTTGAGCTCATTTTTTTTTTTTTACTTAAATTTTAAACTGTCATTTAAAAAGGAATCGTGTTGAAAAACTTAATTTCAATTATAAATTGAAAGAATAATTTTTTAAGAAGTGATTCATTCGAAAAACAATTGTGTAGTTCTATCTCAAAGAATAAATAAAAAGTTAAATATGGTAATTAATAAATGTAACCGTGGTAAAAATATGTAATACTCCTTAAAAAACTGTGTGATGCATAATTTTTTTGCATTGAGTGATAGATATGACTTCAAATGACGTCATATCGCCGAAAAATCGCATAAAAATTAAATTTTACAAAATCAAAGTGGATTTCGAAAATAGAAATCTATAAAAGCACACTCCCTGATTCCAGTAGAACTTTATCAAAAGTTCAGAGTAATCGGTTAAGAACTTTCGGAGATGAGTGGTTTTGAGGTGGTGGTTGAGAACATTTTATTTATATAGATTTCTGCCTTTCAAAGCCTACTTCTGAAGAAAATATAGGATAAACAAATTTCTTTTATTAAATTTCCAGTCATAAGTTGCAAAATTCACTTTTGTTCGTTTTCTTTTCTATTTTTTAAAAATTATAGTTAGAGAAGCAGTTACAACATATTGGTAAACGATTTTATTCTGATTGTGGAATTTCAGTAACCATTGCGATATTGATATGTTTTTTTTTAATGAATGAATTCGTCCTCTAATTAAAAGTATTTTATCAAAATATAAATATTAAGTCTAGAAAAATAAAGTTATGTATAGTGGAATATATTTTAAATATATACTTTTACTGAAAGTCTGGGTAATTAAGAGACATTTTCATTCCCCAAATTTCTATAATTAATTATTATTATTATTATTATTTTTCTTGGTAACCGTATTTTTCCCTCCTTTTTGTTGTGCCAATATTGTGAAAATTTTCCTGTCTCAGAGGTAGTTGTAATTTCACATGTATATCTATTTTATAAATTCATGGGAAGATGTTCTAATTTTTAAATAACCCGAAATGATAGCGTATGGTTTTATTCATTATAAATGACAACAGTTTTATTTGCTGAGAGTTATAAAGAAATTATGCACATTATGCGCTGTCTTTTGTTTAGTAATAAATATTTTAAAAAGGAAAAAATATCCCTTTGACACTGGTGAACCTTTAATTATGAAATACCTTCGTATGTGAACCTTTATTTCACCTCCATATTTTTTTGGAACCATATTTGCTTTAAAATGCTATGAACACAATTTTTCTTATGTGTTAGAGAAATCTGATTCCTTGATTTTTAAAACAATATAAAAAGTAATGAAAATGTAAATTTACGATACTCTCTGTTCATTAATCTTCCTTCTTTTCATTATCTCCGAATTGCTTTTATTTGTCTATCGGAGTTGTTTTTTTTAAGGCTGAAATGTATGTACACATAATAAATGCAATAAGTCAAAAATTAAATATTTAAATGCTAATGGGAATTCAAATTATTACCAGCGCATTATTATTAGGAATTTAAAAAGGAATATAGGAAACGTACTACTTGTGAGAGAAATTATGCATTAGTACATTAAAACATTTATAACGTCATCAAAACGTATCAAATCACTGTTGTATTTCGAAAATTTTGCTTGACATATTTTGTCAAATGCGTTTAAGATAAAATATCATCTGTCTATCTTTATATTCTAGTCATGAAAAAAAAAAGAATAAATTGTCATGTCCAATCCATCTTTGTTTTTCAGTCATCAAAAAGAATTAACGGTCTCAACTTTATACGGAAGTCCTATTAATAAATCCACGCTTTTCAAAACCACTTATCTTTGTCATTACGCTATCGGTGGCAGACCTCGGTTAGACGAATCATCCAGGTAAACTTCCCTCACAAAAATCCCCCCTTCCCTTTCCCCTAAGACTGATTACGCTGATAATGATATCCTGCTTATCTCCGACCCCCTAACAACCTCATCAACCCCTCTCAACCCCCATGTAACAACTACTAAGGATGAATAATAACCATTATGATTACAAGAATTCTATTATCTGGACTTCCAAAGGGAAAAGAGAAAAGATGGACGATTCCTTCGTGTTTTCTATCAAACTGACAGGTAGGGGATTTTCTACCCCGAAAAAGAACATTTTCCTCCCTTTTTTTCCAATTTAGAGAAAAAAAGGGGGATTTATTCGAAGGGGGAAGGATAATGAAAAGGAAACATCTGCCTTGGCTCTTGAGAGGTCAAGCGTACTCGGCCACCAGATGGCGCTTTTTTGTACTGTATTGCTGTGGGGAAGGGAAGAATGAGGCAAAGTGGTTGTAGGTTGAGTTTTATAGGAACTTTTTTTTGTACTTTTTTCCGCACTATTCGGGCTTTTGTTGTCTTGGCAGTTTTATCGCGTATCCCGTGTTGGATCTAAAAGGAATTTAGTGTGTCGCTGAGGGGAGGGGTGGGAATTATTTAACGGATGCAGATCCCCAAGTGATTGGTAACCATTCCTGATTTTCGGTTTGAAAATGCATCCCAAATAGTTCCATTGGTCTAAAAAAAAAAAAAGAGCTCTTGAGTGTTACATCTGTTACTGATTTTTTTTTTAAAGTGACATCCCATAAGTATTTGTGTATAAAATTATTTTTATTAAATGTGTTTGATAATTTTTTTTCAAATACAATTATATATATTTTGAGTTATTCTCACCTCTCTTTTTTAAAAAATTTAATTGTATTTGAGAAGATGGAATACACACTGACTTTTTTTTATTTTTAAAAGTTTAACATTATGTTACTTTGTCTACTTTTTTTTTTTTATTTAGGTTTTCATTCAAAAAGTTTTACAATGATTGTTTGATATGTACGCTAATTTTTTTATGTTATTATTAGTATATATAAACATTTTATGTTGTTTATTTTCATTAAAGGGGACATAACATTAAAAGCAGCTAAGAACTTTTAATCTAGTAACCAGTCAATTACCGTAAAATCCTGCGTTTAACGCACACCCATACTTTCAAGCTGCATTTTTTGATTTTTGAGTGTAATTGCTTTATAACGCGCACCACCTTTTTGACGGAGGAACCTGAAGTGTACGTGTGCAATATTATTATGTTTTGAAGTCATTTATTCCAGATATTATCACAAGATTATGAAAAAAAAAATATACTTCTAGAACTACTGCACTTTAAGTTGATTAGAAGTGTCATTTATTTTAAATAAACAGCATTCCGATCTATGTAGAAGTCTTAATTTTTTTTCTTTATTCATCTTATTTTTCATCTTTTAAGCTCTCATTTTTATACCTGACGTATAACGCGTACCCGTAAACTTGGATCTTATTTTTGGCGTTAAGAGTGCGCGTTATACGCCGGATTTTACGGTACATATTTTCTTTTAATGAAGTAGTTTGATTCTTATGTATCTTAAGGGGTAGTACTTTTATATGATTGAACAAATATACATATATATATATATATGTATATGTATTATATGTATATGTATAATATGTATATGTATAATATGTATATGTATAATATGTGTATATGTATAATATGTGTATATGTATAATATGTGTATATGTATAATATATGTATAATATGTGTATGTATAATATGTGTATATGTATAATATGTGTATATGTATAATATGTGTATATGTATAATATGTGTATATATGTATATATATAATATGTATGTTTTTATCCTAATTTTTCTGTAGACAATTTTCTTATTCCTCTGTTTGAAAGATACATTAATGTTCTTTTCATAATTTCATTTTACTATATTGTCAGGTTTATCATCCACGTGTTAGAAATAGGCTTAACTTTTCAACATGGCTCTATTTTTTTCTTTTTTTTTTCTATTGTGTCAAAAATTTCTGCTGTACGGGGAAGGTGGATCCATAAAGCATTGCTAACCCTATATCGCTTGCTTAATTCAGCGACAGCTTTAGAAATCATAATAGATCTCCTTAGTCCAAAAACTTTGTTTCTACGTTTGTTGTGTCTCGTGAACTCCAGTTTCTTTCTTCTTTGGCATTGTAGGTTTTAGAACTTTTGCATTATTATTATTATTATTATTATTATTATATATATATATATATATATATATATATATATATATATATATATATATGTAATAATTCGCTCTAGTATTCTTTTTATTAACTCTTTGCACTAAAATTTAAAATAACTTAAAATCTTTGGTTTAAAAATAACAGCGTAATCTCTTAACGGTAATCGGCTAGTCCGAAATCCCTGTCCCGCCCATTCTAGCCAATCAGAACTACTATTACGTAATAACCACTGTTGATATAAAAGCACAAATCTGGTGTAATCGCTCTCTTTGTCTGCTCTCTTCAACATTTAAAAATGTAAATAATTGCTGCTGCTGCTGCTGCTTGTCGTTGTCTGCTTTACTTAGTAATCGTTGGAAGTTTCTCTATTCAATGTGAAAATGTACCGCAATTGTGTTTTTATCTGCTGATGTGTGCTTTCTAATAAAGGAGAAACAGTCAAGTCTAAAGATGTCTTCAATAAACCCGTTATGACAACAAGCCAACGCTACTACAATACGTTACATATATATAATATATACATTATATATTCATTATATATATATATATATATATATATATATATATATATATATATATATATATATATATATATATATATATAAAATCAGTGGCGCACACAGGGGGTGGGTCCTGGGGGTCCGGACCCCCAAAAGCCCTTGATTTTTTTCTGATCGATTAAAATTCTAATTATATATTATGTAAAATTTATATTAAGTATTTGTTATTAATGCTTAATTTTATTAATTAATGCTAATTTATTTAATAATTAGTTTTTTATTGTTTTGTTCCCGAAAATCGACAAAATCGAAAGGAACATAATACAAGAATGGAGAACTTTCGAACCTGGACCGCCCCCCTTGAAAAATTCCCGTGTGCGCTACTGATATATATATATATTTTAAAATTTCTGTTGCGAGACATTGGCATGGGGGGGGGATCCTTTTTATAACCATAAGGATCATTTTACTCTCATGTAATAAAAATTAGTGATTGTATAATTCTTTTTGTATAATCGTACAATTACATTTTGTATAATGATTCTTTATTCTCTGTTCCCTATTTTGAACGCTGGGTTCAGTAAGATGACGTTGTATAGAGATGGTCAAACTAGAGTCAGTTGTATCTCCAGGAACTGCACAAAAACAGTGGGGAGTGCTTTTGATTTTAAATTGAATAAACTGATTCAAAAATAGTGTAAAATGGTTTGTCAATATCCGATGTTTTCGAAATTTAAAACGAGAATTAATAAGCAGGAAATAATTAAAACTTATTTACTAGCATTGAAAATTTTTAAAGATTTGAATTTGTAATTGATTGTTTTAACCATCAGTTTCAAAGATGTTCCCTATTTTCATTGGGAAACATAAATGGTTACGTTTAACGTACTTCATAAATGAACTTGCTTCATGTGTAATTGTTATCACGTATTTACTTATAATTGCTGGTAAAAATCCACTAATATTATTCTGAGAGACAAGACCGATTATAGGAAAATAAACTGAAAGGAAAATTGATTAAATCGAATAATTCACGAATTTATTCATGAGGCCATATTCTAAGGCCTCAAGGCCGTCGACATTAATTTAACGAAACGTCACCTCTCACGAAAAGAACCTTAAGAGAGAAGCACTCACAAGAAAACTCGACGAAATTATCTCCATTCCATCCAATTGTTGACTTTGCGAAGTGACCATAAAAAAAGGGAGATGCGCGAAAATCGTGACGCGGAACTCACCTGTAGTTGGCAGGTGCGGTAGCCATGAGCTTCTTGTTTGTTGGGTTCCCTCCGTAATTGCACCTAGAGTGGTTACCGGTGGCTGCAGGTGCACTGGGAAATCCGATTAAACGTCAGGCCCTTGACGCTTGTCTGTGAAACGTCATTAAGGGAGATTATGATGGGGTTTATTTTTATCTGTGAGCTGCGGTGTAAAGATGTGTTTAATGTATGAAATAGGAAAACACATTGGGGTTTATTTATATACATATATAATATTAGTCGAAAAACAGATGAGAGCCGGGTATTCACTGTTTTTTGATAAAAATTTCCAAAATCATCCAGGATATATACTGTAAACAATTGTAAGGAATTATCACTTGTCAAAAAGAATACTATTTATTTTGCGGTTGTAAAAAAAAAAAAAAAAAATTTTAAGGGAAATTGAGAAATGGAGGGTCTTATGGAAAAAGGGGGCTTAAACCACGGGAAAACTATTTTTCTAAAGCGTAGTTATTTTTAAGAATACGTGAAAGTCGATTTTGTTTAAGTTTATTTACAAAAATTACAAATATAGTATGTTTTATCTCCTCTAGTACATTCGAAGTGGGCCCACAGAAAACAGCTAAAGCAGCGGTACTCAACCTGCGGCCCCCGAGCCTTTTTAAGGGGCCCAGTTATGACCCATTGCTCTGAGAAATTCATCTATTTAAGAACAATGTTATAAAAATTCGATAGGAAATTCTTTAAGAAATCAAACATATCAATTTTGCTTTTTTGCTGTCGATGTCGTACGGATGCGAATTGATATATTTTTTTTTCTCTGTTCAACGGTTACGATTAGTGATAATAGACCACAGTGTGGCGACAATTTTATACGTGGAATTAATTTTTAACTATCTTTCATATCTTGCAAACGAAAAATATTCGAAGAAACTATTGTTTCAAGACGATTGGGAGTTGACTATTTTGTAGTGAAAAACAAACATGGATCAGTAATTGTTTGATTTGTCACGAAAGTGCTGTATTTAAAACATACGAATAAACAGGAATAATTCAATGAAACTTTTCCTCGAAGATCTCTTTCAAGAGGTGATAAATAGGCTTTCTTGAATAATATTTGCAACAGCAACTAAGTGTTTTGTCAATGGTAATATCACAGCGGTAACAAAGACATATTCTGTGAAGTTTGTTACATTATTGGTAATCATATGAAACCGTTTACTGATACAGAAATTGTGAAGTAGTTCTTAAATGCTTTTAATATGTAGTGTTAGAGACAAAAATAAAAAAAAGAAAGAAAGAATTTAAAAAAAAGCAAAAAAGGATTTATAATATTTTGATCAATTTTCCACACTTTAAATTTCCAAAGTTATCTTGGTCTTACAGCATTTATCCCTCCCGCCTCCTTATTTATTCTTATGTTGTGGCCCCTGCAAGAAATAACTAACATATCTATGCGGCCCAGCAGAAAAAAAGGTTGAGTACCCCTGAGCTAAAGCATTTAATCTAAATTTCCCCTCCTTGATCTATTCGATCTTTGATTTTTCGTTACAGAAGATACATTCTGCGTCTTTGTTTTCCGGTTCTTTAATTGATGACATGAAGTCCATTACAGCGAATACATTAAAATGAAACGATTCATTGCTGCTAATACTGGAATCATCTCTTAATTCTAAAAATTCGGTCAAACAAAGTGTCTTTGAATGCTCTTTTGTTCTGAAGCCCCTGGTGTCTTCTTTTTGTCATTTTCTTTTAGCTTATCTTCTCTAACACTTTTTTTATATGAGGAGTACGTTATTATAAAAGGAGATCCAGCTTTCTCTTGTCTGTTGTTTATGTTTTGTTTCCTTTCCAATGAATTCAACTTTTAACAAATGTACTTTAATTTTAAATGAGGTTATATTACTATTTATATAATTAGCGTTTAGCTATCACTATTATACTTCAAACTAATTTTTTAGTTTTATTCAGTATATTTTGTCGGGTCATATGGAATACCATCCTTTTACGTCGTGTATTATGTAAAAATTAGTACTCCGTATAATGACCGAGTTATTATACTTTATAACTGCTAATACAATTGATAAATTTTGTATGTTTGACAAGTTAACTGTGATGGATGACTACTCGTCACCGAGAAGTTTCAGGATTTTGTGTCATGCCGAATATACTCGTCAGGCGTAAAATGTAGTGACCATTGATTATTTAAATTATTTTTAGAGAAAAACAAAACATATTCTCAAATTCCAAGATGCTTAGAATATTTTGAGGCCAGGCCGTAGTAAAACCAATTAATAAATTTTTAAAAATGATAAATTTAAGATCAACTCATGCATCCACGGGCCACAGTAGCCGAGTGGTACAGGTATCGGATCATGGCTTGCTTTGTCACGAGTTCGATCCCAGTACCACTAAAGACCCGCCGTGTAGGGCAGCGATGCACGTTAAATCTGTCGAGAGCTGAAAAGTCCTCCCGTTGGTGTGGTGTGGTAGTTAGGAGAGGGGTGCCAGCTTAGGTGTCGTCCATGTCCCTTGACCATGGTTCAAAATTACGTGGTCCGTCGCCAAAAGCCCTCGTGTAGCTGAACAGTGCGACGTTAATTTTCAATCATGCATCCTCGTAATGTGCTAACTGAAATAGCGTATAAGTTCGCAGAATGAATTTGTTTATGAATGATGATAAGGTTTCTTAGATGTTCCAGGGGTGTATTTCCACCCGAATCTCTCAGCCCATGTCAACAAGACTTCAGATCCTCATGAATTTCTTAGGCAACTTGCTCTCGAAGTTATTAGCAACATTCCTGATGATGCTTTTCTTACATATACTGATGGTAGCAGGAATGAACACTCTCGTTCTGGCAGTGGTATTTACATTAGTTCCCAAAATTATTCTAGTCACACTAAACTGAGAAACTCTGATGGTGTTGATCTGTCTTTCGCAGTGAACTCATTGCTATTGATACGGGCCTTGAAGAGGCACTCTCAATACCTGGTTCGAACAGGATCTGGATATTATCTGACAGTCGTAGCGCCATCCAACGTCTTTCTAACTGGCATAAGGTGGGTGATAACAAAGGAGTGGCTATTTTGGATAAACTAAAACGTATTTCATCTTCTCGAGAGATCCATGTACAATGGGTTCCTTCGCACTTTAACATCGCGGGAAATGAGATTGCTGACGCCCTAGCAAAAGATAGCGCTACTCAACCCACTATGAATTCGGCCCCTCTCTCCTATTCAGAACTGCACTCCACCTGCATCAACAACAAGCAATCAACTGTTCCTCCTGCTCATCACTGGTATGAGACTAAACGCCCTGGTGGTTCTCTTTCCCTTCAATGTAGCAGGCAAGAACAAACTATTGTAACTCATTTCCGGAGTGGCCACCTCCGAACTTTGACTTTTAAGGATGGAAATAAAGTTTTCCGACTTGTGTTAGGTGTTCTGCCTGCCAGGCATCTCCAACACATATTCTTGACTGCCTGGGGCGCTCAAAACAAAATCTTTATGAAGGCCCTTTAATGGTCTTGGACTTTTTGAGAGTGATTGAGATCATGGACTTGGTCTAGCTGGGCTAGACTTGGAGATGAGCAACAACAACAACAGATGTTAGCCTTAAAGGGTTAAAGGCAAAAAGTCGGAAAGTTTGTTTATAATAGGGATTCTTCAGGTATGGCCGAGCATGAGACAAATTCGTGATTTTGATCAGATGTTGAGCCCATTGATGGCTGTTGGCCCGAAGTTACTTATCTATCGAGTGGTGTAAATGCCAAATGTCTTAAGTTAGATCATGTGCCGACATGAGAGTAATGGTCCAAGGTCGTGCTACCTAAAGAACAGTTATTTTATTAGGGTGGGAAAGGCAAGGACGCTTTCTGCTAAGAGGACTGCGATCAACACCACAGCACCTACTCCACACTTGCCTTAGTGACAATACAAGTAGAAAATATTTTGTCAGCAAAGAAGGAAGTGAATCGGTATGCGGTTTGGGCTCTCAGTCCGAAAATTTCGACGGTCACTAAAATGCATAGGTATCCATAGGTATTGATCGTGTATGCAGCACGTTAAATTTGTCGAGGCTCAAAATTCTCTCGTTGGCGTAGTATTGTAGTTCAGTGAGTGGAGTGTCCCCTCGAATGTCATCCTTGCCACTTGACCGTGGGTCAAACTGACGTCAATAGCCCTCGAGTTGTTTTATTGTGTGATGTTCATAAACACTCACTCAGTAGATCACAGACGTAAATTCATAACAATTACTCTCTCTTTGGCACAATTACTATCATAATCTTCAGTTAAATAACTGAGCGTTTCGTGCTTGGAGCTGCGCCAAATACAGTCTTTATGCCGATAAACCCGACCAGCCAACCCTACAAAACGATGCAATGAAAAACTAACTCACCGTGAAAACTCTGCATAAACACTGCAATTAAACATAATTGCGGGCAATCTATCTTATATACTCTGCAATATCTTTCAAAAAAATAAATCTTCTTTCTTTTCCCTCGTTTAATCCCGGATATCAACAAGACTTCAGTTCCGAAACATTCGAATTATTCATCGTGCAATCGCATCGCAACCTTAATTAATATCGAATAAATACCCTCCAGGGTCGACGAACCCTCGATTCGCGCTCTATTGATCACCTTCTATTAAAGAAAAACCACGAAACAACATCCAGTTAAATATAACAGTTAATAGAGAAAACAACTTTTTTTGGGTCCAGTCACATCTCGCCAACCGGAACTCGCGTCTCCGAATCTGCAATTAAATAAACCTCGCGTCATTTGCATTCACTGCGACCGAAACGGGAAGGGTCCATGGCCCGAAAAGGCTAAAAGGGAGGAGGGGAGACGGATGTTTTAATAAATGCCTCCTCTGACCGTGCATGGCTACCTGACATGAGAGAAAGGAAGATTTGGCGAGTTTTTATCCTCCGCCCCTTGGCCTCTTAGTGCTGGAGAACTGAAGGAGTCAGATAGAAAGAAAAGTATATAAAAAGAACGAAGGGATAAATAAGACAAGTATCTACTGTGGAGAAGAGTGGTGTAAGTCCTGTATGATTTGTTTTGTTTTGTAATAATGCATACTGTATACAGAAATTGCCGTAAAATCCGGCGTATAACGTGCACTTTTAACACGAAAAATAAGATCGAAATTTACGGGTGCACGTTATACCTTGGGTATAAAATTGATAGCTTCAAAAATAAAAATAGATGTGCATAAAAAAAAAACTTAAATTTGTCGGGGCTCAAATGACCTTCCGTTGGAGAGGTGGGTGTCAGGGGTCTCCTCGTCATTTGGCCATAGCTCAAAATGACAAGGGCCGCCGGTAATAGCCCTCGTGTGACGTTCATAAACACTCAATCTTTTTCTTTGTGTGATTAGAACTAATTATTTTGTCGTAATGAGAAGAAATAAAAAAAAATCTGATGATCACAGAATATTTCCATTGGAAATATTTATTTTAATCAATTTAACCTCCTATTTGGAGAAAAATTAAAGTAGCTCAATGGACAAATTTATTTGCTGTGTGTTTTACACATTGATACTTCTCAGTAGCGCACACAGGAATTTTTCAAGAGGCGGGGGGTCACCATTCTTGTAGCACGCTCCTTTTGGTTTAGTCGATTTTCGGGGACAAAACACAGTAAAAAACTAATTATTGAATAAATAATTAGCATTACTTAATAAAATCAATCATTAATAACAAATACTTAATGAAATTTTACGTACTATATACTTAAAATTATAATCTATCTGAAAAAAATCAAGGGCTTTGGAGTGTCCAGACCCCCTTGTGTGCGCCACTGATACTTCTGCATGCATATGAATTTTGCTTTCGAAACCATATGAATTCATAAATTACGGTTTAAAAAAACCTAAAAAACATCCTTTTATAGTTAATCTAACTAAGTTGTGTAACTTCATCCTTTAGTCGTCAAATATGAAAATGGGATCTGGAATTAGTCGCTAAATCTCTGGAAATCGTTATTCCTGATGATCCTGATCAGGACAGTGGAACAAAACTATTAAATTATTGTATTTTCATCGTTTCTGGACAAGTGAGCAAAATTTCAAATCAATCGGACTTTTTAAAGTGGGCAAAAATTGAGTTAAAAGAGATTCCGTTACATATAAGTGAAGCTTATAAAAGGGTGTTTGTTAAAAAGAGATTTTGATTTCGTCTTTCCCAGTGTTTGACTGCAAAATATTATCCACATTTTGTTTGGTTTCCTTCTGCGAAGCGTGGATTACACTTCCTTTTAAGGAACGGAATGTCCGCAGATAATAATGGATTTCTTTAAAAAGTCCGTTCCGTTATCTATTGCTTTCAGAATATCTTTCCGAACAACAAATAACTTCTTGAAATCCAATGATATGCTTTATTTGTTTAATTATATAGTAGCGTTTTGAAGTGACATTAGCAACATCAGCGTAGATAAATTCGTGCATGCTGCAATTGCGAAGTACAAAGGTACTGGAGATTGGTGGTTTTTAACCGCGTGGTGCTTGTTGATCACCTAAATAAGTTTTGAGTGTTATGCGTGCATTAGGCAATTTTTATTTATTTTGGAACAGTTTTGACAGGCGTTCCATAACACGGTTAATCCGTACCGTGCTATGCGAAACTTTTTTTATTTAAATTATTTTATTTATTAAATTATGTATATTCATAACATTAATCAGAGCAATATATGAAACTTTGAAATAATATAAATCAAAACAATGTGTGTCGTGTTATCGCAATAGTCTAAGGTGTAAAATTTTATGATAGCTGAAATTTCGTTCCGATAAATCTTTACAAATGAAGAAGTAAGTTAACCTCAAGTTTTTAAACAAAAATATGAAATACAAAAATTAAAATATACTAAAAAAACTAGTGAAAAAAATAATAAATAAATAAATTATTAATAAGATTAATAGAAATGGCTCGATTTTTTGGAGAATATGAACGGGAAGAATATTTGACCAATAAAATTATCAGGATGATGGTCTTATTAAGACTTGAGTCGAAAATGAAACGAAGCCTGAGCCCAGTTGGCCCATGCCTTTTAACGTTCCTGCATGTAGACGCTCTGATGCATGTTAAATCTGTCGAGGCATAAAATTCTTACATTTGCGTGGTGTGAAAGTTTGGAAAATGATTTGCCAACTCAAAATTACGAAATTCGTCAATGAGAAATAATCAAAGATTTTTTTTTTATTTATTTACAATGGGACTGCGGATTGGAATTTACCATTGCAGAATTAGTTTTTTCTCGGGAGCTGGTATCACTTTTCAGTGTGACACCATTTTGGTGGAATACCAATCGCCGTAGTGCAATTTTGACGCTCAATTTCCTCCCCAGAGGGAATCACCTGAGCTCTGGCGATGCGAAATGTTACTAGGAATTTAATTTTGGCTAGAACACCCAATCCAAACAGGCAATCTAGGGTTCTTTTCCCATGCCGGATACGATCTCAATGCTGTCGATTTTTCTACATCATGAAAATCCACCGACTAGTGGGATGGGGTCGAACCCGTAAAACTTGGCCGTGACAAAGTAGCTAAACCATCTAACCGGAAATCAAACATTAAATTGTGTAATTCTACAACCGAAATTGCTAGTAGTACTGTTAATTTCACCGCCAATGTGAGACTTTGTTTTACATCGTAATTAGACTGTACAACAGTGCTTCTCAAAGCGTTAAGTTCATCGGGCGTATATATATACGTCTTTCCGTAGTACGATCTTTACTCTGCACTGCTATCCATATAATTATTCCGAAGGCTTTGGAATGCAATAAAATAACCTTGACATTGTTTGCGAAGGATTTACCTATTTCAGATTATTTGCTCTTTATTCTTCACCCCCCATACGCTCCATACAAGCCTCTACGTGGAAAACGAATCTCGTAAATTATAATCGGTAGTTGACTATTTATAAGCCGTTCAAATTATAAAGATAAGTGTTCATTTTTGTACAAAATTTTATATATGACAATCCCATGGGGTCACTGGTAATTATTAAACTTGCTCTTAGCTTAGTATTGTTAAATTAATTATAAAATACATAGGGTAGCACTGATACATTTATAAGTGTAATATATCAGTGTAAATGTTTATTTAATTTTTTATTATACCAAAATATATTTTGTTTACTTTCAGTAAATTAATAATTTTTAAATAATCTTTTCTTTTTGACTTTTCAATATGCTCGCGCCCCCAAGAGGGACGCACCCCACAGTTTGAGAAACGCTGCTGTGCAACATGTTTTGCTGTATTGCGTAACTGAAGGGAGACAGCTGTAATATTATTGTATAATTTTTAGGCTCCAGATTTTATCGCTGAATTCCTTCCTTACCATGATTTAGATTTCTTCCTGTAAAACATGTTTCGTAGCAAATAAGGAAACTCGACAGTGAAAAAGTATTGCCGTATTTTGAAACTTTGTTTTTTGATATTAGATTCTTTGAAAACACAAGCTGACACTCAAGAATTAATCTTAGACCATTTTCCTTTCTATACATTATTTATCTCAAAAAAGAATGTTATTTTTTCAGTTCTGTTTCTGTGCCTTACAGACATCTGTCTGAAATCTTTTTTTTTTTTTATCTTGAGAAGTTTTCACAAATTGATTTTAATCGCTCCGAATCGCGATTTTAATTTCTTTTTATTTCAAGGACTTATCTTGATTCATTTGTCTGGCGTTTCTTTTTCCAACCATCAAGATTGCGATTTTCATTGATCTTAGCTTTCTTTTTTCTTTTTGGTTTTTCTTTCCTATCGGTGATATATCTAAACCAATATCCTTTTTTCTTTTTAGAATTCTATCCTGGTTTTGAAAAATGAAATTTTAGATTTCTATTTATTTTTGAAATTTTATTTCATTTTATTCTTAGAATATTTTATCTATAGATTGGATTTTGAATAAAAAGTTTCCATCTTATAGAGAATTAGTCCATTTTAATTTTGAGTATAGTATAACTTTAAACATTGGCTTACGTGAGCGTGTAAAGAAAAATAAAAAACAAACAGCTTTGAGATGAAAACTTTCTATATTTTTAAATTTTTATTTTGTATAGTATTTTATGTGCTATTGCATTTCAAACGCAGTGGAACCACTATCTTCAAGATAATTTTTAAAAATTTGGTTTTTTGAATTATTTGTACAACATATTTTTTAATTGCTAAGTGTATACATATATTATAGTTTTTTTTAAAAAATAAATTGTAGTATAGAGCTTGAAAGGACTTTAATATTAAAGAGAGACATAAAAGAATTGTACAGATTTTGGAAATTTAAAAAGATGGATGGTGTGTGTGTGTGTTTTATGAACAATGCTGACTGGGGACAGCTTTTATTTAAAAGTGGGGTTTAACCAGTTTTAAGGCTAGTGAACCTTTCCGTTTCTATTTATAATACTGAGTGAAATCTTGTGGAAAGAAATTGATATAAGTTTTTTTATATACATAAATAGTTTATATGATAACATAAAAAGCGATTTCATTTAAAAATAATTATTAATTTTTGCACATGTTGCCGAAATTACGCATTATAATTAAATTTCCTATACTAATATTACCTCAAAATTATTACCTGATAATAATTACTTTCTATTACTGTCTCTAATTATTATGAGTTAGCTTTATTATAGTAAAAATTACTAACAGAACTATCAATATATATTGATATGATTTCCTCATATGTGCTATATACGTTTAGAGTACAGAATTATATAACAATAAAGGCACATGTATACATATTTGAGCAGATAAAATGTATTGCAGTCACAAACTCTACATTATTAACATTGTACAAGTTCAAACAACATTTTCTGATACTACAGGATTAACCTCTCTTAAACTAAGAGATTACACCACTAGTATAATTTCCTTTTAATTGGGGGAAGATTTATTAAACCCCCATATTAAAGTCCATCCATTATGAGGGAATAATCCCCTGTCAGTAGAGGGATTTATTAACCCCCCTGTATTTAAAATCCTTCTCATACGCTCCGATGTCATTTATTATTTAATCTGTAATTTATGGAGCTATCAACGTGGGAATTCGAACTTGGAATTAAAAAATGTGACGGATGAAAATTTTACGAAATATTACTACACTTGTATGGTTGATGATAGTGTAAAAATGGTTAAGGTGAATTTAAAAGAGTCGCAGATGGCAAAGTTTTGTTGTTATTAATGAGTTTCATTTAACAATGGAGAATTATTTATGTGTATCATTGAAAAATTTGTTGAATACATTTTCTGTTCATTTTTGAGCATATTCTTTTAAACTCTCTTATGATAAATAAATTCTTTAAAAAAAAAAAAAATCGTTTTTTTTTTATTTGTGAATATGTAGCTAAATTTTTAATCTTTATTTTCCTAATTTCCATACTCGCATATAAAATTTAAAAGCAAGTATTTTCTCAGAAAATAACACAATTTTTAAATTTCAATCTTATTTCATGACCATGGTTTGCCTAGTAATCATGATCTTGAACTCCTTTCCGGTGTGTCATGAGTTCAAGTCCTAGTGTCACTGAACTCCCACTGTGTAGAGGGGCTAATGCACGTTAAATCTGTCGAGGCTCGGTCCTCTCGTTGGCGTCGTGTGGTAGTTCGGAGAGGAAAGCCCCAGCTCAAGTGTTGTCTTCGTCACATGACCTTTTGAATTTTTATTCGAATACCTAACACATATTGATATAGGATACAGATTACGTTAAGTTGACTGCACTTGTGGTCTCGCATTACATCGGGTTGTGTGAAAGTAAAGAGATTATTACCTCGGGTATCATCCTCGTCACCTAGTCCTAGCTTCTAATAACAAGTTCAGTCAGAAATGTTTTATGATACTCGAGGAAAGAACATTATTCCAATTCGAGGTGAATGTTGATTCGTCTTTTTCGACCTTCGTTTCGTTGTTGGTTTATCAGCTGTGTATTTTTGCCTGAGATAAATGTCTAGCCAGTTCTCTTGCATTTGAACCTTTCTCAGGCGACGAGACCTACACTTCAATTGGAACCCTATACCACCCATCAGGGGTGGGCAGACTTTTAAAGGAACGGACTACTTCTAATTTTTTTCAAGGTATTGCAGTCCACCCAGTGTTAGAGACGCGCAAGGGGGAGGGGGTGACAGGTCCACGGATCCGGACCCTCCCTCATAGCCTTTGAATTCTTTTTCGGATTGATTAAAATCCTATATAAAAAGAACGTAAATTGTAATTATTTGTTATTAGTAATTTTTTTTATTAATTGATGTTAATTATTTATATAGTAATTTATTTTTTGCTGTTTTTCGTTCCCGACAATCGACAAATAAAAAAAAACATGTTTGGCTACATATTGGGGTATGATACGAAAATGGTACACCCCCTCCCCATTGAAAAATTCTTGTGTGCGCACTACCCAATGTCAAAGGAGTATTTAGGTAAGGAAAGGGTTATTATTATATTTTAATAATAAATACGGAATATGTGTACTTACCTATTGTGACAACTCTTTTAAAACCGCATTTAAATCAAAACGCAAGATACAAGCATAATAATAGAGACAAATATAATATCAAATGATGCATTTATTACGAAGCAATTCAAAATATATTAAAAAATAAGACATTTTTATCTAAATTTAGTTTTTGTTAGTCAGTAGAAAATTTATATATAGTCTGCGTACTGTCAGCCAATCTTGAATTTTTCGTTCATAGTAATTACTACCGGCTAAAGTTTTCAGGCGGTCACCCCAAATGTCTTGACGGTCCACCAATCGATTCCGATCGACGAAATGCTTAACCCGGCTCTACATTCATGCAACCCTAGCCTGAACCAGGATAGATTTATTTCGCCCGATTCTCATTTTGTGTTTTGGTGGTATTTATGTGCGAAAATGCCGGTTCAAAAAATAATAGGGCTGATAATATATATATCAATTGTAGAATATTTAAATTATTATTCTAATTTACCGTAAAGTCCGGAGTATAACGCGCACATTTGACACAGAAAATTAGATCGAAACTTATACGCCGGGTATAAAAACGATAGCTTTAAAAATCACAAAAAAGATGAGCATAAAAAAAAACTTACTTCTACGTATACCGAAATATTGTTTATTTAAAAGAAAAGACATGCCTTATGAGCTAAAAGAGTTGTAGTTCTAGAAGTATACTATTTTTTCAAAAAGTCCGTGACAAAACCTCGACTAAATAACTTCAAAATATATAAGCAATGCATACTGTTTTTAGATTTCTTCGTAAAAAAGGGGCTGTGCGTTATATGGCAAATATACCTAAAAATTAAAAAATCAGCCGTGAAAACCGGCGGCTATAAAAAAAATCGGCATCGTCCATGTCGTATGATTATGCGGCATGTTAAAGATCCCTAGAGTGCATGTTTGGTTTGGTGCTCTCGACAAAATTAAATTCCTATGTACCGTTTCGCATCGTCAGAGCTCTGGTGGCTCCCTCTAGGGAGGAAACTGGGCGTCAAAATTACATTACAGTGCTTGGCACTCCACCTATATGGTGCCGCACTAAACTGTGATGCCATCCTGGGGAATGTACTAGGTCTGAATTGGTAAATATCAAATCACAGCCCCATCGGAAAAGTTAAAAAATGTTTGTCATGGGTATTGGTACGACATTTGGCATTTCTTTTTAATCTGCGATCTTTGAACTTTTCATTCTCTACATTCTGAATGCTGCAGGATATATATACTTATAGTGATTGTATATCTCACGCTGAAATTGTTTTTATAAATTTCTTTTCTCGAAAATATATGTGGCACACGGAACGTGTGGTTTCTGGAATTGCTTATATTTATTTTGGAGCTCAAAACCAGCTGTTGTTTGAAATCACATTGCGTGTCTAAAATTTTTAACCAGTTTCAGTCATGAATCAATATATTATATAGCTACTGTCTGTTGCATGTTAAAAATATGTCGAAATTCTGACACCGCTTCGGTGGATTTTCACACGTTAAATCCATGCTTCAATTAATTTGAATGTACTTTGCTGCGTCGTTTATGGAGAACGTATATCACACAAATGTCTTGTATTTGTTCTGTGAGAAATATTTCTTCCATTTTTGAATTGTTTTGATTTTTTGTTACCACTATTCGTGTGTTTAAAAAACGATTATTCTCAAAATGAATATTACTTTAAATATTTCCTGACGTATCATCAAATATTATTTTAGAAGCAATTATTTAAGTGCTTTCTTTATAATATCCGCTCTATTGGCTAGGTTTCAAGAAAGCTATTAAATCAGTTGTCCATAAATTGTTTCTTCGAGTTAAGAATTAGTGTTTTGTAAAATACGTTAAAAGAATTTGGTTTAGTTTATTTTTTTAACTTTTTAAGGAATTTAATCGCTTAGTTGTGTGTATGCGTTTTTTTCTCTCTTTTAAATCTTATTAAATCTTATAATCATAACATGTTAAATAGATTTCTTTTTACTGAGAGATTCTTTTAATCTATATAAAATATCATTTTCAAGTCTGACTGATTTTTTTTAATGATTATTTGTTTTAAATTAGATTTTACAATACTTTTGCCTTAATTTTTTTAAAAAAACTTTTATTTAGAAGTACGCATTTTTTTTTTATCGCTTAAGAATTATTTACATGTATAACATTTTTATATTAATATAATTAGTGCTAAGTGAATGTTTTGAGACTTCATTTTTTTTTCTGAAACTAAAAAACTAAATAGGGGGAAGATGAATTTCGGAAATCATAAATACTTTTAAAAAATCATGATTCTGTGGAATTTTTATGTTAAAAAGCAATTTTGCAATAATTAAATAAAAATTTCATTTTAGCTGTCATTAAAAAAATATCCACAGTCTTTCTATCAATTTTTTTCCACAAAAAATTTTCCACTTGATTTTTTACCTATCAAGTGCAACTGTACATCTTATTTTAATAAAACAGGAGAGAGTGATTTTTTTTACTTTTTTTAATGCATGTCATAATAACTAGTTAAGTTTAAGCTTGAAAATTTTATTTTTAAGTTTTCTATTTAGACTTCAAAACCTATATTAAATTTGTAGAATTTTTTTAAATAAATATATTAAGTTAAACCTATCTAGAAATGCAAAATCTAATTATTCTTTATTCTCTCGTGACATTCTATTTGTTTTTAGCTACCATTTAATGGCAACTTGTGTTTCTTCAGACGATATTTCTTTTTTATTCTTTTTTTTTTAAAAAATTCTTCCATTTTCCCGAGACTGTTTTATTTTAACGTTTGTTATATTTGGAATAGTGAAACTCTTTTCTGCATTTAGTTTTCCTGTCTTACGTAATTTCTTCTTATTTTATATTTTTTATTCGTTGTAAAAAAGTTCTTTTTACGATTGCGTTTTTTTTAATGTTTCTGTATATTGTAATGTGATATTTAATTTGTCTTTTTCTTCTTTTTAGGTAAGTCTTACTGAGTCTTTTGCTTCATTTTTATACAAACCGTTGGAGAAAACTAAAAGGAATTCTTTATGAGTAAGAAATATTACAGAACTAATTCATTTTGTCGTTTAATATGAATAGCTTGTGCATGCGATTTAAAGATATTTTCTTCTGTGAAATGTTTCTTTAGGCATTTCGATTGTAATGTTTCAGAGACTTGTTTTATATATTTTTTGCAATGACTGTATATTAACATTCCAATTTTAGAAAATATTGAATTTTTAAAGCAAAATGTTTTTTGTAATTTTATTTTTTTAGTATCTAGTTCTGTAATTAACATTATAACTTTAAATTTAATTAGCACTTAAGGTGATTGTCTATGTTCACGTAGTCGAGATTTTGAAAAAATGCTTAATTGAGCAATTTTTTTTATTATTTAACGTTAAATTAGAATTTTTAAATATATAAAATTGTTTAAAGAATATTATTGTAAGAAAAAAATATTTAAGGGTTTTTTTTTGGCAAAAATGGAGGAAGAATGACATATTTTCAAATGTGTCTCCTTATTTTTCCTTTTATAAAAAATGCATCTATAATAATATTTTGCCTGTATATGTCTAAGACTTTTATAAAATTTTCAAAATATTAGCATTATTTTCAGTTACGAGCCTGTGAAATCATAACGTGTGCTTACTTGATAAAAATTTCTCTACTCTGATGTAAAAAAAAATATGAAAAAAATACACTTCTATGTTATATATTTCAAAATTTTTAGTTCGACCCTAGAATAGAAGTTCTAGTTATATATAGACAAAATGCATGTTATTATAGAAGCATTTTTCTTAAAAGCAGAATGTTTTGAAAATATATCAGTCTTTCTTCTTAATTAAGGCTGTTTTCGGCAAATGTACGAGAGAGTGAACTTGACACGAAGCACATTTTCGGACAGAAAAAAGGCCTCAATTTTTATAAAAATTTGTGACACTGTAACTCATGCACTTGCTTATAATATAGTGTTCTTAAAATTTCAAAATATCTCTTAAATAATTGGTTTTTCCTTTTAACATGTAAAGGGATAGCTCATTTAGCATTACGGTATAGGAAAAAAAAATGCGAAACACATTTTTTAAAAGAAAAAAATGTGTCAACTCGAATAAAAATGAGTAATATGATAAAGTGAGTGATTTTCTACAGGATAGTGAAACCAGAATGTAATATTAATGTTCCAGTGCTTTTATATGTGAAAAAATAGTCCGAATTTGGTCCCTATTCTTTAACATTAGCCGAAGACAGCTTTAAAATCACTGTTTCAAAACATATTTAGTCACCTTAAGATATTTATTGGTTGATTTTCTGACCTGTGTAAACATTTAACACTTTTACTACCATTTTAATTCTGTTGCCACTTTTATTTAATTAAGGAATAAATATTTCACTGTTAATCCTTATTAAATCAAAGTTACGCATGCGCAATTGAGATGATTATCGCTGCTTCTACCATCAAACTATGTAATTATTGTAAAACCAATGATATTAAAGATCTTATTACAATCTGTATGTTTCGAAAAAATGCATATAAACATGTTGAAATGTATTTTTTAAAGCAAAATTGACTGCCAGTAACAATTAATTCACTAGGAGCATCAATACATTTTATGCGTGTTGGAATTATTTATTTTTTTATTAAAGTTCATATTCTCTCATATAATGCGATGAGAAATGAAATGACTTTACCTTTAATTGATTTCATTAAGCTTAGTTGGGATAAATTAATTAGTAATGAAATTCAGTTGTGTTTACAAACATTAAATGTAATTAACTTGGCTTTAATTAAGTGGATTGAAAACTGGCGTTATATAGTTGCTTTTATAATCATTGTGTTTATTCGATGCAAAATGTTTATACTTATTGTTTTTTAAGTATGTGCATTATTTAAAAGCAGCTCATTTTAAGTATTGTAGTGCTGTTATTCGTTGATTTATTTAATGTTTACTTTTAATTTAGAATATTGTTTACTTTATTTTGTGTGCATACATTTCGATCAACTAGAACGGAAATTTTTTTTATGTAGAATGTTAAAGAAAACACTTGTAATTTTTTTTGTTCCGGTTCAACTAAATATATATATATATATATATATATATATATATATATATATATATATACATCGGTTCAGTTCTGGTTTTCGTTCCGCTAAAAATAACGGTTTTCGGTTCAGTTCCGAATCAGTAATTTTATTTTATGTATATCCGTATTTGTATTACTAAAAATATAATTCTGTCCTGAACAAACATGTAGTTATGTGGTTGAATTGTAATAATGATAATTATATGGTTGTGACATTAAATTAGAAAATACATTGATGTTATAGTTGCAGTAACAAAATGACTGAAGATATATTGTACCGAAATAAACCAATTTTTTTTCAGTTCAGTTCCCGTTCCGACCAAAATAACGGTTTTTTCCGGTTGGAGCCCTGATTTTTTTGTCATTAATTGCTTTATAATAAATGCAATCTGTCTCCGTACTTTTTCCACTGCTCTGCAAAGACTGGCTTGTTATTATTACCATTAAAGTGCGAAAGCTGTTAATGTACAGATTAACTGATTTTTTTCCGTTAAAGTGCGGAATCAAGAGTTTTCCGCTCTGAACTCTGTAATCTTGGCATTAGTTTGTTTCTGTATCACTAAAGTTCAAAAGTTTTTTCTGGCGTTTCCTTTTTGCTGAGAATCTCGAATGCACGTCGACTCATCCTATAGAATAGTTTATCATAAACATTTAGGATCAGAGTGGCAGCGGCGGTAAATGTATTCTATAAAGGACGTCTTGAATGAATTAATAATAAATTGAACTTCTATGACTAGAATATTTCGGAGACAAATTAAATGTTAAAAGTTCCAATTCTCCATTATAAAGTATTGCTACCATTATCCATATAGCAATCGCAAGCTTCGTAAAAGAAATTATAGTTCACCAAATTACATGGCCGACTAAGTCTCTACGCCGTTGCACTAATAAGTAAGCATCCTTTTTTGTGTGTTTCGTAAATTCATTCCCTTAATTGTAATAATATGTTGAACCATTTTATTTTTTGTGTTGTAGTTTTTCAATTGTTTGATTGATTCTGTCTACTATATATAATGCAGGGGTACTCAACCTTTTTTTTCCGCCAGCCCTCTAAACATATGCGACTATTATGTTCGGGCCGCAACATAAGGATTAATAGGGGAGGGGTAAGGCACTATAAGATGAAAGACATATAAAATGTGGAAACTTAATCAAAATATTTAAACTCATAAATTTTGGATTTTATTTTAAAACTATATTAAACTCTATTCAACTCAACTCACAAAAAATGCGTTTTATGCATTTTTTACTCAGTTAAGGGGAATCCATGATCCCAAGCCCTTTGTTTGCATTCTACTAAAAAAAAAGCTGCCTTGTACTTTGATAATTTGATTTTATTTTTGACAAAGTCTCACTTATTTTTATTTCAGATATTAATTTATCAAGAGAAGGATGGTAGCAAACAGTTTTTACTGAATTCCGAACTAAAATCAGTACTATTTGTTTAAAATCAGTTCGAGTTTGCTTGTACATTTGTTTCAAATTTTTTCAAATACACTTATATTTTTTAAATATAACATTTTCACCGCAAATCTAACAATTTATTGATCCATATTTGTTTTCCTCTACGAACTAGTCAAGATCCTAATCGTCCAGAATCAACATAATATATTCTTTAGATATTTTTCGCTTGGAAGACACGAGGGTTAATTATCTCACGATTCGTACCAGCACTACATCGACAGCAAAACTGAAATGTTTGATTGCTTGATTAATAATTGAGCTTGTTAGTGCAACGGGCAACTCAGAAAGGTCTAGTGTTCCATATGCGGCCCGCACGTTGAGTATCGCTGAACTAGTATGTTCACTTTGTTCGATTTTATTAACTTGATTCTTTAGATAATAAAAAATAAACAGCTTCGTTCCACCAAAGATTTTATTTTCGCTTTAAGAAGTGCTTAGTTGGTAATGCGCAAATTACTTGGTTAATTTGAGAAATGAAACAATTTCCAGCTCTCTAATGGACCATCCTAGTTAATCTGCAGATTAACTGGTTTCTGCTCTTGGTGATGTTATTATCCCATCAGGTGATTCCGATTGGTTACTCACATTTTATGTTAGTAAAGTATATTAAAAAGGGTCCAGTTGCTCTGGGATATATATTTTTTTAATGAAAGGTTATTTAATTTTAAATAAAACTCTTTTATGGCTCTTTAATTTTTTTAACGTTTTATTTATTTATTTATTCTTGAGGCATTGGCCTAAAAAATCATTTTATGTTCGCCTTTTAGCGTATATATATTTTTTATTGAATACATATTGTACAGTTTTTTTCGATAACCTCAATTTCATATCGAAAAAAAAAAATTTTTTTTGTTCGATGAACTTTTAAGTGGTTTGAAAAATAAATACTGCTTGGCTCAACGGTACTAGTTTTAGCGTAAGTTTGAAATTTTTGAAAAGAAAAAAAAATCATAAGAGCTTGCTTCAAAAAAAAAAGCTTTCCGTTTTAATATTTTTTTAATGGCCTTTTTTTCTGTTCGAAAAGAATTGGTGTATTCTTTTATCAACACAAATATTCGAAAAATCAAGTTTAAAAACTCACATAGTAGCTTTCTGTGTGTAAAAACGTTGCAACATTAGGTAACTAACACCCATAATTTTCTTACAAAACACAAATCATTTATTTTTCTTCCTTCACAAGAACGTGAAGGGGTCCACAAAAAACTCACTTCTAAACTTAAAACTTCACTTTTAGAACACCTAACGTGAAAAATCTTCTACCCAAACGCGAAAGTAATTTACGTTAAATTTCTTTTTGAAACAGAACGATATGAGATCTTTTTTTATTCTTTTTCTGTTTCATGCTACCTTTTTTTTTTATATTTCTTTTTCCCGCCCTTCTAACACAAACTATTTTTCTTTTCGAATCATTAAACGTTCGTGCGCCGAGTTGAGAGTTATTGCTGCTTCATGTAGCTGTTCCTTTTTTTTTTTATTTTTATTCCTTCCACTATCGTCTGAAGCTTTTGCAAGTCTATGAAAATTAATACATTATTCATTGCGTTGTGTGCGAGTGTGAGTTTGGTTTTGTGAGCTAAAGCTGAAATGAAAATGGTGCTTTTCATTAATATTTGCTTTCCAAGTTGAACGATGAAGTCGAGCTTTTGGGAAGTGTTAATAAATTTTTAGCATATGCATATTTATGTGCTGCTTACGGTAGAAAGTTGATTATGATTTCTGCGCTGCTGCCATTTTTTTATAAAGAAGGTTCGTTAACTTTTGCATCAAAATAATTTGCTATCTGAATTTTTTTTTTTTTTTTTTTTGCGGGGAAATTCTTTAAGTTTACTGCATTTTATGTCAGTTCGAAGCAGATTAAGATTTTTTTTTCTGAGTTGTAATTTATCGTGATTCAAACCTAACGACATATTTAGAATATTCACCATTTGCATATGTTTATGGATTATACTTTTTGTTTTCCCCATTAATTTATGTATGTAAAGACAAATTATAACAGAATTCTATACTTTGCTATTTGGCCGGCGCAAATCTCGCCAAACAAGCTTTATTGGCGACAACACACACTATACACATAAAAAATTGTTTAATGTTAGTTCTCATTGATTTTTCATCTGTTATTGATGTTACTGATAAGAAAAGACCTTGACTTATTTTGAAAATGTGGTGGTGGAAGGTTAGCAGACGAAGTATTCTGTTCGGCATCAGTTATATCATTTTTGGCGACTTTATCGCTTGCGACGACGAAACGGTAAATTACCGAGAGAACTCTACTTCCCATTTCATATTTATTTTCTTTCCGTACATATTCGCATATAAAATGAAACGCTGGATAGTTTCTCAGATAAGATCACCCAACCTTCAGATCCAATTGTAATCTCATTGTTTTTGTGGTAGTAGTAGACCTTACTTCTCTACGATTAAAAATCGGTTTAGGTGGAGTTGGTTTGTATTGCTGTAAGGTTCTTGAAAGCTGATGTATAAAAAACTGTTTCCCCAAAATTGTTCATGCTTCCTTCAAAACGTCACTTATACATTTTTTAAAAATGTTATTTATTGTTGAATGTCTTCTGTTTAAACGGAAAAATTTTCCATTTTTCGAAAAATGCTGTAGATTTATTATTTGGAATCTATATTCTCCTGTTATTCGTTAGCTTTATATGTTTGAATTATCAGGTCTTCAAAATATTTTGTTGAGACTCTCGCGTATCAAAGTATTTTAAATTCATGATCGTTATGTTAATTCAAAAAAGATGTTAATTAAATATATACCTTGTCAAATCTAGAATATTGTTTTTATTCAAATACATAAAAGAACACGTGGGGAAAAAAAGGTACTTTTACTTTTCGCGCCGGCGCAGGCTAGAAGGTCGCCAAAAATGATACAGCCGACGCCAAACGGAATATTTCCGCTGGTAACCTTTTATTCCTCCAAAGTACTATAAATAAATAATACTCTTCTGTAGATCTATATTTTACAATGTTTTCGAAAATATTTTTAATAGATTTCAAAATTTCGCACAAATTATTTAAATAAATAAATATGAAGATACTTGCATCTGCCCCCAACCCCTTCCAATTTTTATAAATTCTCAGAAACCTCTGTAGCGGTATCTTCATAAGCCGGTGACAACCTCCGGACAGAGGTGATCACTTTTTTGTCTAGTGGTTATGTTACGCGGCTACGGATCCTGGCGTCACAGGTTTTGTCCTCGGATAGCTGCCCCCACATCTCCATTATTTTTGGTTCTTTCGGTAGCACTTTAAATTCAATTAAATACAGAAGCGTAAAAAGTCGGGTCAAAAAGTAGAGATTCATTAGAATTAACGTAATGCTGATGAATTCAAAATTCCTGGCATGTTAAGTCTTGGAATTTCACATTAATTTCTAGAATCCTAACTTTTTGTCTTTAAAATGTTTCCAAGTGAAAGAGATGAAGTTTTAAGTCTTTTTTCATTTCTTCTCGTATTTTAGCTAGTATTTTTATCAGCCACTAAGGGTCTATTACTTTAACTACCAATAAATTGTAGCTCACACGTTTCAAATGTTTGCTTTCACCTATAATGAACTTCAATATTTATTTAAAAAAATGTGACAACAGCGGGAGAGAATTTTCTTTTATATTTCGAATTGGATGAAAATAAAATTCGTTCAAAAATTATGAGCAATATTTTATCCGTTGATGAAAATTCCTTTGATGAATGAAGAAAACCTTTGATTTAGAAAATTCCGTTGATGAATGATGAAAACCATTGATGTATTATAGTATGTTTGTTCAAAAAAAAATAATAAAATGGAATTCAATTACCAAGACTTTTACCTAAATTGTGAGTTTGCCATGTTTATCTTGAGAACTGTTAGTCATTTGGCTTTCTTGGCATATTTCTAAGGTAAAACGATTTTTTCGTTTACAAAATGTTCGCATTAGACAGGAAACTTGGCGCAAGTTGTTTGATGAGATCGCCAAAACTGTACAACATATTTATTGCATGTTGCCATGTGTGATCATAGCAAAAAAACAAATTCCATCGCTTCCGAAGTATGATGTTTACGTTACCAATCGCGTAAAGACCGTCTTGTAGAAGGGCTGATGCTCGAGACGCAAATTTCTCACGGTAGTCTGATATGAAGTTAGGAAAGTGCATTGCTATCCTAGAAATCGTCCTCGTTACTTGATCATGCTTCAAAATTACGGTCTTAATGTGGCTTCTGAGGGTTAGTTTAATGCAGCGGTTCTTAGATTGTGGCCCGAGGACCACCGGGGTTCCGCTGAGGCTTTAGTGTAACGTTGACATTTTCTTCTTTTACAGACAATGAAAAGCCTCGTGGAAAAATAAATCCCCAGTAAAGATACTCTGCTAGCACTTGTATAGGGTGTTTTTTTTTAGAGGTATAGAACTTTAAATTGCAATAAAACAACGATGTATTATTCGATTGACATGAATTTGTTTTTATTCGAAAGATAATCTTGTGGCATTACATTTTAAATATGATCAAGCAAGGCGTAGATTCGTCGAATGGGCCCAAAACGAGATTGCCGTTGTTCCCGATTTTCATAAGCGAATTTTGTTTAGCGATGAAGCGCACTTCTGGTTGAATGGCTACGTCAACAAACAAAACTGCCGCATTTGGAGTGAAGCTAATCCACAAGTGTATGTCGAAACACCGTTCCATCCAGAAAAACTGACTGTTTGGTGCGCTTTATGGGCTGGTGGAATCCTTCTTCAAAAACGATGAAGGCCACAACGTTACAGTCAATGGTGATCAGTATAGAGCCATGATGACTAACTTTTTCATTCCTGAATTGAACAATCATGATGTCCAGGAGCTGTGGTTCCAACAAGACGGCGCAACATGTCACACAGCTCGTGCCACAATCGATTTATTGAAAGACACGTTTGGTGACTGCCTAATTTCACGTTTTGGACCTGTGAATTGGCCTCCAAGATCTTGTGATTTAACACCGCTAGACTATTTTCTGTGGGGCTATGTAAAGTCATTGGTCTATGCGGATAAGCCACAAACGCTTGACCCTTTGGAAGACAACATTCGCCGTGTTATTGCCGATATACGGCCACAAACGTTGGAAAAAGTCATCGAAAATTGGACGTCCAGATTGGACTACATCCGAGCCAGTCGTGGCAGTCCTATGCCAGAAATCATATTTAAAATGTAATGCCACAAGATTATCTTTCGAATAAAAAAAATTCATGGTCAATCGAATAATACATCGTTGTTTTATTGCATTTTAAAGTTCTATACCTCTCAAAAAAACACCCTTTATTATGATCAAGAATATTAAATCGGAGAGGAATGCTCAAAATCTACCAGGTTTGCGACGTAACCCTTCTACAGAAAGGAGGCCGCACATTGGCGTAACGGAGAATATTACCCCCAGCAAAGTCAGGATTTAAGCCCCAAGCCTAAATACGTACTTGGAGTCAATCAGGGTTTGAGCCCCCTAGAATGTCTGCCCCCCTCGCATGATGCGAGGGTGTATGTTATGCTACTGGGGCCGCAATGATCGAAAGTTTATGAACAGTTGGTTTAATGTACAGCTGTCTACGATAGCCTAGTGATTATAGTGACGAACTATTGACCGGCGTGTCATGAGTTCGAGCTCTGATGCTACTGAAGATCCGGCGTGTAGAGGAGATGATGCACATTAAATCTGTCGATGCCCAAAGTCCCATCATTGGCGTGGTGTAGAAGCTTAGAAGGTGCAGTTGCCAGCTCAGGTGTCGTCCTCGTCACTTGGCCGTGGCTCAAAAGTACGAGATTCTTGACCAGTAGCCCTCGTGTTGCTTTACAGTGCGGCGTTAATAAACACTCCATTTTAATGAAAAATAAAATTGTTTTCAGAATTTTTTCTAACAACTCGCATGCTTTTTTTGAAATTTGGAATTTCAAAGACGCAAACCTCTGACAAATACAAAATTTCCATGCCACTTTTCGTGGCTGAGCCTCATCTTTTAGAGAAAACCAGCTCTATAATTAAACTCATTTTTCATGGTCGGAAATCGTGACCGAATTCAACACACATTCTCGAGCAGAATTTATCGCACTTCCCCGCGTATAATAATCAGATCAAACGGTTTCCAACCATAACTTCGGTAACCAACTTTTCTCTTAATTACTTGCTTCACAAAAATCCCTAAAATTCCCTACCGCTGAGGGGAAAAAATCTCTTGTTTCTCCCCTACCCTATTAAGGCGCGTTATTAAAGCATTAATATATCCTGTGCATTTTCTCATTGTTAATGCACGCAGTGATCGCCGAGAGGGGTGTGGCAATTTCCTTATAACCTCAGGGCAAGTTCTAATGCGCATGTTAAGTGTTTGCGAGCGCGTGGTTCACATGCGAATGGAAGAGTTTTCGTTTTTGTTTTACTTTTAACACCTGATTTCTCCCCCTTGTCCCTTCTGTAGTGTAATTTAATTGCACGGTGGTTGTTCTCAGCGTTTAAAGACCGAGCTTTTGTTATGGCAAGGGGGCGCTGTGGGTGTAATCAGGAGGCTCTTGTAGCGACAAATTTTTGCTATCTGCAGATAAGATCGTTCCATATTTTCTTCTGGGGAAAAGTATTCTGATTTAGTGCTGTTGCTGTTTGTGGTTTTGAATGAAGTTTGGAGGGAGTTAGAAGTTCAGGAAGTTTGAGATTTAGAGAGTATTTTGGTTTAATTTTAATCGGAGAAAGCAATCATTTTTTTCCCAATTAACCTTTAGAAGACGGGTAACTTTGAGATGAAATTGGTCTTCTTCTGCATGGGGTATTTAGACAATGGTGACTCTCTTCCCATGTTCTTAATAATTATTTGCTGCTACTATGTGCTACCCAATGGCGAAACGGAGAATATTAGGGCGCCCCCTGAGAAATCCGGTTTTGCCCCCCACTCACACACAAGCTGGATCTTACAAATAATCGTCTACCACCTTTGATGGGGATGTACGTGAGACATTACTAGTGTCATCGGACAGTCGTAACAACATGCCATGTTCTGCATCAATTTAGCAGTAGAGATGTCTTTGCGGTTCAGCGAATAAGGGTCCATTCATACAAGTCAACTTGCAACTCACTTAACTAAAGGAGCTGGCAGTCGAGAGGTGGCCGCGGTAGCCGAGTGGTCAAGGTATTGGATCGTGGCTGCCCTTGTCACGAGTTTCACCCCAGTACCACTAAAGACCTGCCGTGTAGGGCAGCGATGCACGTTAAATCTGTCGAGAACTCAAACGCCCTCCCGATGGTGTGGTGTGGTAGTTAGGAGAGGGGGTTCCCGCTCAGGTGTCATCCACGTCGCTTGACCATGGTTCAAAATTTCGTGGTCCGTCGCCAAAAGCCATCGTGTAGCTAAACAGTGCGACGTTAATATTCACTCACTCATTCCCTCACCCGGCAGTCGAGAGCTAATTTAGAATAGAAACCGCATGTGTCTTTTCACACTTGGTCAACGAACACTCCCTGTTCCATTCCCTCAATCTCTCGGAAACAACGTTCACCTCACCACTAGTTCACTCAACTAAAAGGATATTGTTAAAGCTACCCTCTTCATACGCGGCTACTTGTGTATTGAATATAGAAAAAGGCTTTTTTGTTGCTTCTTTAAGTTCAGTCAACTTTGTGACCGCATGTGAAAGTAATTATCTCCTTTCTCCACACTAGAGGAGTGTTGACAGGAAACGAGTTGATTGGCTCAAAGTTGTCTCGTTTGAATACGGTCTTTAGCAGAAAGAGGGGAATTTTATTCTCCTTCGTTTTGAAGACAAGAGATTTCAATCAAAACAATGAATTTTTATGGATTTTGGCAAATCTCATGGCGTTCAAAAAGCGCATAAGAGGGGAAAGAGATTACTGGTTGATTTTTAAACCAATGCCGTCTTTTAAGACATTTCTTTGATGTATCGACCTCACCAATTTTGTAAAAGTGATTGGAAAGGCTTTTTTTCATTCCATATAAAAGGATTCATGTTTACATAAGTCAACGAATTGAATGCCTTGTGTATTTCGATACATTTCGGATGGTTATACCATCAAAACCCGAATCTATAGGTGTAGTACAATGAAGTATGTTTTTTATATCGTACCTTAATGGGGTTTTTTTTATAAATATTGACATGATATGGAAGTTTCAATCTATTTAGGTATTGCTCTTGTAATCGTTATTCAGAAATTAATGTTGTAGGTTTGAATCCTGTGTGTGTGTGTGTGGTTCCACTACAGACCCGCCATGCAGAGGAGCCGATGCACGTACAGTCAGTAAAGATTCAAGGGGTCTTCTCGTTGGCGAGGGAGGGGAGTTTGGAGAAGGGGGCAGCTCCTCATCACTTGATTCAAGCTCTAAATTACGAGCACCATCCATCTCCAGTCACCCTTGTGTATCTTCGAAGTCCGACGTTGTTACTAAAAAATCGAACAATAAAAAATTATAGTCTTTGTTTCTTTGGGGACCATTAGTGCATAAAATTCCCTTCCCTCTAAAATCTTACTTATATAAATTATGTTTTTGCATTAAGCAACGTTATAGTCTCAGGTTAAATGACTGGTTACTATTGTCAAATGGTGAATCTACGAAACACCTTCTCATAGGGCTTTTATAAACTGAATTCAAATATACTGTTTAGTACAAACGCCCTACAGGAATGAGGATGAACTCATCTTTAAATAACTACGATACTTCCAACCCAGAGGTGTTTTTGTATTACCGCTCTTGGTTTGTCGTCTTTTTAAAAAGCATTGGTTACGTGCCTCCAGAGTATCTTCTTTCTATATGTTTGACCTTCCTCTTTGTTTACCAATAAATGCTATTTTCTTCCTTTCTGCACTTTTAAATATATGTAAATGATTGTTATTAATATATAAGACTTGTCGCCCATCCGGTATAGTGGTTAGCGACGCTGACAGCTGTGCCGTTGGACCTGGTTTCGAATTCCGGAAAAGACATGGATGTTTGTAAATGTATAGTTCTTTCGCGGCATGGGTTAAATAGCAGTCGAACCGCAACTCCTCTCGTGAGGTTAGTGAAGAGGGAAGAGAGGTGGGGGGCCTTTGATTACCCCCAGAGTGTTCTCCCTCAAAATTAGAGTGAAACCGAGCTAAATCATTCTGTCACCTGTATGGTGCTCAAAGCTACGGCTAACGACAGGCGTCACTTGGCCCTTTGCCATGATGAATTTCGTGGGCCTTCATCTGGCCTTTTCCAATCAGGTGGCAACAGTAACAACAACATAGGACTTGTTGGCACAACTTTTCCGAATTTGACTCTTGACTCCGAATATAACTAATCAACCAAGCATAGAGACCAGTATGACATAACCTGGCAGTTAACAGAATGGAACTTCATCTCAAGGGACGTCCTTTTCTATTGATTGGCGATCAGAACTGTGGAGTCCGTTGCCAATAGCTCTCGCACGTCTTTGATTCAAACGAACCAATCAAATACAGAATAAGTACAATGAATAGATGTAGGGAAAAAAATGAAATACTTAAAAATTTCTTTAGTTCACACAACTTAAACTACAAGAATAAAACTGGCTTTAAAATAATTTTCTTTTGGTTTTCCGATAGCAATAATTGGAATTTGTTATCAATATCAATTTCATAAAATTCATTTGAAATTTTATTTCCGTATTCGAAATATACGTTAGTAGAGCGGCTAATAATTCTTTCGAAGTGTTCGTTTAAATTTATAGGCCTAGTTTAAATTTATAGGGTAGGTTCGTTTAAATGTATAGGCCTAGGCCTACCACCATACACCAGCGTTTCTCAAACTGTGAGGGGCGTGTCAAATCTATTAGGGGGCGCAAGCATATTGAAATATCAAAATCAAAAGATTATTTCAAAAAAATATTTTAATTTACTGAAAGTAAACAAACAAAATACACATTCTGATGTAATAAAAAATATTATAATTAGTTTAACTAATAAAATTATAAAATAATTTTATAATTAATTTAACAATACTAAGTTAAGAACAAGTTTGATAATTACCAGTGACCCCCCATGGGATTGTCATATATAAAATTATATACAGAAATTAACACTTATCTAGATTATTTGTACGGTTTATAATAATTTCCTTAACTGCCGATTAAAAGTTATGGGATTCGCTTCCCAATGCCAACCGTTTTTTTTTTTCACGTAGGCGCCCGTATGTGATGTATTGGGGGAATGAATTATAGAAGCAAAAATAATCTGAAATAAGTAAATCCTTCGCAAACATTTTCAAGGCATTTTTATTGCATTCCAAAGCCTTCGGAATAATTTTAGGAATAACAGTGCACAGAAAAGATCGTACTTCAGAAAGACGTATATATACGTGGAGGAAAATAATGCTTTGGGTGAGCGAGGCGTTTATATACGCCGGTCATATCGTAGTTTTGGCATCAAAGTTTAGTATTATTAAATTCTATACATTGTTATTGTATGAGGGGGGCGCGATGAAAATTTTGATTGAATATTGAGTCGCGAATATTTAAACTTTGAGAAGCACTGCCATACATCATTATTACTCATTTATTCAAAATTCAGCAGTGGGTCGAGCCAGTTTGTGCGATTGTAAGTCATGCACATTTGTGTGTTTCGGATTATTGTTTGTACGAGTATTTCACAACATATGCTATGTATTATCTACTTTTAAGGGTCATAGGTCGGTTTACATTTGTGTATGGGTCCAGGGCCTATTTTTGAGTAAGGGACCAGGCCTCAAGAAGTCTTAAGACCTCTCTGCATATATGTGGGAGTCCGAATAAATCTTCGAATAAAAATCAGACTCTTCAGAAGGCGGGAATTTAGATTGGCGAGGTGGTTTGTCTAGGGGTAAGTATTTAAGGGTGAGTGATGAATTATTAATTTAATCTAAGTCATTTAAACACAAATACTTCAAAGTAAAAGAGAATTTATTTAAAGTTAAAGGGAAATATTTACAAAAGGGGATATTTACAAAGAGAAAGAAATGCAGGAATTAGGTTAATTAAAAGTTGAGTTATACCTTTAGAAGATGGGGAAATAAACCTTTCTCATTCTTGGATGTTAGGACTGGTGGTGCCGCGCTGGGCGCGGAAATGCGGTAAAGACGCGACGTGTTGAACAAGCAGTGGTTAGTTGGCCTCTGCCGAAAAATTATTCAAGCCGGAGCTACGAAAGCTCACTAGATGGCGCTGCTTCGGAATGCAGTAATAAATAAAATTGAGATTTATGGTCCTCTGAAAAGGATATGACTCAACCTTTTAACAAATGTTTCAAAGGGAAAATCCTACATATATCACGCTCTTCACTGCTAAATTGCCGTTGGCTTCATTCGCATGTTCGAAAAAGATGTTATCGCTTACACAGAAATGACCCCTTCTTACGGTACTAATCTAACGACCTGAATTACTTCAAATCTGCATAAATACAAGTTTTAATTTTGTATTTAAAACATGCATTATATAAATATTTTACACGTAACTATCTACACGAGACAAATGTTTGAGATGTATTATGCTTTTCCCCACAACTCAAATACATATGCATACAACCTTTTTAAATAGTTTGCTCAAAAGCAAATACACATTTTTACGTTAGTTTTCGTCAAGATGCTAAACCGTTTGTTCTTTCCACAACCAGCCTTTGGGTTCTTTCCAACTTTATTTCAAGGAAACTGTTTAATAACGCGACCTTTTTAGTCACGGAAATTCCTCGCCTTAAAAATACTTAAAAGTGCATCTTGCGTAGACTAGGTAAAGTAAACACACACACGAGTTTATGGGGGAGAAAAAATTCAAAAATAAACAACTTCGCCTCAGGTTTTATTATGGAAATGCTTGGAATTTGATCTCCTGACTCCCTACCGTTAAATATATGCAAAACGCTTTCATGTTTTAAATGTAAGTACGGTTCGGAATTCATTCCCCCCCCCCAAGAGGGTCATAATTTAGTGAAATTTAAGATGTGTGTAGATCAATTTGTTACCGTCTAACTTTTAAACCAGATGTTGGGATCATTTTTAAAGTTAAAAGACCACATTTTAATTGGGCAGTAATAAAGGAAGGTTGCGTTAATTTTTTATATTCGATTAGCATATAGATCTTTAAGTTTTGGCATTTATTATAAAATTTTTATTTCGTTTCTGGGTAGCGAGACGGGTCACGCAGCTTTTGTAAAAATTACTTTTTATTTATAAATAGAAATCGCAGACTGATACATATTCTATTGTATCTATAAGTTATAAATTTTGCACGTCTAGTTATCATAAGTGCTAAAAGAATTAACTTTTCTGTAAACGAGAATAAAACTAAATATTTACCTTCTTTTTTAAGTCCAACTTACAATTTAGTTACATAGAAATTAGCAATTATAAATTTGAAAAATTAACAGTGTTGCTTATTTGGGAGCGGAGAAAAATAATAAAAATGAGCTGGATCCAGAAATTTATAAAAGAATCATTCTTGCAAGTATATGTTTTTATGCCTTGAAGAGTTATTTAAAATCCAGTTTTCTCAAATTAAGAACTGTATTGCTTCTTTACAAAAGTCTTAAAAAATCTGTCCTGACTTATTTATGCATCAGAAGCTTGGCCATTGACTTTACGTGATGAGGAAGCTTTGTGAATTTTCGTGAGAAAGATATTACGGTGCATTCTTGGTGGGATTCAAGGGAATGGATCATGGAGAAGGAGATCCAACTTAGAACTTTACAAAATTTACAAACAACCTGATATTGTAAAGTTTGTCAAATTACAGAGGCTTAAATGGGCTGGTCATCTGGCTAGAATGAATGAAGATCGTTGCTGCAAGAAAATCTTCGTGGCAAAGCCCATGGGAAACAGACCTCGGGGCAGACCCCCGTTAAGATGGATTGACTGTATTGAGAAGGATCTAAAAATTTTAAAGGTCAATAATTGGTAAAAAATTACTAAAAGTAGAGATGCCTGGAAAAGACTTCTGTAGAAGGCCAGGGCCCACCCTGGGCTGTCGAGCCATTGAAGAAGTTATCATATGCTGGTTATCGTCGACTAGTTGATCTTCCTGATCGCCGACCGCTCCCCACCGTCACTGCCACGCCCCATCCAATTTCTGATTGTAGAAACATGGATCGGCACCCTCAGTCTTGGTCCCAACCACCATTGATTTTTTCAGGTCAAAATCCTGTATGGACTGTGATCATCTTGTCGCCAAACATCGAAAAACCGTCTATAAATCGACCTATCTCCGACACTGGCATTTCTTCCTCACAGTAGCCGACACTCCTTTCTATACTTGTGTAGCACAGCAACATGTTACAGGGAATGGAACAATGGATAATCGTAGAAACAGGTGCGTCTTCTCCAGTAGCGCACACAAAAAATTTTCAGGGGGCGGGGGGTCCAGGGTCGAAAGTCCACCATTTTAGTATCATGCTCCAATATGCCGCCCAACATATTCTTTTGATTTTGTCGATTTTCGGTTACAAAAACAATACAAAGTTAGTTATTTAATAAATAATTAGCATTAATTAATAAAATTATTAATAACAAATACATAATTAAATTTTACGCAATATATACATAGGATTATAACCAATCCAAAAAAATTCAAGGGCTAGAGGGGGGTGTCCGGACCCCTAGGACACTCCCCTTGTGTGCGCCACTGGTCTTCACTATAGTTCGTTTTGTAGCGATGGCCGTATGGCGCGACTTTTCGCCTCATGATGCGAGGGGAAAAAATAGGAGTAACAAACATAGCCGTTTTAGAGATGACTCTACAGACCCATTTATACAAATAAAAGTTTTATTAGCATAAATATCGTTTTTAAATTTCTGACCTTATAAAGGATTACAATAGAAAAATTATGTTTTCATAAGTGTACAACATGTATTTGCAAATGATTATAACCATTAATAAACACACACTGCAACTTATATTTATACCAGTGTTTATTTAATTCTGTAAACTTTCAAATTATCGTTAGCTAAATATAAATGAATATCCATAGCTACAAGATCTAGCTTCTATGAAAGCAACTTTTATTAGAGGAAAAGGAATTTTAGTTGTTTGATAGGATTTAATATAGTTGCATGGCCATGATCGCGAATTCACGGCCAGCATGGCTTCTCTCTAATCGTAGGTTCGAGTCCTTGTGTCACTGCCTTGTGGAAAGCCAATGCATGTTAATTCTATTGGAATTTTTAGTCCCTCAAGTTGGAGTGCAAGTTTTCAGATTGGATGTGTATTGCATCGTTTTCGTTCATGGGACTCTTCTCCAGATTTCCTTATTTGTAGCAAAATAGTGGAAAAATCTAGATAACAATACAGTGGTGGCCAAAATTTTGGACACTTTTTTAAGATTATTATGTTTGTATGGTAATAGAAAAAGTTACGTCGCACGAAATGCAAAGTCTTTTATATCATTTTAAAGATAATTTAATACTAAATTCACCACAAAAAACAAAATTCAAATATTTGCTACGCAAATAAAGTTATTCTGCAATAACTATCGATGTACATTAGATACCGATGATGGCGGTGAGTTACCAATGCTTATTTAGGTAGCCTTTATTTTTTATAACAGCTTCATATCGAAGTTTCATTGAGCTGAAAATGGTTTAAGCTCTTCCTTAATTATTACATGATGCCAGGAAGCAATTATATCCTCATATAGTTCATTTTCATTTCATGAGTACCTCATTCGGACAAGAGTTTTCAAACGCTACTGTAACCGATAAGTTCCATTTCATCGTAAGGGAAATATTTCCTGGTGAGAAATTACGGTATTTGCATACTGTACCGTTGACCAATTTCGCCAAACCAAAAGATGTCGCCTATTCAAAAGACTTCCCCATAGGCTGCCATAAAACTGAAGCTGATAGTCTTAGGGAACGTGGATCGCGTAGCAATCCTCAATCTCATATCGGAAAATTGATGGCGTGGACCTGATTCGTTGTGGACCTTGTTGCGAAAGAGCAGTACCCAATGGGTTTTTCGATTGAGGCAAGGAGAGGAGGAGGGATGATAGCAGCGGTAGATTCTTGAAATGGTTGAACATCATGGGGTTTGGTGGAGGAGACGGAGAGATATAATTGGTCAAAGGCACTAAGTGAGTTGGGACTACATTGGCTACCTGAAAGGGGATAGAATAACTTAAGATGGAAATTAAAAACCTGTGTGGAAATGCTGTTATTATTGCGTTTAAACGTGCATGGGGACGGTTTTCCATTATTGGCTACATTTGGCTGCGTCTTCTGATTTGACGAATGGGTCGATGGTATAATACGTCAGTACCGAAACTATTATAAAAATACCTTTTATTCTACTTGTGGTACTCATTATTCGATGAGCTATGCTGAACGAAAAACCCAGTACCACTAAAGATCCGCTGTGATGCACGTTAAATTTATCGACAGCTCAAACGTCCTCTCGTTGGTGTGGTAGTTAGGAGAGGGGTGCCAGCTCAGGTGTCATCCTCGTCACTTGACCATTGGTCGAAAGAACGAGGTCCGTTGCCTAAAGCCCTCGTGTAGCTGAACAGTGCGACATTAATATTCACTCACTCGCGTAACGGATAATTTTCAAATGTGGCTATTCGCGCGCAGATGAAATATCACCAATCGTCTCTCGTTGCGTGAGTTAGTGATTATTAACGATGCACTATTCAGCTACTTGAGGACTTTGTGCGACGCGCCTCCTGATTTTGGAACCATAGTCACGTGATGAGGACGACACTTGAACCTTTCCTAACTTCTACACCACATCAACGGGAAGAGGTTTGAGGCTCGACAGATTCAACATGCATCGCCCCTCCCCCCTACAGGCTCGGTCTTCAGCAGTACTAGGCTCGAACTCTTGACACGATGACCACGGGTCCGTTACCTTGATCACAAGGCTCGACGTCAGCTCTCGTTGCCATTTCAGTGTTAATCCTGTAAACTGAACAACATTAGGAAATATAACTTTTATTGGCGTATGTTTTCTGTACCACCCCCTAAAAGTTGGCGAGATTTGAGGTAACCGAACCGTTCTTTAAAAATATATTTTATTTTAATTTTTTATTTATTCAAATACACTACTAAATCTCTCAGACAAATCTGGAACGATCCCGATATTAAAATCCCCCAACACATTTCCCATTACAACATTCTCTCCTGCTGCGGAGTCATTATTTTTTTTTATAAAGTTATTCTAGTTCAACGAAACCGCTACGTAAACGAAATAAACATGTGACGAATAACAAATCAAGTCTGGAAAGAACAGAATCTCTTTGCCGAGCGCGAAAGAAAGAAACACGCGCACGAAAGAAAAAAGAGAAAATGGCAGCTTGTTTTTTGTTCTTCTGCCAATTGGAACACAATGTCGCTTTTTGACGTCATACTCTTCGTCCTGCGGAACGGTTGGACGGCTTGTCATTAGGGTTCCAAAAGGTGAAAGAAAGAAATGATGAATGCGTAGAACGATTTCTTTGAGGTGAATTGCATTTTTTTTTAAAAAAAAAGGAATGCAAAAGAACGAGATTTATTTTATTTCGCTTCAGATGTCTGTTTCGTTCTGGGATTGTAGGGCATGGCAATTTACTTAATAGAATGCTAAGTCTCTTGTGTATACAATAATATTGAAGTTTATGCATGTGCTCTCTTTTGAAGTGCTGTGTAATTTCGTGTTGTGAAATTACTTTTTGTGAGCTTAGAACAAAGAATGGAAGTAATATTCTTTAATATGGTCTCATGGAATATAAATTAAAATGCGTTGAATAAAGTTTGGTGTAATTGTGTCTGAGACGATGTTTGTTTTCGTTTTATGTCTGGAGGGATTAAAAAAAAAGTATTCCAGTGGAAGAAATGTACTAAGGAAAAAATATATCATAAGATGATGTATCTTATACACATAGTTTACATAGAGCTATGTAATTTGCATATAGTTACTCCATATATATTTTTTTTTAAAAATATTTTCTATAGTTTTCATTATCTTGAGACAAAAAGAATTCGAGCTGATTTAAATGTTGAGCAATTTGAATCTTGGTAACACAAAATAAAAAAAAAAAAAGTGAAAGTATTCCTAAGAATATTGCAACTTTGGTAATGTTTTTTTTTTTTATTTACTAGATTGAAACTCCAATAACTTAAGGAAATATTTCATACCGTTTTTAATAATATAAAATTTACATGGAATATATAAGGTATGGGTAATATGTACACTGAGAGAAGTTCCATAAAAAAGTTATAGGAAACCCGCAGATATTGTGTAGGACCACCTTTCGCCCGGCGAAGTACAGCAATTAAACTTGAAATGAGTGAGGGTTATATAAACACGAGGGTTATTGGCGATGGACCTCGTCATTTTGAACCTCGGTCAAGTTAGGAAGACGACACCCGAGATGGTAACCACCTGCAAAATATTACACCATACATCGACAAATTTAATGTACCTCAGCCCTTCTGCACGGAGGGTTTTCAGTGCCACCAGCACTCGAACCTGTTACACGCCAACCGCGAGTTCGTGACCATAACCACTAGGCTACTGCGTCCACTTAAACTTAGAATTAACTCAAAAAGTTGTCGGAAGGCCCCTGTGGAAAATATTCAGCCGTTCATGATTGTGAAAGTATTCCCGGTGCTGGATTATGTGCACAAACGGTCTTTTAGGTCATGTCTTTTGTGCGTTCAACGGGATTCACGTCTATTGATCACCAGGTGGCATTCATCGTTATTTGAGTACATGCAGTCCACAAATGGCTGCAAACGGTCGCGAAGTAGATTCGAATAAGGTCAATTTAATGTGAGCATTGTGTAGTAATCTTTTTCGGAAATGACCAGAGATATCAATCCTCTAATGACGTAAGAGCCGGGATAGCCTATTGTTTATGGTCAAGGACTCGTGGCCGGCGTGCCTTGGGCTTCTGCTAAAGCACCGCTGTGTAAAGGGGCTGATGCTCGCTAATTCTGTCGTTGTTCTAAATCCTCCCGCTCGTGTGGTGTTGAAGTTCGGACGAGAGGGGCAACCCAGTTGTGTCCTCGTCACTACGAGTCAAAATTACGAAGTTCGCCCCGGTGTTCCTTTATAGTGTGATGTTAAAAAAACACTCACTCACGCCATATGTTGCGCGTGCGCGTTGGAGTCGAGACTTTTAAAAACGTTGAATCACCCAGATGCAAGTGAAACTGGAAACAATGACCCTAGGAGACACTTTCGCGTGAGTGAGTGAGTGAATATTAACGTCGCACTCTTCGGCTACACGAGGGCTTTTGACGATGGACCACTTAATTTTGAACCATGGTCAAGTGACGAGGACGACACCTGAGCTGGCACCCCTCTCTCCTAACTACGACACCACACCAACGGGAGGACATTTCAGCTCTCGACAGATTTAACGCGCATCCCTGCCCTACACGGCGGGTATTTAATGG